>KZ505737.1:439646-490460 GCA_002844005.1 Limosa lapponica baueri
AAACCTCTAATGTTGCTGTGGACTTCATTTTCCAATTCAGCAGAAAATGCCTTGATCTTGAGAAGAGGATGGTCTGAATTGTGTTGTTGTTACGTCGTTTTAAAATAATATACTTTATAGGTGGTTTTTTCTTTTTTTTTTTTTTTTAATGAGCTCTTCTAGATTATAATTTACTGTATCAATGCTTTCCTAGCCGTATGGTTGCATATTGTGTCTGAGTATTTTTATCTTCTTGAATTTTTGTGTGTTAAAAGGCTTAGTAGGGAAAAGAAATAGCAGTGAGAATAATAGTCCAGACTGCAGGGTACCGGGTTACACATTTTACCCTATTTGTTAGAGTTCTTGAAGGCGAGCCGGTGTGCTGTGCTTGAGATTTTGTGCGCAAGTGAGCAGCCACGGAAAAGCAGGAGTATTACTGATTTACAGAGGCGGGGTGACTTGGGATGTTCGGCAGGAAAAGGAACAGGAGTGGTAACAAGCAGCCGTAGTGGTAGTAAAGGCAGGAGCAGGTTCCACAGCAGATTTCCCAGTACGAGACAGTGAATGCACAGCTTCCCAGCTAGCTGTCAGGAGGAGCCCAAAACTGAGCCTTGCAAGAGATTCAGGGTTCATGTTTATCATGCGAGGTCATGTGATCTTACTATATCTTAACTTGCCAACTTAGCCTGACTCCGGAGAAGATCCTTTGCTGCAGTGCTTGACCAAAAAAAAAAAAAAGGGGGGGCGGGAGAAGAAAAAAACCCAGAAGGAAAAATAAAGAAAATTGTGCAATGTGTGTTTATGCCTACATGATGCCAAGGAGACACTTAACAGTAAATAATCTGTGTATCCCTGAGGTAAGATACTGTTTCTGCTTTCCCTGCACAGTGCTGCTGCAGCACGGAGCTGATCCAAACATTCGGAACACCGATGGGAAATCTGCGTTGGATCTGGCAGACCCTTCAGCAAAAGCTGTACTCACGGGTAAGATGCATACGTCTCGGCAGCATTACCAGTAGTTCATTTTGTGTGTATAAGTTCAGCATCATAAGAGCCTTCTGCCTTTTTGAATTTTCTGTTGTGTAAGAGCATTTTAAAACTGTCTTTTACCACATTTTATATTGATATAACTGTCATTAATCTGCTGTGCTGCTATAAGTTTGCTTATTCTACTTACGCTAATGCTCTAATTTTCTGTTATAACATCATTTATTATTCACTGTTTCTATGTTTTTTTTTCTTTGTAATTGCTACCCAATGTACAGATTGAATAGGAGCCCCCAATCCCTGCAAAAAAAAGAGGAAAAAAAAATCAGGTCAACTGTTTTAAGACCTTCACTGTTGAGCAAGCAAGGACATTTGTATAACTATAAAAGTACCTGTGATCTGAAAGACAACCTGCTACCAATTGCAGAGATCAATAGTTACATGATATTTTGCTGCAGATTCACATGCTACCCTTTCCTTTCCTTCCTCTTCCTCATTACTCATTTTAGGTAGAACTCTTACCCACCAATTTTTTTCCTTTTTAGGGGCTATTAGCTGCCAAACAATATGTTTCATGAAAATATTCTACAGATACAACTTTGTTTTTACACAGCTTTGGGTTTTTTCTAAATTAAGTGTTGTAGCATACCAGTAAGCATAAAAAGTATAATATAGTAGCCTGTCAAATCAGTATCAAGAAATACATGGTCCTCTGTGCTGATTTTGACACCTAGGAAATAATGTTTAGAACAAAGTAATCTTGGATTTTAAAAATATATACAAATAGATTTATAGAAAGGGATTCAGCAGCTGGGCTTCATTTGAAGAAATAGCTATTTTTCTTCTTTCGCCTTTATTTCCCCTATTCTCTCTCTCTCTCTTTATTGACAGCTTAATTTATAGGTTATGTGCTATGCAACACCCGTATTATTTCTTCAGATTATGTTCAGAGCACACCAGCTCCCTTCACTTTGTCAGGAACATTTCCTCATCTTCTTTTTCCAGTGCGCTGACTGCTATACATAATTATCTACAGCTCTGCAGTGATTTGAGAGTGCCTTTGGAACAATGCACTTTAAATACATATGATTTAGTTTAATTACTCAGTGTCAAATTTAAACACGTTCCTACAGTGTTAACACTAATGTTAGCTGTGCTAAGCAGGTTAATCTGACTTTTGGCTGTTAATGGGTACAGTTGCTGAGGATGGAAAGGGCACAAGGGAGTCAAGGTATCTCAAAGGTGTTAATGGATATTAGGCATTTAGTTGTAGGGAACTTGGTGTACGTACGTGTTGGGGGTTCCAGGCTCTGAGCTGCTCTTCAGGCTATGCTCAGAGATCAACTGCAGAGGATAGTAAAAGCCTTAGGAAGGTCTGTGATAGTGACTTTGCATTTGCTCCACTGAGTTCTCTCTGCACTAGATCACCACATTGTGCTTTAGGCGATGGAGAGAGTAGTGTGTCATGGCAAACAAGTGGAGATGGGTTAGAAGCAGCCTCGAATGTCCTGTCGAGTGCGGCAAGAGCCCTGTGTCCCTGGCCTCACCCCTAATGTTTCCCACACCGGCATCCAGCGAGTGCAAGCTGCTGCAACCAATGGATGTTACCAGGTTGTGCATATAAACACACTGCACAGAGCCACTTCTGCTGCTGCTTAGGTGTTTTGTTGTTTTTAAAAAGACATGATTTTTGTATGTGTTTATTCTTCCTAGCAAGAAAATCAGCTTTTGATTTTATCAGCTTTGTCCTCAAGGTGGCTCTTGGCTACGCTAGGCTCTGTGCTGTGCACCTGAGCTCCAAACTGTGTAAACAGGGTTTGATTCAGGCTTTAGCTGCTGTATGAGTCACAATAACTGAAAAAGCTGACACTGAATGCAGTTTAAATGGAAGCTTTCTATTAAGAGCTTAATTTTTCTGGATGCTGCCCTGCTTTCTAGTATCTCTGTTAGGCTGCTACTTTCTCATGCATTTTCCATATGTTGTTACCTTTAGGTCTTGCTTCATCCCTCTGGAAGAAGGGGGCTTAAGGGATTTCTTAGGATCTATCTGGCTTGGGATAATCTTTAGCTACAGCAATGCTTTGCAATTAGGTGCATCAGGACTTAAAGGTATTACTGGATTAAGGTTGAGTAGGATGTATTAACTTAATTTTCAGTATTTAATGTTGAATGCTGGGGTTTTAGATATGTTCATATTTAGAGCTTTTAAAAGTGGAGTAATTCTGAAAGCACAATTGGTAATTGTTACTGTATTTCCGTCTCTAAACAGAATGCTCATCAAGGCTGTTTTCATGATGTTATTTTGGATTCCTCTTTATATCAGTGTCTATGACAATAATAGACTTTTCCACATTGCTGCTGTATTGATTGTTGGAGAACAAGGTTCCTCTTACTACTTTTTTTGACCAAGTATTTGCATAATTTCATGCATTGATGTTAATCGCTTTACAAATGAACTGTGATTATAGTCTCTCTTTGACCTCCAACTTAGCAAAAGTGAACAGAAAACTTGTTGGTAATTGATTAAATCTTTTCAATTTGACAAAGAATTCTGTATGTTTTTTAAAAAGGATATTCCTGCTGTGTAGAAAGCATTTCTGGTGTTCTAGCAGCAAATGCTGGATCCACAACGATTTGTTCTTTTCTGTCTTCCAGTCTAGAATAAAGTACAGTATCTTTTTCTCCTGAATTACAGTGAGGAAATATAATGCAGTAGTTTCTGGGATGACTTCCAGCCGTTTTCTTGCAGTGTTCTCCTAAAAAAAAGTGTTTTATAAAGGATACATAATGCAAATGAAAGGCTAATATTTTCATGGAAATGGACTTCGAAAATTCTTTGTAGATGAAAGTGAATTTTATAGACATTAAACACCAAATTCTAGCTTCTTCAACAAAGGAAAAAAAAAAGGAAAAAGGGGAAAAAAAGTTATATAATTGGGGAGTCTGCTATGTACTACTTAAAAAGAAAAACAATCTTTTTTTTTTCCCCTTCTGCAGGATAAGCAGCATTTCTGTGAGCCAAGCACTTAATGATTGAGATTTAGAGGGTGAATATTTTTTTTTTCCTTCCTTAGCATCCCTTAATGTTTCTGAATCAGGTTTTTGGAAGAGGAGTGTAATCCCCTTTCTCTCTAGATTGAAGTGGTAGTACAGACTCCAAAAACATATTGCATCTAAAAAACAGAGCTGTTACACACATCAGATTAATATCCTAGTTAATTTTATTTTAGTTTTAATTGCCTTTGGGGTGTCTAGTTTCTGAGATGGGGGCTCATCTTTGTTGCCGTACATAGCGCTGTGGGACTCCCATCCAGAACAGGGCCTTTGGGAGCTTTTGCACTACAAGTCGTATTAGTCTTCATTATTCTCTTGTGCTGCTTATTGCCTCTTTAAACATTAATATACTTTTATATCTTTCCTGTACAGTATATGAAGAGCCAACAATGTTGTTAATGATTTATGTGAATGATTCATTTTCATTTTTTGTACAGTGATGCTTTTCTGCCACTTACCCATATTATCTACTATTTGGAATGCTTTCGTTGTATGAATGATTGTACTTGAGCGGTTTCCAAAGCTGTTAGCAGGAGGTGAAGGCACTTTGGTTGGATAATATGTTCTTGACTACTCCATGCCACTGTTTTGTAATGTTGGTTTTGGTTCGTTGCAAGGATTACTCCCTTGAAACAGGTCAAAATGAAAAAAGTTTGGAAACTGCTGCATCTTCAGATTAAAGGAAGATTTCTTGGGTACAAAATAATGTCTTGTCTGTTAATAGAATAAATTTTTCAAAGTTAAACAAGACTCTGATCTTCCTACTTACTATGGAAATGATGTCTTTTACAAAGAAAGTGCCTAGGTCCTATTGAGCGTTTCTCACTTCTGCTTTTTGGATGTGAAGGACAGCTTGATGAGTGAAAGTACAGCTGGGCTAAGGTTACCAGAAGTGTTAATGAGGATTCATGTTTTCATCTATTTGTCATGTCAACTTTTTAATTTAAGTGGGGAGTGTGGTCCATTTATTGAAATATATTTGCACAATTTTTTTTAAAGTGAACTGCCATCTAGGCATAATTTGCCTGCAAGGAAGGGAAAAATCTGATATTTCACTACAAAAAGTTTACTGAACTTTAGAGAATGGAAAATGGGTCCGAGGTACAATTCATCCATTTAAAATTAGCAGGAAGAGAAGAAACAATTTTAGTTTGGGTTAGTTTTAGTTTCACTGTGGCACCTTTACAGCTTGACCACCTCAAATCCTTCTGGGTTGGTGTTGATTCCTTTCAGGTACTCTTAGGATTTTGAAGGCATTCTGGATAGACGCTAGCACTTCATTTTGGGAGATGCCCACCTCCTCCAGCTTTCCTTTTATTGATCTAATTCTTACACAGTGTACTCTGAAATCAGATTGTTTGCACAAGGTGTAGCTTCTGTCTTTAAGAAACAGTATAATAAACATTAGTGCAAAAAGAGAAGCGTTTTAAGGGTAAGGAAGGAGGGCAGGTGCTGCTAGGATGTTTTGGGCTATCCTTTTATCTGGGTCATTATCCTTTTTGGGGGTGACACCGGGCTCTGCTGCCTTAGAGAAAAGTGGAAGAAACCCAGCAATTAAGGAATATCCTTGCCCTGCAGAAAACTTTCACCTTACTTGTTATAGGCTGTTGGCACACATCTTGAAGCAAGAGGTCTGAAAGGCCTTTTCCAGCACTCATTTGTGCTTTGAATGTATGTTTTTGTGGTGGGTGGTTGTTTAGCATTCAAGTAGGAATCTTATAGTTGCTTTTACAGTCTTTGGAAAGATGTGGGCAAAATGTACTTGTGGCAGAGACCTATCGTAAAGTCTACCATTTAGATGGCTCTCATCTAGAGGGTTTAACTAGATGGTTATATAATCTTGTCTCCTGTATTTAGAGAACATCATAATTGTGACTACTTTGTTATATTTGTAAATATATAATTCTAAAAAATCTCATCTAGTGTGTGGTCTGGTTCCCACTTTCCTCTTTGAAGGAAGTGCAAAGGTTACTTGGCAGGCCAGGAGTGAAATGCCTTCCTTTCTCAGTTCTGGCATGGTCACATTTCCGTTTCATTTCACATTTCCTTATTTTCACATTGAGAGGAAAGAGGAAGAAACAGTCCTCTCTTTGTTCTAGGTGCCATGCCATACCTCATGTGCACTTCTGTTATGTTTCTTCTTCAAGAAGAGCAGTCCTTGTTCTTTAGACTGTCTATGTACAAAGTTTCACTTCAGCAAAAATGGAGTTGCATTTTGGTGATACTGCCTGTACCACCCATTCTCTTTCCACCCTCTAGCACCGCATTATCATTTCAAGATAGCATATCTTGATTTGAGCACTGTGCTCTGGTATAATGTCCAGTTGACTTCTGTAGTGATGATTTAATAGCTTTCATGACATTTTTTTATTCCAGGTTTTATTCAGACTAAGCTTGATTTTTATTACCTCTCTGATTGCAGAAGAGCTAAATGTTTTATGGGAGCCTGTAAAGGAATTCTGAATTCTTAAATTTGTGGCTTAGATTGCAGTAGAATTCCAGATGATTTATATTATGCATGCAGTGTTTGTTGTTTAATTTGTTAGTACTGCTTTAGTCTACCCATTTTATTGCCCATTCCCTCAGTTTGTCTTAGGTCCTTCTAATTTCTTCAGCTTTCTCTGGTAATTGAACAATTAAAATGTTTCCTTCAATGTGCTAGATTATTTAACACAAGTTCCAGTGTGTTTTGTCATAAAGGAAACAAGTTACTCCTGTTTTTAAGTATCTGATCCCTGGAAGTACTTTGGTTCTGATGCCATGACTACATAACTTCTTTCATCTCTTCCTGAAGCGACTTGTGCAAGGCTTTATGTGAGCTGGTATGGGTGTTCTGCTGCCTAAATCTTCCATTTCCATGTCTTAATGCTCTGGATGCTCTTGTTTCAGAGGGCCTGGTTTTAGGATAATGAGAGCTTATCCTCTCTTTCCCCCGCTCCCTATTTTAGAGATGAGTGCTATCATCCTCATCTTTTGTTTAAACTTAGTTGTGTGTCTTGAAGCTTCTTTGGAATGTGGCTTTCTGGCTAGATCAGACAACTTTTCCTTCTTATTCGTATCCTCTATTTAGGCAAGGAGTTAAAAAGTCTGTAGTCTGTTGTGTAGGTGGTCAAACAAGAAGGGGCACTGTGCGATTCAAGATTGGCGCTCTTATGAAAAGCGTGGTATGGATATACACCATCCGCTCTGCCAGATTTTTCACTCTTTTGGCTTTCCTTTTTACCGTGATACCCATTTAGGAATATTTAGTAAGAGCTCTTTGAATGGAATCAAACTCTTAACTTGTCAAAGGAACAAATTATTCTTTCAAAGCTTTCACAAAGCACCTAAGTGTAGTCTTTCAGTTCTCTGTTTCTCAGCTCTGCTATTGTATAGGGTTTTCGATGCTTTGAAAGCTTTCAGAAACGTGATGTACACAAATTTATTTAGCCTATACTGACGTTTAACAACACCAAACTCAAAAGAAGCTTTTCTTCCTAAGATTTGTTGCTATTCAAATGGACAGAATAACAAATGAGATCTCTAAACCCTGTAAGTAAGGAGCCCAAAATGTATTTTCCTTGCTGCCCAAGGAAAAATAATTGCAGAAACATGTAAGAAGCATTTATATTTCCATAGTGCGTCACAGCACTCATTATCTTTTTGCTTCTTTGTCTTGAGCACTGACCAATCTTATACTTCATGAAATTTTTTTCTTCTTCTGTAAATGTTGATTAGATAATTTTGTTTGTTGTTTAATTTAGGATTTGTTTGTTGACTTCTTTTGCTTAGTCTGTGTTGTACATTTCTTGTTATTAATAGCAATTTCTGTCATTCCTGAGACCAAACACTACTTTGACCTCTACTACATTTTTCTGTTGTCCATGGATAATTTTTCTGGATTATTGTACCAGAATGGCCTTTTCATGCTCTATACTGCATGCGATAGTAAGCCAGGGTGAAGTGGTAAGAAATGAGTGGAGAATGTTATATGACGGAACTTCTCATTTGTTTGGTTTGTAAGTAGGATAGCCACGTTGGATAGATAGTTGTAACTACTTTAATGTAGTTTTTGTGTATTATCTTTGATTCTAATGTGTAATCTAGTCTGTAAGCAAGCATGGAACTTTCTTGAAAATAAACTTTAGCTAGCTGGATAATTCCTGAAAACAAAATTTCCCATTGCTTTTATCTCTTGTACTGTAACTTCAAGAGCAGTCTTTCATACTTGGACTGTTTTCTTCTGAAAGTGAAGCCATGTTTAAATTTTGAAAGCAATGAGCCACTCTCAGCTATGAAATCTGTGGATTCTGTGAATGTGTAGACAAAACATTTAAGACTGTTTTTTCCGGGCTGAACAGATGAATCTGAAAGAATGTTAATGTTGTGTAAGGAAAATACTGACTAGGAAGTGGGAGAGGCGGACAATCTTAATTTTACCCTTTTATGCACATATTAGGACACAGACTCTGCTTGCGAGGCTGCTTACTGTTCCTCACTGCCTCATTCAGCAGGACGGATGGCTGTGTGCTGGGGAGGAATGAGGACTGCACAGTGAAGGACAACGTTGTCTGTATGGGTCCTGCTTCGCTTGCTGCAAAAGTTGAAAGGAAGAGTGAATGGTGCAAGACCAAACAAAAAAAAGGGTTACATGTATGGTTAAGGCAGCTAAATATTTCCTTTGGAAAGAGAATTTTCTTCTTAATTCTGACCAGTATTTCCACATGGTCTTGAAGCGTCATTCTAACATACTGAAGAACAGTGGTTATTTGCTGTTCTACTTCATCTCTGGTAGCAATTGAGTAAAGATTCATTGCATCCTGCTATAAAGCATGTAGGTTTGAAGTGGCTCATGTTACTTCACTGCCTCCCAGAGAAGGAAGCACTGTTAGAAAAGGCAGTGTGGGGTAAAAGTAATAGGCTATTTTCCTCATTCTTTATAAATGTGTTGATACCAGCTCATGCAGCTGTTTCTCACAGTAGTCTTATCTGCTCTGTCTAATGCTATCCAACTTCTGGTCCCAGTTCCAGGACCCGGGCTTATCCTTCTTAAGCCTTTTATCTTGGTCCCTGCATCCTGCCGACAGATTCACATGGATACATGTGTGCACCCCTTACTTGAGATCTCCATCCTTTACTCTGTCTCTGACTAGACCTGTAGGTTTGGGGTTTTTTTTTTTTCCTATTGTCTTCTGAATTCTTCATCCAGAATCCATGATTACGGGTGAAGAATTGAATGGATGGGTTATGGATGAAGATAATGATCTCTTCAGCTTCTCTGTCCAGCTAGCTTCCTGAATCTACATCTCATTCTTCTTATCTTCCCTGCACCTACATGTTCTCAGGCAGTTTCTGATACGACATCCATTCTCCTTTTCTTGAGCTAGCAAAATAACTCCTTTGAGAGTGTTAAATAAATGCCCAGATTTCAAAAGAATTTCAATACCCTGAAGAGATTGTGTTATGTTTCAGGTTGCTAATTGTAGCTTTCTAACCTCCCTCTTTTATGCTAGTCACTTTTTATTTTTCCTTACATTATTTCCGCAGGAGCTGTTTTTGAGTTTGAAGGAGAATGCAAACTTTGGAATTATTTTATTTTAAAGAATTTGTTTCTTTTAAAATAACCTAGCCAGGCGCATGTGGCTTGAAGGGTCATACTGGAATAATCTCAGTAAGAAGCATGGTTCTGATGCCCTGCTTGCAAGCCCTTACTCAGATATGGGCTTCTAGTAAGAAGCTTTGTCAAACTTGAAAGTATGCGTTTGAGGAAGATCTATGTGTTATACCAAATTTAATAATATTGCTAAAAGTAAATCCAGAAATTGATCAGATTGGTAGGGATATGTCAGTCTAGGGGAAGGTTTCTTCCAGTTCTTTCACATTTAAAAAGAGTTGAAAGTAGGTCCTTCCAGAAGCTCTTGGTTTGGTCACATTGCTACCGAGCACTGTGGCTGTGTTGGGCACTCTTTCTGTACAGAGCTGCTGCTCCAGTTCTGTTGTGGTGGGACTGGGCTTGTTCTTGCCAGCTGAGAAGTGCTCCCCCCTTGCTGAGTGCCAGGCACGGGACACATCTCCAGTTCTTTGTGGTGCAATGCACTTGGCTGGGTCAGAACCGTTTTCTTCCCTTTAATTTTACTACGCACCGGCTAGATGTGATTTAACTTCAAGGATAAGACTTTAAAAAGTAGTTAATACTCAGGTACTTGGATTTCTGAGTTACATTTTGTTAATTTAAATGATCAAGTGTTTTTTAGGGCAATGTTTAGAAAGGAGAAATAAAATTGCTTACTGCTTCCACTATTTCCTTATGAGGCATTAAATGTCTAAAATAATTTTTGTACAAATGTATTTAATGCCTTCACCTATTGCTTGCGTAACTTTTATTTCTTTGAAAACCGTTGTGATAGTTCTCAAGTCCCTGTGGCTTCATTAACCTAGGATTTAAGATTGTGATTGCTCTCGCTTAGTAGGAAATCCATTTTTAGCAGTACGTTTGAAAAATCTTCTTAGATCAGACAATTTATACTTAGTGACAGTCCTTTGTGGGTTTATTTGCAGCTCTTTGAAACTTCCATGCTTCAGGTTTTGTCTTGCCCTTTGCTGATGGTGGCACTCTCGTAGCGGGGTTTGAAGCGCAGCATGTGTGTTTGTCTCGGATATCCCATTTCACCCCGGGGTGCTCCATCATAAACTGAACAGGGTTGTGCACTGGACTCTGCTGCTGCTTTTGCTGCTTCCAACAGTTCCTATGTGCTTTCCCATTTATGCAGTAAATAAAGCAGGTGTCCTACAGTTATGATTTAGTTTTTTGTGCCATCCTTCCTTACTCGTATACTGAATATCGGTCATCGTTTTGCAGAGAGTGAATCAGGGATTCTGCAGGAGGGAATGTGTGGTATGATCGTAGCAGAATGCACATATATGCAAGTTGCACGGGAAGTCAACCAGATATTGGAGAGGAATGTGTTTTAATATAAATAGGCTGCTGTAGCATCTCCTTTTTCAGTCTTTGCCCAGTATTCTCCTTTACTCCTGTCCCTCATTTGCCTAGGTGTCTTCTCACTTTTCCCCTGTCTAATCTAGGCTGCAGCCTTCAGCAACCTACAGTTTAGACAGATGCACTTGGAGTTTTCAGATTGGCCATACTAGGTGTTTCTTCTGACTTTGGATGATGTTCTGAAATGTCTAGATGTTAACATTTCTTCTCAAAGAAGTTAGAAAAGGTTCTATATTTTGTTCAAACAAAAAAAAAATACAAAAAAAATACAAAGCATTTTGTATGAGTTTTGTGGACAGCACAAACACTCTTCATCTTGTAGATATGGTGCAATTATTTTAGTATCATTTTAGAAATTACAGTGAGATATGCAAGAATTTCAGCCTGAAGGATTCAAAGTTGGCAGAATTACAATGGAAACTAGTCTCTAAATCATAATTGTTAAGTAACCTTTAGTTTCCTAGCAGCTATCAGAATGGCTACCAGCTCTGTCTGCAATTAGTATATGGAAAAGAGTCATATTTCTTGGATGCAGCTTGTTTTGCTTCCATGTGCTTCTGAGCTTAGACCACCTACCTTGAAGTCTTTCGAAATTAATTTCAGGGAGTTGGGGACTTTTATAATTGTAGAAATACATAATGGAAGTGACTGGACTTATTTATGAATTGATCTGATTCAGCAGGCTCAGATGCAGTGTATACTCATCTTCGTTGTCCTGACACCAGCCTGGTGTCTAGATCCTGAGACTGTCCACCCCATTTCTTCTGTTGAAGGGGCAGTAAAGTGAGGAGAGAAGGGAATGGGAGGAAGGTAACCAAAAGCAAATACCTGTAACCTTCTTTATTCGACAGGTTGCAAAGAATAGTTTGAGTCTGTAAGAAATTCAATTTTCTTTCTAGAAATATTCCAGGTGTCCTTCTACAGTTGAATATAGCACCACTTGGAGTCTGAATGTGGAAGCTTGGTGCATCTCTACTTAAAGAGTACACTGCATGTAAGATTGAAATAGAGCTGCATTGCTTCTGTTGTATTTTATATATGCTTTTTAACTCTGGAGAGAGTTTGTTTCATACTGGGCATGTGGTGTGCAGGGAGCATTTTAATTTAAATTCTCATTTATATTATCAACAAAAATGAGGCAATTCTCATGTGTTAGGTAACAACAGTATCATACTTACGTAGTTACTTTCAGAAGTGTTGTTTTCCATTGATGCATGAAGAGACTTCTAGAATGGATGTTTCTCACTGAATGGGTATTTTACTGTTAGAAGTTTCTGAATAACCCAGTAAATTTCTACTAAACTGAGTAGCCATTTCAGTGGTGACTAATTCATTCAAGGTATCGCAAATAATGTAAGTATTGACTGCTAAGATTCAGAAGTCCCAGGTTTTAGAGTCTTGTGAGCTTCTGTTTGTTTCATCTTTCCCTTTTCCGGGGCGGGAAAAAAGCACCCCACTCTCAATGACTTTTTTTAAGAAACTATAAAATTGTTTATTTAATTCTTAAAATTATTTAATTGTCAAACAAAACCCATCCTTGACCTACCTTCACCTAAAACAGAACATAGCTTAGATAGTCTAAAACCCAGACAAACCAAACTGCGTTTATATTGTCCCACAAGGCTGGAGTAAGAATGGAGGAAAACTACTTACATAGTGTTTATTTCTTAATTTATCACTGGAAGGCAAACAGATCCTGTGGTGAATAGTTTTGATGCATGAACATGAGTTTCATAGAATATGATGTATTTTAGATTGTTTAGGTAGCACTTAATCTTTAAAAATTTATTTAAGTAGCCGGGCATTTCAGTTTTTAAATTTAATTGTATGGTGTCAGTATGTGGATCTGTTACTGGAGAACATGAAAAGTTTAGTTTAAGATGAAGAAAATGGGGCTGAACTGTTCTGAAAACTTTGAGTACTTTTGTTTGCTGAAAATTTCAGGCTCAACAGAAGATTTATTAGCTTCATTTCATGCTTTCCAACTATTCGTTGTGATCATTAAATAACAATCAAGGCTGTTTCTGTGTGAGGAGAGATCACTTGTTACACTTCAATTTTCACTGGGAAGAGTAAGTATTAGCATTTAAATTGAAATTGCTAATTTCTCCTTGCGTATGTCCTTAGGGCTCAATCCTGCCAGATGCTGAGCACTCTAGTTGCAATCCAGGAAAGATCTGGGGTTAATTTGGGGTTTTTAAACATTGCTTGCTGAAGTGGGGACACAATGTTCACCATCTCTGGAATGAAGACGGAGGCCTCATGAAGTGAACGTTGCCCTGGGTGGTGTTCTGCTCTGGGGTACTACGGATGACTTGAGGGCAGTGGTTGTAGTCTGCATCTTGTGAGTAGACAAAGTCATCTTCCAGATTTTATAAAATAAAGCAAGTTACTTGTGTGTTTTTGTTTTTTTTCTGCAGTTATTTTAGGAGAAGCATAATATGTGGATATAAAGGAATAATGCAGGTCAAAGCAGTATTTCCCATCACAGTAATAAGCAGGCAGACCCATTATTTTGCCTTTTCTATTTTTATTTTCTTCATGGACAAAAGAACACAGGTGGGTTTTTTCTCTTTAAAAATTTAAATTAAAATTTCTAATCTGTAGAGAGCGTGTCTTTAATGTGATGGTTGAGTTTTCATTACTTTCCTGTTTCATAATGGTTTCATAACATTATCCTTGATGGCTGTTCAAGACACTGTTGTGCTCAGGTATGAGAAGGCAGGACTTGTCCTTCAAGTGTCCCATGTCTGTGTGAGTCAGCCCTTTTTGTCCAACGTACTTCCTGGCTATAAGGTGTCTGTCTTGGTGCTCTCCATAGAAATGGGGGCTCGCAGTTCAAACGCCTTTAGTCCTGGGATTAACACGGGATCTCTTTCTTCTTCAGCTTTCTCTTCTGCAGTCACTGCAGTGCAGTCTTCTGCTTTGGGGGTGTGGTTCTTCACGGTGGCACCGGCAGGAACCTCTGATAATTCAAGGGCGTACAACAAACCTTGGAAATCTTCCTGTGTTGATTTTTCTTTACTGCATGTGGCATAAGAGAGACATAGAACAATATAATCTTCTAACTGTCTGCATTTATCTTTGGTCCCCTTTTGTAGAAATGAACATTGTTGTGTTTTCTTCTTGGAGTTCAACAGCTCTTTTCTTCTGATTTCATGACTAGAGTTGATTCTTCTAGGTGGGGGCACTCTTTCTTCCTATGCTTCCTGTTCATCCAAAGCCCACCTGATGAGGCTAACTGCTGCTTTTTTGTGTGGGGTGTTTGTTTTGTGGAGGTTTTCTTGTTTGTTTATTTTATACTGCTTTTCTGGAGGGTAAAAGGATTTCACTGTGTGTCAGGGCTATTGGCAGTCTCTTGGGGATGTACTATGCGGAGACTCAGGGCTAAAGGAGTTTTCTCTGAAACTACATTGAATTTGTCATTCGTACATGGCTCTCTCAGACTGTCAGGAAGGTTCACAGTTTAGTTTATCATTAGCATTATAGTAAGACATATGTTAAACTTCTAATAACTTTGGAGGTGATTTTAAAAAGCAGGACCTCATTGAGAGGTAAGAAGTCAACTATGACTGACTGTGAAAATGCATCAGCTGTTATGAAAATGCATCTTTATTGTATACTTCTTTCATACATGAAAGAGAAGCTCTGGTAACAAAGATTCAGCCTTCCATGTCTCACAAGCCTGTTTGTTTCCAGTATGCTTTAGAGATTTTTCTAAATTACATTTTCCTTTGTGATTTTTACCTAATTTAGTGACATTTAATCATATGTTTTATAATTTTTCCCTGTAGTGCAATGGGACTGCTCTTATGCTTAACAGAACTATATGATTAAGTGCCCTACTTGGTTGGTGGCGTTGAACAGTTTCTAATTTTAACATAACAGCTAATGTATTGTCCGTCTTGTACCAAGACATAAAATTTTGAATTGGTTACCACATTGTTAATGGAAAATTTTCATGCATCTGGCAAGCTATAACGTAAATTAAGCAAAAGTCTTCTGGTGCTTTGGAAATGCATTGATAAATCATACTTAATTATGTTGTAACACTTAAAGAATTGGAATTAAAAAACACTAGACCATAAAGTATGGATGTATGTGTTCTGTGCTATTGATGATCTTTCAAAAATAGTTAGTAAGTATCTGAAACCTTTGTTTTCCATGATGCTTTTTCTATTCCTGTTCCACAAAGGTAGCTATGTTTTTGTTCGGAATAGAATAATAGTTTTCAGTGGTAATTTAGAGGCTGCATAGCTGAGATTTGTTATAGATATGATATAGAGATGCTGGTGTCATTTTACTTTTCCTTGGAACTGCTCACGGGCCCAAAACTTGGATAAAATAGGATTTATCCTCTGTTGTGATTCACATAGTCTAATAATTTCCTTTATAACAAAAGTAGGCTGTGTCCTGATATCTTATTAGTTTGAATTTTTTTTTAAGATTAGGCTTGCTTCTTTACGGATAATAAGCTTATTTCTCTGCTGCTTTGTTCCAGACTCCACAGATCCTTCTGCTTTGGGTGATAAAACTTATTAGGCCATATGTGACTCATGTATTTTCATTGTTATATGTACTAGTCCTTTTAAACAACTTTGGAGATGACATGAGGCAGCAGAAATTCTGTGATTAGGTCAGCTAAGTTTGATCTTTAAGGATTGATCACAAGAAGCAAGTTGCAGAGATAGGGCCTAAATTAGCAGTGAGAAACACAAACTATCTCAGTGGACAAGAACTGTTCTATAAAATAAAAACAAACCAACCAACCCCTCTCGCTTATCAGGTAGATAAAGGGAGCACAAAATACTTTTTCTCTCTTCTTAAGAGAGAAGGAGAGAGCCTGTGGGTTAAAAGGATTTCACTGTGTGTCAGGGCTGTTGTCAGTCTCTTGGGGATGTACTATGTGGAGACTCTTTCAGGGCTAAGAGAGCCTGTGAGTTAATTCTCTGCTCTTCTGATTTCCCTTGCTTCTGTGCATCTATAGATGCATTACTGGGTTAAGAGGACTGTGTCAACGACCAAGCTGTTTTTAGCTGTCTCCTTTTAGCACTTCATTGGGAAATTGTTTTTCTATCCCCAAGCTTATTCCTTTGGAAGTGGCAATTTATATAGCTGTGGCTGAGAGAGTTAGGACAACTTGGGTGTGTGGCAGGGATGCCCTAGGCTCCACAGAACATAGGGCAACTATGACTGTGTTAAGTCTGGACAAAAATCTTTAGAAATAGAAATAAAATGGCATTGGTGTTTAATTGACCCATAGATGTTATGGTGCACCTCCACAAATCAGCTGAAACTTCCTTTATTAAAACCTCAGGTCAGTTATAATTTATACAGTTTCTACAAAGCTCCAGACCTTGGAAGACGTGGGTGATTGGCTCCATGCAAGCAGCAAACTGACAGCAAAGTTCCTGTCACCAGGTCTCTCCCCCTGCGCCTTCCTCAGTTTCCTGCAGTGCCTTTATTGTTTTCACAGTCTCAACTTTGTTAGAAATGGCAGGAGGACCCTGAGGCCCTTCCCTGCATTCCTTCTCCTATTCTCTTTTCACATTTCTACTTGATGCATCTTGTTTCTGGACAAGGTGCCTCCAAAAATTAGATGCCTCTCTTGCCTTCCACAGACAATTTTACTTGCTGACACATGGAAAAGGCAGGCAGACCTGACAAGCCAGAAGATAACAATGCAGGGCTTGCCTGAGATTTATGAAGTATCTGTTGTGATGACCATATTATTTACAGCAAAGCAGCAGTGTGTTTAATTAGTATCACTAGACAGTGCTGTTATCTTGAAATTTCAGGAAAACTTTAGACAAAGTCAGTAACTTTTATTCTTTATTTCTGGTAGAGAGAAACATTGTTCTGCATGCTACTGAAAGGAGAGAAAGGAGCCATTGAGCATAGGAAGCTGATATTCTTTTGCTCAATTTGAAAGAGTCTGTATTGCTTTGTATAATGATATTAACCAGTACAGGAATTCATAGAATCATAGAATGGCCAGAGTTAGAAGGGACCTTAAAGATATTAATATTAAATATATTAATTTATTCTGCATTTTGTCAAAATGGTGAACCAAGAGTCTTCCTGGGAATAAACAGATGCGAGTATGTACACCTGAGAAAAACCTACACAGCACTAACAGACGTATAATTTTTTTTTTCTTTGTATTGCCAGTTGTTTGAAGAACGAGTCTCACACTTTATTGATGGAGTTGTAGTAGATAGTGAACTCTTGAGATGTTTATTAATCCTAAAGTTAAAAGGAAGCTAAAAGAACTGCATGTGCTTCTTTTTAAGAATAATTCTTAAATTGGTCCAGTACACTCAGCTTACTTTACATGTAAGCCATGGGATGACGTTCTTTGTCTGTATCAAGGTTTTCTGGACATCTGAAAGATTGACCAAGGCCTATTAGTCGTCTCCTTAGTAACTTATTTACTACTTCAGCGTGAGTTCCCTCTCTACAGGTCACAGTCCTTTATGAACTTCTGCAACGTGGGTTCTTCCATGGGCTGCAGTTCTTCAAGAACTGCTCCAGCGTGGGTCCCCCATGGGCCACAGTTGCCAGAAAATCTGCTTCTATGGGCTCTCCATGGGCTGCAGCTTCCTTCAGGGCATATCCACCTGCTGCAGCATGGATATCTGCTCTGGTGTGGTCCTCTATGGGTGCAAGGGGGAATCTCTGCTCTGGCACTGGGAGCACCTCCTCCCTCACCTTCTCTGACCTGGGTGTCTGCAGGGCTGTTCCTCTCACATTTTCTCCCTGTTCTCTTGGCCCAGCTTTTTATTTACCCTTTCTTAAAGATACTACCACAGAGACACCACCAGTGTCATTGATGGGCTCAGCTTTGGCCAGCGGTGGGTCTGTTGGAGCCAGCTGTAACTGGCTGCATCCAGCATAGGGCAGTCCTATGAGGGTCCTTTCTCAGAGAGGCCACCCCAGCAGCACCTCCTGCTTCCAAAACCTTGACACCTGCACCCAGTGCAACTTGAAAACTAGAAACATGAAGCCTCCTTTTGGCCATGTTGAGACTCAGATTTGTTAAAAGCATTGTTAACTTCAGCTCACAAAATGAGCATCTGCTGTAGTGATTGATGTCCACTGTGTAACCATGTTATACATACAGTGCCGTCAGGCTAATTTGAAATACAGCCATCTGGAGTTTAACCTCAGTTATTTAACTTTGCCCATACCAGAAAGCCCTTTGGGTCCATGGTGTGAATATATCAGACATTCTGCTTCTATCCAGCATGTCTACAATGTATTTGTGTCTTCTTTTTGTTTTCTTTTGTATTTGTGTTGTGTTTTTTTTTTTTCAAATAGAAATCATGTTTATGTGAAGAAAATTTTAATCTCTTTCTCACTGTAAAACAGCTTAAATTTGCAAATGGCTGTCGTCTTATTAATTCTTATCATAACGGGGGGCAGTGTAAAAATGGATGTGCCTCCCCTGGCTCAAAACTTGCCTCTTCACATTTTACATGTAGTTTTTTGGGAACGTTTTTAAAACAGGGATATTGAATTTTCTGTTTCACATTGTTATCTTTCCTGGAAAATATTTGCCCCTGGAGAAGTTAGATGTGAAAGATTATCTAAATATTTGTGATTTGAACCCTCAAAAGAATTACTCCTGAATGTGAGTAATGATACTGTTTTCTCAAGCCATACCTGTTCTTGGAAGAAATATGTACCACTCTAAAAAATTTAAATATCTCACTTCTGCAGTAATTCATAAGATTTTCCTGAGAGTTTTAGCCATAATTAAAGTCTGTGTCATTACAAATAGCATGAACTTTCAGCTCCTCAAAGAAAAGCTCTTCTGCAAAAATGCAGAATGTAATAGTAATTTGTTCGTGTGCACTAAAAGTAGCTGTCACTTTTGGTATATTTGACTGCTGAGAATTTTAGTCATTTCTATTGCATTTTGCTTTATAGTACCAGCTACAAGTCAGGTAAGCATTTTTAAAATGTACCTACATTTCATTTGGCATTGCAACAGCAATGGTGGTTAATAAAACCTCTATAATGTTAAAACAAAAAAATTATGCTAATTAGGATAACACTTTCTACTTTAAAAACAGCATCTACTCCTCCATATAGAGCAGATATAAATAAAACTGAGGATATTAAGTATTGTATGTAATGGGTAAGGAAATTGTCATGCTGTGCGACTACTTGCCAGAAATTTTATTTATTGGCATTCTTCCTGCCCCAATAAGTCTCTAACATTTTCCAAAGGCTAGTACTTTAGCTAATAATTATTTTTATTTTTGGCATCACAGCCATAACAATAATTATTTAGAAGTTCACAGGTATGCTTCTAACATGTCCCTCTACTCCCTCTTTCAGCATAGGAGATCCCTAGGAAGCATGTAGTTTCCTGTCTGTTATTGTGACTTTTCCGTGTCCATTCTGGTCTTTAGGATTAGCAGGAGAGGGATCTTGAAATGACTCTATAGAGCCATTCACACTGTGTGTGCTGTGATGCAGAAAGCACAGAGGGAACCACCTGTGGCTTTTTCTGGTGCAAGAAGAGAATCCCATTGTGGGAGATAGACACCGGTGTATTTGCAGTGGATGTGAGACCAGTTAATATATAGTTACCGGTGTGCCAAAACGCAGCTAGCAAGTTCTACTCTGAAGGTACCATCCAGACTGCTGAAAGAGAATGCTTTTCCAGGTCCATCTCCCAAATCTCAGGGTGGTGCTATGGCTTGTGTTTTTCTTTTGTGCCAGTGTACCTTGTGCGTCTTTCTGCAGAGTAGCATACTTTTACCAAGAGGTCACTCCTCTTTTTTCCCCATGTTAATAGTATCATATAATGCATATAATGCATCATGTATTCAGTCGGGTAAACTTGCTTTAAAGATATTCAAAAGTGTTAAGTCTAGAAAGATTTGTACAGGTAGGTTTTTTGTTTCCCCTTGGCGTTTTAATGTGTCTGCAGGCCAGGTGCACAAACCAGTCAATTGGAATGCTTGCTACAAGACAATTGGAGTCAGTGTTTTCATCAAACTTAGGTGAGCTAACTCTTGCTCAAGGTGGTCCTTCTGAGAACATCATGGGCAGGTAAAAGGCATTATTTGGCATGAGTCTGATGTATCAGATTCATGCCAGCATGCTGCGTAATCTACAATGATATATTTGTGAAAGGCTTCTGAAAAATGTCTTCTTTTGAGCCTGTCTCTCTTGTTGCTGCAGTGTTCTTGCTGTGTTTTCTGATTGCTGACCTGAAAAATGCTTGTCCTGGTTTCCCGTACTTGATAGCTAAAGCAAGGAAGTGTCATCAGGCCATGCTGTTTAAATTGGAATTTGCCATCAGTCTGTTCAGACAAGTTTGCTTAGATAGAAGCCCTGAAATCAACAATTCTGCTTGATCGCATTTCTTCCATCTTAGTTGTCACTTGCTTTTGGGCTTAACAGAGAACTTAAACTGCTGGAGAATGAGAAATGTCAGAGTAATTTATTAACATTTAGTTTAAACCTACCATCAGAGTTAATGGATTTATTTCTTTTTTTTTTTTTGTACTTTACAGTTTGGAGACCTGAGATGTAAAAAGTGGTTTGGTGTCACAGAATCACAGACAGTCTCAGGTTGTAAGGTACCTCTGGAGATAGCCTAGTCCAACTCACCTGCTCAAAGCAGGGTCAGCTGAAGCAGATTGCCCAGGACCAGGTCCAGTCAGGTTTTGAAAAGCTCCAAGGATGAACACTCTACAACCTCTCTGGACAGCCTGATCTCATGTTTGATCATCCTTACAGTTGAACAAAAAAAGTGGGCAAGATTTAGTGACTACAGAGTAAGGACAACAAGTAGCTTTCTCAGTGTCTGGAACAATGTATTTCTGTTTGGAAGCATCACTTTCTTAATTGTTGCTCCAGGAAGCATGCTGAACCATATCAGAATGGGCAGGGAAAGGCAGCTAAATACTGTCAGACATCACTCTGGTGTGCTGAGTGGAGATTTATCATGGAAGAGCTTGGGATAAGATTAAGTTTCTTAGCGCTAGGAATCAGCTCTGAAACTGTCCCTCGGCGTACTTTGCTGTTGGCCCTCTTGAGCATGTCAGAAGAGCTGGCCTTGAGTGGACAACAGCATCCCTCCCCTCTATATACTGGTGAAATTTAGTTTGTGCTTCCTCTCCTAATAAAGTGTCTATTTCTGTACTTTGTTTCTATTACAGGGTGAGATTATATAAAATACTGAAGAACTCTTTCTGTCTTTTGTTACTGCTTTGCCTGAAAGTTTCAAAGGGTGCTCTTCCTTTGTGCAGAGATGGTCATTGTTCTCATATTAACATGCCTGGAATCTATTTTCTGTACTTTTGCCCTAATTCATGTTTCTTCTCCCTTCATCATCTTTCCATTTCCTCCTCTGTTATATTTGCTTTTTTTTTTCAAGTTAGATTTTTAGTATACTGCATTTGTATATTGTCAAATAGACTTGTCAAAGTCAGGTTCAGTTCCCTGCTTTGGAACTACAAAGCCTTACAAGCCTTTGCTGACTCTCCTGTCAACAACTCTAAATATTTTTTTTTTTAAAGTTGTTTTGGGTTGGTTTGTGTGTGTGTTGGTTTTTGTTTTTTTTTTTTTTTTTTTAATCCAGGATAACTCTAGTGTGGTCCAGTCCTGTGGACTCAGCACTCACTAGCCTTAAGTAAGGGTCTGCAGTGTGTCCTTTTGTGGATTTTCTGGAAGACATCCATGCGGTGCACTCCAGGACTGCTACAGTATATGCACAAAACTGTAGTAAGTCAGGATGATGAAGGTTACTTTGAAGGCCCTTTCCAGATCTAGAAGAAAACGCTTACGAAAATACACCTGAGTTCGGAAGTATCAGAGGCACCTTTGTCAGCCCCTCTTGTTACAGCCCTCTGGTTAAACTCTTCCAGGTCATTGAGCTAACCCAGACTTTTACAGTAGTTCTATGTATTGGCATTGCCTTTGGCAGAAATAAGGAGGGGTGTTTCTATGTTTGGCCAAAGGCACTTTCTTCTTATAGGATTAGCTTTTTTCAATCACGTTCCTTTTTGCTCTGTTAATGCCTGATTTATTTACCCTAATTCTTTCGATGTTGCTATGCTACTTTTAGTGCTATTCTGTTACTGAAGCAATCAAAGCTGTTTTAATAAATTGAGGAATGGCGTGAGTATGAATTTGCTGGCTTTTATGTATTGCATAAACATAGGTGCGTGGTGCAGGTTGCAGTACTACTATTGCTCTTATTCTTCCATGCTTTGCAGGTGTTTGCTAAGCATGTAGGCAGGTGCTACGAATCTTGCTGTTGTTTAGAGGGGTGAAGATTTTGAAGAATGTCACCAGATCCTGAATGTGTTCACCTTGTGATGTTGTCATTGCCAAACGAGTGTATGCTTGCACATACCATAGTGGTCAGATCAATATGTTTTAAAAGTCCTGCTTCTCAGGTACAGTCTTGTGAGAGAAAGGCTGCCTTGAGCACAGTCTTACTATTGGTGAAGGTAGATAGAAGAACGTTACCTGTAACAATGCACTTACCAGTGGCCAGTGTTTTATAAGCACAGTCCAGGATGTCTGAAGTGTTTGAATGGATTTGGTTGCAAAGTCATTATTTTTAATATTTTATTTTGTTTGTATATATGCTGATGGTATTCAGTGAGGTTTGCTACACAGCAAAGGTTTGCTACTTGTACACCTTAATTCACCTGGAGGATGCTTAATGTCTCTCTTGATAATAAAATAATTCCTGTCTGTAATGTTTCCTTCTCTTATCCTGGACCAGCTCTGTTGCTGTCCTTGTTTTGTTTCTTTTTCCTGCCTGTCATACTTCTCTCTAGGATGGCTTCTTTCTATGTTTCTGTGTACCTATGCACTTTGAGAAAGTTATGTCTGAAACAAGTCCTTATTTTTTTTTTCCCTCCTTGTTTTCCTCCTCCAGTGGTCTCCAGAGGGTTGAAGTACACTTCTCCCTGCTTGGCAAGCGCGGAGAGGTTAGAGAGGTTTGGAGTGAAACTGCCTGACAGAATCAAGTCTGCATCATGTGGAAGTTGAAAGAAGTGCTGGTCCTAGCTTGTCTGACTTGAAGATTTGGCACTGCATGCAATGTAGAAAGAGTCCAGATTTTCATAATTCAGTACTCACAGTTACTTGTTCCTATAGAGTGCTGAGTGCTTTAGGTAGACTGATAACTATTATTATTCTGCCCCACTATAGTACAGTGCATATGTAAACCATTTCAGGAAGGAGGGTCAGCTGTGATAATGGCACCAGGTAGAGCAATTGATTTTGTGACTGCAGAGGTGTCTTTTACTTGGGGTTTGTGCTGAAACCTTGCTGACATGACATGAGATGAACAACAGATAAATGAAGTAGCGTGCAGGCTTGGTTTCTGCATTCTGAAAAAGGTGACACAGTAATGCAAAAAGAGGTCTAGAAATACTATAGGCAGGTAGTACTGTCTTCCTTGAGAGCGATGATAATCTGACATTAATTGAAATAGGTGTATGTTTGCAGTGGAGGACGGCAGCACAGTGCAGGGCAGCAGGCCACAATTCATACAAGTGCAGGTTTGAACTGAAGAGCAAGGGACTCTTTTTTTTTTTTGGTGGTAAAGAAACATGATAGCCCTTTTTTTTGTAGTTGCAGTTCAACCAAAGTACATTAGACATGAGAATATCAAGGTCAGTAAGGCTGCGCATGTGCGTGCTTGAAGTTTAAGCATGCTTCAGTGTGTTCTAACTGTACTATTTTTGGGACTCAGAATAGGTATTTTATAATCTACAGCTGCTCAGTAGTGGGGGAAAAAATAAAATCTGAAAAGTTCAGATGAAAAAGAAAAGAGCTGAATTAAGCTTGAAAGACTCAAGGTAGAAGGTGCAAGTGAATACAGAGTGAATTGATTTTTTTCATTTGTTTAAAGTCATCTTATTACTTCTTTGGTCGCCTAAAGGATCATCAAATCTGACCTTCAGGATTCTTTTACGCTGCCAGAACAGAGTAAATGAATGAGTCTTTGGACGTTTGAGGATCAGAACTATGAAAACCAGGGAAACGGAGGACAGTTCTTAAAATTGAAGCAGACGGGGTTGAACCCCATGGAACTTTCTGTATCATCAGGTCTAAGCCTGTACTGTAAAGGTGATAATGACATATAATTTGATTAATAAATTGACTGTGCTCTAGCGTGCAAGTGTTAAGAGTACTGAGGACAAAACATCTACTGACAGCCCAGTTCAGAAATCATTTCTGTGGTAGCGATGAACCTAATAATTTCCAGCCTAAAGGTGTTCATGGCCATTTTATAGTTATTAGTTCCAGTGCCAGCAATGACACTTGGCGTACAGAGATCTTCAGTCCTCTGTCTCTCTCCACCTATTTAGAGGGAGGTTTAAATGCGGCTGTGAAATAAAGACAGATAATTGGCCTTGAGTCAAAGTAGCGGAGCATACAAAGTGCCTCACCTTGTGATCTAAGCTTGAACTTTCAGCAAAATTTGTAAAAGCATATTATGAATGGTGCTTGTTGTTTTTGCAACTAATAGCCACAGAGTTAATGGCATAGTGCTATCTCAGTGAGTTGAGCAGTTAATGATGAAAGTCCAGTAAGGAAAAAGAAGGTGAAGGTGGCTCTTCAGTATAAATATGCAAAAGATGCAAGGACTAACAGAGAATTGTGATATGTGAAATGCTTCCTACCAGGCTGCATTGTTGGAAGAAAAATGAACGTTATAGTAATGACCCTTAGATCAGAATCCCCATACCTTGTCTGGCCTGGTTCAGCTCCTCCCATGGTGTCCTTTTGTGAGGACAACACATGGGAACAGACAATGTGCATGTTGATTGTACTGGATTACTTGTTTCTCCTTTGTCATATCACAGGTTTGTGGAGCTTGGTTTGGTTCATAATGAGGATTCTTTTACTTTGCTGTTGTGATTTAGTCTGTAATTTGGTCTAATGGCAGCCTTGATACTGCTGTGGCTAGTGTAGTGATCAACCCTGCCAGACCACTGCACGAATTGAAGGTATTCCCACAGAATTGAAGGTATTAGGAATAAGTAATTCAAGCCACAGAGTAGGCTTCCCACCTACTTCCAACCCACTGACTTGCCTTTCAAGGTTAACCTCATTTGTCTTCCTTTCAGGTTCTTTAGCGTTCCTACAATACCTGCACAGTCCTCATCTGAACTAATAATTCCCAATTTATCTGCATGGATAAAGCATCCTTTGTTTTCTTTTTAACCACCAGTAATTGCATGAAATATTTGTTTGGGGTAATTTACCTTTCTGATGCTGTCACATATTGTGTCTGTCATCTTTCCTTGAGAATTGTTTTTGACCAGTACTTACTGTTAAGGTCAAGCATGTGGATCTGAAGTTCCTTGAATCAATCTCTCTTTTAAACGGAGGTGCCGAACTAGGAATGCCACCCATCTTGGTATATTTATGACAATTTCTCACCAGGGCTTCAATAAAAATGATGTGCTGGTTCCTTCGGTGTTCTTGGATAGTGCATAGATAGAAGCACATTCAACTCTGTTTTCCTTTTGTGATGTTATGCAGTTTCCCTTTCTACATACTTACTGCTATTTTTCTTTTGTCTCCATGTTCTATATTGCTGTCCTGTTTAAAAACTGAGGTAAAACTGGTATGAAGAAAGCCAGTGCTGCCAAGTGGAGAAGAAGGATGTTCTGTCTTCAGCTAGCATTCAAGGCAGAATGAGTAAAACATTAAAAACACATTATTTCTTCACGAAAGAGCTTGTCTTTTCTATCCATAAATTGCAGCTAGTTGTCTGTAGCAGTGAAATGTCTGTAGTACTTCACAGATGAAGCGTCTTTCAAGAGAAAAATTAAGATGGCGAAGTACCAGTCTAGGGTCGCTGAATGAGCCAAGGGAAGCTGAAAAACTGACTAGTGCTTGATGGCTTCCCCGTTGGCAGAAGAGCAAAGTGTTAGATTTCAGACAGAACAGCATTATTTTTCAGGTGCAGGGGAAAGATGAGCATGGAATTTTACTCTGCAAAGAGTATAAGCACTGACTTGAGGCTTTTTGGAGAAAGCAGGGAAGGGGACTGGTAAGGGTATTAATATGTAACGAACACTTGAAATAATTTACAAACAAAAAAATACTCAAAAGTCTTCAGGAGACTGTTATTCATAGATACTATTATTTTCTGTCAGGTATCTATTCTTTGAATAGAAGCTATATACTGTCTGGTACTGCACTGCATTGAGATAAGAGGCTGATGCTATAGCATTTTCAAGCATATATTTTAAAATGTTGTCATCAGAACATATTCTGATACAGATACCTATTCTGTAGGCTGCAAATTTTTGAATGGCATGTTTCTTTTCTATAGTCCTATATTTTCCTGGGGTCACTTAGGAAGTAAGCACTTCACTCTTTCGAGGGCATTCCCTTGTGTTTTGAAGTGAAACTGTCTGTATTTTCTGCTGTTTCAGTAGCATTTTCAGCATGTAACTTAATTTGATTATTTATTGGCCATAGAGCATTGCAGTCCACCACCTCCTGTGCTCTGCAAATTTGTTTTTGCTTGCCTTTTAAGAATACAATGTCTGTTTGAACTCTAGTTTGTGTAATGGCAAGAGTATTTTGGCATAGATTCAGAATTTGGTTTGTTCTTTCAGTTTGGGCAGGGAAGTAGCTTTATCCTTACACAAACAGCAGACTCAGAGAGTTGCAGCATTACTAGCAACTTTCATCTGACTGTCATCTTCAACAAAATCATCACCTCTTGCTGTGCTTATGTCATCTGGCTTGGCTTCTGTCAGATACATAAGCAGCTGACGAGGCTGCCAGCTCTTCTAGGGAATAAGCCCAGTATGACCGTAGGTAGAGGAGCTTGTCAGTATGACTGTTATGAAGACAGCAGGAAAAAAAACCTATGATGCATATCGGTAATTTTCAATACCTCTTGGATCGTCGCTTCTACCACTGTCAGCCCTAAAGCAGGTCCTTCCCAAGACAAATGACTGATTCTGTGCAGACACCGCCTCCTCGCCCCCCAAGTTTCTATATGCAGCCTACTTTTGCTTGTGGGAAGGTAATATGGGACAGGGGTGGAAGTAACAAAAAACAAACATGGGATGGCATCAGGGAGTTTGGGCTATTCATTTCTGAAAAGCTTTTGAGTAGATCTGTGAAGAGAATTGGACTCAGTACGTGCTTTGCTTCGGGAGCTCTGTTTCTACCAGCAGTGGAGAAGGTAGAGCCTTCAGAACCTCCCTGTGAATAGCTGAGAACTGACTATATTTGAATCTATTATTTTCTTAATAAATTCCAGCCTTCACTAATCATTTTATAAAAGCCATTTCTTGATGGTCACATTACTCTTGCTTCTTTACTGTAGTAGTAGTAGTAGTAATAATAATTATTATTATTACTACTCTAATATACTCTGCTTAGAGGATTAAGCATCATCACTCCTGTATCTAAATACTACTTTCTTTTGCAGTCAGTGGCATGCCCAAATCATAAGCAGGTCAGTGTGTGTTCTGTTCCTCTCTGAACTCCTGCTGACTTCGCTGGAATGGTCAGGTCTCCAGTACTCTGTCCCAAGAGTGAAGCAGGGTATAGGCTGCCTTGGCATCTTGATTTACATCCGCTGTTAAACAGCCCAGTCAAGAGCAGTCTTGCCTCAATATGGGGTCAGTCTGAATTAACCTTCTTTGGGAAGGACTTCCTTTTGTGGCCAGGCTATCGTAGGAATGAATGCGAGGAGCCAAAATTTCAGCTATCCTTTGCCTGCAGGATAAATCTTGGCTGTTAAGGCAATTCTGTGCTGAAATTGAACAGATAATCTGGTGCTGAGAGACTGCTGCCAGTTAGCAGCACCATCCAAAAACCTGGGTGTCCATTTTGCAGTTGTAGGGAAAATTAGTTTTTTGTTCTTGTGCATTCTAAAATGTGGGGCAAAGCAGGCCTGAGTGAAGAGATGTTATTTTCTCAGGGATATACTATTTCATATGTGGCTTTGCTAGTTAGTCTCTTGTCGTCTATTCCCCCGGAAGTGAAAGATTTATTTTCTCTGACAGAACACAGAAAAATAACCTTTCCTTTGCAGAGAGGTGTGCAGGTTCCATTTAATTTTTATCAAAAATCATAACAAAAAGTCTTTTGAGAACAACTTTTCCAGTTTCCAGTAGATAAAAGGCAGTCTTTTTTTCTTTTATGTAAAAAAAAAACCACCAACAACAAAAAGCTTGATGATAAAACTAGAGGGATGGAAAGAGCAAAGTAAGACACTTAAAAAAATAATCAGCAGTATATTCATATATTAAATCTGATGCTTGTCTAAGAATGGAGAGAAAAACATTTCTGTGTTTGCACTGCAACTCATGCCGGTCTTCTCTGCAAATCTAAAAGAATAGGTGTTTTAAGTGATTCCTTTTCAAATGATGCGGTATCCTTAGGGAGCTGGATGAGAGCTCTTATCAGTGTTCTAGAAATTGTTGGTCTAATTACCCAGTAAATCTTGCCTTTCATGGATCTTTTTATCTCTTGAAGTCATGTTGAGCTATACAAGGAAACCTGTTCCTGATCACTGGCAGGGAAAATGTAGCTCCATCTCAAGAATCCTCCCACTTTTGTCTGTCTGCACTACTGCAAGATGGTAGATGAGTGTTTTCCTCCTGGAGAACTAGCAAGTCAGAGGGAAAATAATTTATGACTTGGCGTGCGTTGTGCCTCTTACCATATGTGTTCTGTGTAGGATATTCTCTCCTTGCTAAGGTTAGGAGAAGCATCTTGGAGAAGATGAGAAAAGCAGGAAGGGAAGAAAAGGAGTGTGACTGTTTGCAGAGACCCTGCTTCTTACCTGCTGACCAGGAATCCCTCCCTAAAAGCACCATATGTCCAAGCGTGGCTCAAGTTGCCAGAGGACACCGCTGATTCTTAGAGGGAAATTTTCTTGTGAAGCACCATCCATAAGTTCAAGAATGATGAGAGCTTCCATATCTAAGCATAGCCTTCTTTTTGGGGTGAAATGGTAAATAGAAAAACTATCCTGACAAAAAACCAGATGTAGACTGATGTCTTACATTGATCGATGACTCCTAGATAGCCCACAGCCAAAGGTCAAGACTGCTGGTGTGACTGTTGAATTAGAGAAAGGGAAACCAGAAACTTTTAGTACTCCCTTCTTTTGAATATTTCCTTGCCTGTTCCTTTTCAGCTTTGTGTCCTGCATCCAAATCCAGAACCATTTTGGTTCTAGTAAAGGGTGTTACACTAGACATATATGCTAGAACTGGTTTAATGGCACAATGGGATCCAGTGAGAGCTGTCCTTTTGCTGGGAGTTTGTTCTTTGTCCCTGCAGTTTTCATTGTCTGGCTCTCTGAAGACAGCCCCAGTTCTCTTATAACCTGTCTTTGCTCTGCTGAGGTGTGCTCAGAGGGTGGTAAAAAGGACACTCAGTGTCAGGAAGCAAGATCTCTCTGTGATACATCTCACCATCTCCTGCATCAGTAACTGGGCTCTAACAGAAATGGATAAGCAGGAATCCTAAGTTGGTGGTGGAGAAGGTACAGTATTATTTCTCCCTGATGGTATGTGCTTTCTGGAAGGAGTGGTAATACTGAGTTAGCTCGTGCTGAACTAATACACCTAGGACACAGTAGAGAGAACCTATGTTAACTCTTTCATGGTCCTTTTATTTTGTCAAATGGGTTTTTAAAATTCCACTTTTGGGGTAGTTAAAAATAAAGCCATTGGCAAAATAGGCTGCTTTAGGAGCTGCTGGTAATCCTATTACCTAATAAGAAGATCATTTAAATGTATTTTGTGGGGATATGTAAGATCATTAATGGTTGTGATGAATGAGGAATCTAGGAATACTTTTTGGCCAATTATATTTTTGAATTATTTGAAGTAAGCAGAGTCTTTAAATCTAGTGAGAATTACTGTAAGTAACTGAGAATGGAAAGCAATATTTTTTTCCTACTTCATGCAGAACATAATTAAACTACCTTTCACTGCAGGTTTGCACAGAAACCTGCAGAGCTGTCGTGCTGAGGGTACATGCAGTTTATATATTTCCTTTCTGGCCCACAACGAAGAGGGAACATCTGGTTTGGACGGTGTTTTATTCATGGATATTCCTGTGACAGTAAAGTCTTGGTACTTAGTTTTCCAGTGCAATAGAAATAAGGTGCACATGGTGTGTCGATAGTTACAAACTGAACGTAACTGGTGACTGCTTTCCGTAGAGTCGTCTTGTAGAGCGTACTCTTGAACAGGCAGCCCTGTATTCAATTAGGTGAAACTTTCTGTGCATAAATGAAAAATTGAAGAAAGAACACTCTCCTTTGGAGGTGAAACATAATGACAGCAGTCTGGTGAACTAAAGTTCTTGTCTTTAATTAATGAGTTAGTATTGCTTTCCTTCTATCAGCCTTCTTTTTTCCTGTGGTGCTAGTCTGATTCCACTCTTTGTGAACCATATTGTCATTTAGGGCAGCGAGTGTTTTTTTTGTTGTCGTTGGTTTGTTTTTTCTGTTTTTGGTTTTTTTTTTTTGAAGAAATCATATGTGTAATCCTGTTACCCGTCACCTATTTAACTAGCAAAGCATTTAAAGCAATGAGGTTGATATAAGGGACTGAAAATGTTTACAAGACTTAAGTTGTATGTAGTATTTCATTATACTTTCGCTGTCGGTAAATAATGTAACCTTTCACAGCTAGACCTCCTGCATTTTGGTGTTAGGTATTATTGCTTATTTCTATCTTCTGATACATTATTCTGACAGGAATAGCAAAAACTGACTGAATGTGAATAACAAATTCATTTTCCCCCCCAGCTGGTGCTTTAATAAATATTTTTTTTAGTAAGGACAAGAGTTTGCAGATTCAGACTTGAACATTTTTCCATAAATCCAAATTTCTTTCCTTCCTCTTACAAAACGCCCTTAGCCACATGCAGGGCACAGAGCAGCTCTTTGCCTGAGTGAGCACCCAGAGACCAGAGCACTGCTCAGGTCAGGCAAACATTGATCTGAGTTGCTGTGACTGATAGCTGCTAGTGCAAATGCGTGTTCAGAAAAGACGTTAAAGAGAATTTTAAAAAATTAGACAAAACAAAGGGAACTGTCATTTCTTAGTATATATTGCCTATATCATAAAATCTGCGGGAAAGGATAAGGGAGGGGAAGGATGTAACCAAGCCAAACACAGCTCTTCTTTCCTCTGGGGTGTTAGCATGAGTCTTTCGTATCAATCCACATATCCTGTTTCCAGTCATGCTGCTGTCTCCTCTATTGCCCAAATTCCTTATTTTCCAACTGTCTTTTGACTCTAACTGGCAAAGAAAAACCCACGGGGAGGGAAAATTTGCCTTCAGCAGTGAGGCAAAATTATTTGAGTTATATGGCTTTAATGTAAGTGAAACAGTGGTTCGGTTATTTTCTTACCTTCTTTTTGTTGTGGGGAAATGCATAGTTTCCAAAATATTTAAACTGAACTGTTGACAGATTAGCTTCCTGTTTGGCATAACAAAATTGTTCATTATAACAACATCTATTACCTCTGTTTTGACATTCTTTTGGTAAGGATTTACTTGCTGTACTTTGCTTAACTGTTGCATAAAAATAAGTTGACTCTCTTTTTTCCCCCTTAATGATACTTCTTGGTAATAAAGATAATGTGGCATTGTTTTTTTTTTTTTAACTTTTAAAATACAGCTAGGTGGCTTCATTGCTGTGTGTGTGACAGATTTGCCTGGTGTTTCTTCCAGTTACAAAGGAGTTCCTTCAGCTCACTACTCTGTGGCCCAACAGGCCTAGGAAATGTTTCGTGTGTTTTGTCTGGGAGGTAGAGAAGTGATTTGACTGGATTTGAGTCCCTTCCCAGGGCATGTGCTGCAGGGCAGGTATGACAACACATGTGTGTTTTTACAAGGTGGCAGCCCCTGTTTTCTCAAGCTTGTAGAGTAAGTTTAGATACATGGGCCAGCCTCAGATGTTCAGGGGAAAGATTGTACTGTTTAGCAAAAAACTCTTAGTTGGTAAAAAATACTTTGGCACACATGTACATTTTGTCTCATACTCATTTTCTAGCAAACATTAAAAAACCCACTTCTTTAAATCTGTACAAATTGTTAGTATAAAATCCATCATGTTTGCTCTATCTAAGAGAGTATAGATATTTTTTTGGTTAAAATAAATGCTTCTGGTTTGAATCCAGCTATAGATTTTCAGACACCATGTTCCCAGCTTGCTAGCATGTTTTATCTGCAGTGGGAAAATTGGAGAGATCGCAAAATTTAATCTGCTCATGTTCACTCCCGAGTTCTTTTCAGGGAAAGATTAGATGATGGGGCATAATTTTGGAGCTTGCTTTCATACAATATGGCTTTCCTGGGGGTTAATTTTTTTTTTTCTTGCTGGTTTTCTTCCGTGCTTTTTGTCAATTATAAACTGGTGTTTCTGTAGTTTCTCTTTAGAGAATATTCTGGGGTATCAAATAATAATTCTGGGGTATCAAATATCTTTGAATCTTACAATTTAAGAGTTCAGAAATTTGAAACCCTCTGATAAAGGGATTTTTTCATCTTCCTGCTACTGTATAGTGAAGGAAATCTGATAGCATTTTTTAACAAATCAATTTTTAACAAAACTGATTCATTTTAATCAATTTTTAACAAATAGGTCAGCACTGCTGAAAAGAGTTCCTTTGAGAAACAGAAATATGTTATGTGCCAAATGTAAACTTAATGGTGCTGTAATTGCACATGCACCGGAGACCCATTTTGCTATTCTACCTAAGCTTTTTTAGTGACCAAAACCCATAATGTACATGCAATTTATACTTAGATACAAGGATGACATTTAATAACCCCTGTATCTTATATATGCTTATGTAATATATGTGCTTTGAACTGATGCCTTAATAGACCAACACTTAAGACCCTAGCAGAGGTTTTGCCAATCTGTACTATATAAAGCTGCAGATTTCCTAACATGCTGCTTCCTCCCAGGCCTTAGACAAGATCGAGCTTGCTGATTCTAGAAAACTAAATCAGAAATGCTATGGAGGCTCTGTCCACCTAACTGAAAGTTATTCCAGGCAGGATGCTGCTAGCTCAGTGGTCTGGTAGGGTTGTGGCCAAAACCAAATGATGATTGTTTATTTGTTTAATTCCCACCCCCCTTAAAACATGTCCCTAAAAGCACTTTGCTATTAGCTGAGCCATTTTCAGTTTTTAAATTTCTATTGCAAATGGCTTATTTGAATCCACAAGCACAGTTCCTGATTCATCTTCAGCAGAAGAGGCAGAGTCAAGGTACCAGACCATTCCCCCTTGTCTGCAACTTGTTCTTGAAGACATTATGTCCTGAGTTGCTTTTCTGTCACTCTTGCATATAGTAGAGTTGTTTTGGTGTTTTTCATCTGTGACAAGAGCTTAAAATTAGGATCTTGCTGTGTTCCTGGTCAAGCCTATTAGACAGCTTATAAAATGAGCCCATTTACTTCTGAGAAGCAGCTGAGTGGAGAAGTGCAAGAGGCATAAAGAAATGAACCCTAAACAAGTGAGAAGTAAGGGAGTATGATAATAAAATCTGAAATTATTATTTTGGTTCCTCTTCTTTCTCATGTGTTTCTTATACTATTTAGTTATAATTGCCTTTTCCCAAAGGATATTATTTCAAAATACTTCTCTTTTTTTAATTATTGTTGGAAATTTTTTTGCTGTGTCAGGTGGTTATTTCCCACAGCCTTGTGCTTTTTGGATGGTAAAAATACCTTGCTCTAATTTTAGTCTCACTTGTTGCTTTTCTTATAAGAAAAGTTAAATGGGGAGGAAGGAATTGATGAGTATTTTAATGGTGTCACTGGACCCTTCTAAAAGAGGTCCCGTTGAAAGTAAAATTTGAGTTTGCTAGGCAAATCATGTTTTCAAAAAAAACCAAAAAACCAAAACATCCCCCCCCACCAAAAAAACCACCCTAGCACTCTGTCATAAGCACTAAAAGCCTCCTGCTCTAACTTGAATATTTGTTTAAATATTTAAATACTACCCCAAAGATTGCAGTGGATTAAAAAGGGTGGCATATGTGGATGTGGGCTCATTGCTAGCTTGTAGATCTGTGAAATCCTGGAGGGTCAGAGAAAAAGTATATTTTAATTGATTTCTATGGTTTTTATTTCTTTTCTAAACTCAGTTTGGATTCCGGTCCATAGATCGCTTTCTTTGTAGCAATGCTAACTTCAGTTCAGAGTCTCCATTTCCCCTCCCTCCTCTCTGCACCATCTTGCCCAGGCTCTTCATTCTCAGGGACCTGTTTGGGTGGCCACAGGCTGAGCTGAATGAAGTAACAAATCTGATGGAAAAACAAGTTCTCAGCATCCCCCAGCTGCATCAGGATTCTGATGTTGTTCTCCTAGCAGCCCCATGCATTCCTGTGCTAGCAGAGTACCTGGTTGGAAAGGCACAAGAAGAACTTACGAAAGGAGAGACTCTGATACCCCCGTCTCTATTGCTGTGCTGAAGAGGCCATGTCTACTATGTTGCTGGATAATTGTGAATACTTATTTGAAAAAAAAAAATATCTGCTGGGCTGTTCACAAATACCTTGTCAGTCTTAGCATGGGACATGTATTTTCAAAAGTGGGAGTTCAGGTTTTCAGGGTAGGCAGCCAGTAACACGCCATAGTCTGCACATGGTCAAAGTCAAATGTAGAACTACCATGTTTTCCAATGGAGCAAGATTTCACCCCTGACTTCCAGTGCTGCCATCCTTCAGCTGCCAAGAAGGAAACAGGAGGTCCTGAAGAGATCTCTACCTGGAAGGTTAATGTGTTGAGCTTGGGACCAAGGACTGGCACAGGTTGCCCAGGGAGATTTTGGAGTCTCCTTCCTTGGAGATTTTCAAAAGCCACCAGGACACAGTCCTGAGCAGGCTGCTCTAGGTGGCCCTGCTTGAGTACAAGGGTTGGATTAGAGGACCTCCAGCGGTCACTTCAACCTCAGCCATTCTGTGATTGTGTTATATTGGTGAATCTTCTCTCCCCAGCCTGTGGTCATGGTTGCACATTAATCAGGCCCGTGGCCTTTTCTCACGTATCTCAGAAGCAGGGTACCGTTGGCTAGTGTAAAATTTTTCACTGTTTATCAGTACTCTGGAGATTCAGATTTGTAACTGTGATTCCATATGATGTGCAACTTGTTCATCCTGTTTAGTTTTTCAGTTTGGTTGAAAATATTTTCATCCATCTTTTTCCTGTTGTTTTCTGCTGTTATGTTGGATAACGATGGCTTGATATAATCTGTGTGACGTTAATTTTTAGGCAATTGTCCTCACTGTGGAAAACTGACATGTCAGTATGATAATGCAAAAACTGCTTTGTCCAGGTTGATATTTTGGGTTTGGCTGTTTCTGTATTAGCTGATGTGTAGGGGGAGAGAGAGGAGAGCAATTCACCTTGCTTTGTAGTGTAGATGCATTGAAAAAGCGCTGTTGATTTATGCCATGCCTTCAGATAGGTTTTTCAGCTTGTAGCAGTCAGATGAAATGTTAACACTTTGGGGAGAGAGTGAAATAGGGTTATTTGTCTGGAAAGTACACTGTAGGACTGATTCATAATGTTAGTTTTTTGCATAGTTTGGGATTTTTTTCTTTTGCTTGAACACATGCGTGTATGATGGTCCTGTTTCACAGACTCACCTAATAGGCTTAAAATCTAAGGGTTGCTAGTGAATTAAAGCTAGAAGTGGATTGACTGATTATTCCTTGTAGCTCTTTAATAGCAGAATTGATTTACGCTGCACCTAGATTTTTCAGTGTGACGCAGTGTACCACCACATAATCAGGTGGCGCCAATAACCATAAGAGTGGGAAGATGGCACCCTGAAGATGGGAAGCAGGAAGAACAGGTTGATGGTAGAGGAGGGCTCATGGAGTCTGGCTGCAAGAGGCTGGTTGTGCTTTTCTGGCTGCAGCTTTTATCGTTAGGCTGGAAAGCACAAATGAAAGAAATACAGCAGAAGCCCCAAAAGATTCCAGCCTGTCGCTGTTGGTGCGCGCCCGTCTTTCATGCTCCCAAATACAATGTTCCTGCGTATGTCTGTGTGTCCAGCTCCACTCTTCTTTCAGTTGCTTTCATCTGCTACGGTTGGATTCAAAGTGGCTGCTGATCAGCATGTTGTCTCGGTGCAAGGCCGAGATCTCTGTGTTCCACTGAGATCTCAATTGAACTTCCAGCTACTGATCTGCTTAACCGCCACTGATGCCTGATAGTTAATAAGCATTTGCTGCTAATCAGCTACTGCAAAATGCAGCTAGGGCCAGGTACAGCAGTGGCTCCAAAGCATATGGAGTTGTGGTCACAGCAGCTGATCAGCAGTCTTGGAGATAACTGGTTTTCTCCTGGGAGGGGACAGACAGGGCTAGTTAGCTGCCTGGTGGTAGCTGATTACCAGTGGTAACCTCCTCATTCCAGCATAAATGGAGCAGCAGTAGCGTGATCTGGAACTGGGAGCAAATAGAGAACTTGATGGTTTAAAGGGTGCTGAGTGAGCTCTAACAATGAACTTGATCAGATGGAGTGAACACCAGACACTGGGCAGTTTCTTCTCACCTACCACTATTTGACAAGAAAGGAACAGGGACACCGCTTTGGTGTAGCGCTCTCTGCTCCCCAATTCATGCCCTTTCTGTCCTCGCCTTCAGGAATTCCCAGGATGACTGTCTCTGGGCTACCCAGCGCGCGGAGGTGAGCAAGTCCAATGCTGTCCTCGTGGGCTGCTAGGCCAAGAATGGCAGCCGCACTGGGCTGTCTTGTATGGGGGAGGCATGCCTGGCAAGTTCTCACCTACCTAGTGCGGCCAGATGTGTCTGGTGGTGTGGCTGTGTATCGTTTGGGCTTGCCGCGAAACACTGAAGGGACAGGCTGAACTGAAATATGGTGGTAGAGACATGGTGGAAAGGACGGATGGCGAATAGATGAGAATTGTTTGCAGCCTTGTATTTCAGTTTTGATCTTCTGTGGCATGGTCATACAACACTACCTTTCACTCCTCTGGCAGACAAGCTTTGTGCTATCCAAAATATTTCTGCCAAAAATCTTCTCTGTATTGACACTGTGATTGGAAGGATGTTTTCCTCTCAAAGCTAGCAACTGTTAAGAGATTTGGAAGAGTAATTCAGGCTGTTACCTGTGCTTTGTTCTGCAGATGCCCTTTTGTAAAACTATAAATCCTAACCTGCCCCAAGGAGTTCTTTAAGTGATGTTATTAGCTTGGTTCAAGTCAAACAGTTTGACGTTCTTTGAACAGAAGTGTTATGTGAGGTTGACGGTCTGTATTCCTCTACTTCAGCTCAGAACTTGAAATTCGTCTGTGCCACAAGCATGCATGGTTTGTTTTCAAATGCGTTGCAAATGAATATTTTATGAGGCGGCTGTGGCCAAATGCTGCAGGATGGCCTTTGATATGCTTCGTAGCCAAGCGGCTTTAGCTGTGTTGGCAGAGCCCTCTGCTGGGAGCGCAGCCTGTGCCAGCAGCAGCCAGTCCTGTGGGCACTGCCACCCACTTCTCTCCTGTGCCATCAGCCAGCCCTCTCTGCTCGGTGGTGTCCCACCGTGCTGGGAGCCACCACGTTGGCTCCAGTGGCCGAGGGGTTCCCCTTCATTCATCCCATTCCTAGCCAGGAGAGCAGAGCCCTGTGGAGGGCACTTGGCCTTTTTCTTTTTTTTTTTTTTCAAACCTGATGGTGTGCTGTAAGGGCATGTATAACTTTAGGTGCTGCTTTGCAAAATGTGACTGCTCTTTGAGAGTAATAAAGTTAGTGAATTACAAGATAGTATTTTCCTAATGCATATCACAGTGTGGGAGACCTGTGGCAAATTTAAAGAATTGCTTGTATGAATTTCAACGGTGTCTGTAAACTCCTTTTTAAATAATGCCACTTAGTAGAAGCAACTGATTTACTTAAGCATACAGTGGGACCTTTCTAAATCAAGAGCCGCAGCCTTCCCATTCTGCTTTTCCTAATCAAGGTATTTGAGGAAAGGGTCTTTGTGTTTTAAAGTACCAACTTACTGAGCATGAAGGAAAAATGTTATTACACTTGTCTATCCTAATAGTATTCAAAAGCCTAGTTAGGACTGCTAGATGCACTGCCAAACCAGAATGTGCAAACAGGTCTTTTAATCTGATTAGGTCCCTAAAGTGTTGATATAATGCGGGCCAATAACTCTCCTGCAGGAAATCCAGCTGTTTGAGATTGTCGCACAAGTAATGCAGTGGTAATAAAGTGTCTTTTTTTCCTCCTCACATGCTGTCCAGAGCTTTTCACTCACCATTGATTTGAAACACTCACAACTGCGCCCAGTATTTTATCTTCATTAAAATAAAAAAAGAGGAACAGGCACCATGGCTTGAACAGGCAGTTGCCTGTGGTGGGCAGGAACCCCCTCTGATGAAGTTGCAGAGTGGCGGCAAGACAAAGGCCATCATATTTTTGTGTCATTTTACTTGTTTCAGCATCAAGCTTTTGTTGAGACAGCCGTATAAATTCTTCCAAAAGCTAAATTAACCTTCATGGCCTGTATTTGAAATGCCAATTTCAGTTCTTTGCCTTTGTGTTGAACTCATCTGCTCCATCGCTGGGGTTCAGCAACACGGAACCGCTCAGTTAAGAGACCTGTCACGCAAGAGGCAGTCGTGTGGTGGAACTCCTTGCTGCAGGCTGTTGTGAATTCCCAAAGCCGAATATGTTTCAGAAAGCAATTAAACGCACTTGCAAAAGGAAAATTCACCAGTATTACGAGATGCAGATAGTGCCTTTGTCTGAGAATTCCTCAGCTGCAGCCAGGGGGATGGGGTGGGAGGTGCATGGCTGTGTGTACTCGCCCTCTTCCTCCTCACCCCTGGGTGAAGGCAGGATGCTGAACTAAATACGGCTCCTTAAGGCCCTCGAGAGGACTGGTTTTGTTGTGGTTCTTGTCCCCCTCAACTAATAACCAAAGGAGCTGTGATGGGGGGAGTACCAACCTGTTTCCAATGGAAGAGGACTCTAACCCTCCTCCTGCAGCCCAGAGGAATTCTTTGTTGAGGGATATTGTTTCCAGAGCAGCCTTCCAGTTTACCTGCAGTTCAGTCTGGCATTTCCTGTGGCCCAACTCTTTCCTCACCTGTAATGAGAGTTTCATTGGAGGATTATTACAAATGCACATAGGAGGCAGCACAAAGGTGTTGGTTTGTTTGTTGGGTTTTTTTCTTGCAGGACAGCTTCATCTTCCTGTTTTTCTTATAGTGTTGTGGTCAGAGACTTTAATTTTCTGGCAGGTGGTGTACTGGATGTTTTTCAAACCCTGCGTCCTTTGGCTTTTAGAATACCCTCTGTTCTGTGACTTTATGAAGCTGTTTAAAAGCTATTTTTCTAATTTCTGAATTGAAATTCCCTTAAAGTTGCATTGCGCAATGTCGTCGTGAGTCAGATTCATAGAATACTGTCTTACTTGCACAGGTCATCTTGTTCCATGCTCTTTTGAAGATATTCACATGCAATTTTAATCCTGCGATGCAACAACCCTCCTGAGTTATCTATTGTAACTCAGAATTTCTAATGTAAATGTTGCTTTAACATTGCTCGTGGCCATCTCTAATCTCAGAGTCTCGTAACAAAATCTCTTGGAGAGTTCATGATCTTTTGTCTGTGCTTTTTATTTCAAATGCCTATTTTCTTGGGAAGTGGCTGATGATATAACATTTGGAATTTTTTAAATGATCACTGCTCTTCTGAAGAACTTGGTGAAGTCTAATATTACCATTCATATAGGCAGGTGAGAGCTTTGGAGATCAGTAATTTGTACCTTTTAAAAAGCCGCACTGCCTCGCTTTTGTCTCAGGATTTATTATGCTTCCCAAGTATAATGTGACATACTGAATAGGGCAGGGGGTGGGGACATTGTCTTCAGCTGACATGCTGTTATCAGCGGGACTGTGTTTCTGGACACAAGATTTCGCAGTCATTGGTTGTCCGAAGAAAGCCTTTCCATCTGAGGATTGGACAAGAAGATGCGTCAATTTGCTGCCCGTCTCCAAGGTACTGGTGATGCTGCCTCCACAAGCTGGCTAACGTCACAGCTCCATCACCCAGCGGGGTGTGGGCTTTTTTTCTCCTCTTCTCTGTTTTAATTCTGTATTTGCTTCCTACTGCATTTCTTAATCTGTCTTCTGCCAAATGCTAACAGCATGATATTTTGCAATCATTTAGGTGAATACAAGAAGGACGAACTCCTGGAAGCTGCTAGGTGAGTGCTGCTTAGAATATAAAGCATATTTTGGGGGTGGAAGCAGGAGAGGAAACGGGATTTTTTAAAACAGTAATGTTTTGTCATTGCCTTTCTGTGAAATGATGCAAACAGACCACTTCATTAGCATAGATCTCTTCAGACTTTACAGTCTGCTACAAATGGAAAAGCCTGTTTATGTAATTGAAATCCCCCACTATGGTGGTTATAAGGTTAATATTGAGTTTTTGCTTTAAGCTGCTTAAATCTTCTTTATCATTTTGTGACTGTTCTTTTTAGGGGCAAATTAAATATTGCAGGTTTTTTTTTTTTTCCATTTGGTTTTTACTGCTACCTTAGGATATATTTTGAAAATAGGCTTTATCATAACAGAGCATAAGGAAGCCTATACAAAAGGTGTAAAGTTCAGTCGTATATTCCTAAGATGCTTTCATCCTTCCTTCTGACAGCACAAGACCATTTTATATAGACTATTAACCCTTCTAAAAAATTTCTGGTTATTGGTATGTAGTTGTTCAAATGTTATGGGCCGTATGCTATGAAAATGTATTTAATTTAGAACGTTTAATTTGGCAAATGGCTTTCAGAGGGTCTGTAAAATTAGATAAAGGAAATATAGGATAAGGTTAAGGACAGAAATTAAGAGGTGGTTTTGCATGATCTTTTGTAATACACTTAACTGCAAATTTAATATTTTTTTTTCTGTATTTACCCTTGATTTTGAAATGTTTGGAAGATCCTTTAGCCATCTGATGTTCTCCCTGGCAGAGTACTATTTTTGATATACTATACTTTGGTATCCAGCTCCTTAGCAAATGTTTTGCAGAGAGCTCTCTCTTTTTCTCCACCTTTCCATAATCCTCTCCTCTCCATTTACAGGAGCGGTAATGAAGAAAAACTGATGGCTTTATTGACTCCTTTAAATGTGAACTGCCATGCAAGTGATGGGCGTAAGGTAAGTTAATACCTGCTTTGTATTTCTGTTATTCAAGAAAGGCCAATTTAACCATACTGGGAAGCATAGATGTATAAACCAAGAGAGTGTATGGGGGAAAAACCTGTGATGTCTTTTCACTATGAAATTAAATGCTGTGTACTTGATGCTGGCAGTTGTGACAGATCAACAGTCGGCGGACGTGGATTTTGTGTGTGTCTTTTCTTTTAAATGTCAGACCCTGGTGTACATGTAAAGTGAAACCTTAAGACCTTTTATAAGAAAAACAAAGTGTACTGTTGCAGATGAATAAAATAACTAAGGGTGGAAAGTTGTTATTTGTAGTTGAACATTGTCTGGGGTGAGGTGGTTGATATTCGGCTTGGCTCCCTAATGCCCTGCCACGTAGACTGGCAGCGTATTGATGTGCTTAACACCTCCTGCATTTTCTTAAATTTGACACTGTTGTTTTGACTTTCTCTGGCAGGGATGTTTGAATGAGTTAAATTAAGGATTAGGCTGAAACTGGAGGAGGGAAGAACATACGGAGTGAGAAGTAGATCCTATGATTTTTGGTGTTTTAGACATCAAGATGATGGTCTGTCTAGACTGTTGGATTTACTAAATGTTGGTTATTACTGTGTGCTAGAATGTTCTTAATCTGCATATCTTAAAAACCTTTCTCATGTGTCACAGTACATCTCACTCTTGGAGAAAAAAGCATGGGGCTGTTTTCCTTTTATAGTTTTCCTTATTTTTGGTGGTGTGTTTTGCAGCATAGAGTAAAAATCTGCCCATTCCAGAGCTGTTGTGGAACAGCCTAGTTCCACTGAAATCAGTGGGGATAGGGCAGTTTACATTGCCTTTTCATTGAAAGACATGTTTTTGCTGATCATAAAAATAAAATTCCATTGTGAAAATATTCCTATTTTTAATACACATTTTAAAATGTTTTCTGAACTGTAATGCCTGTGATACCTACTATGTGAAAGAAAACTCAGTCAGTTTTTCGCTTGTTTACGTTTATCACCAATTGGAAGTTTTATGAATTTTCCAGGTTTTTAAAACAATTAATTTTATGATCTGAGCATAGGTAAATGATCAAGGGCTTTTTATTTAGTTCAGCTGTGTCAGAACTGATGAAATACTCCCCATATTTTAAGATTAAATATATTGCCCATAGTTCTTTGTTTCTCTTTCTTTTTTTTTAAGACTTTACCATTCAAATGAGGTCATATTTAGGTAATAATAGTGCACTGTGTTATAATTAAGCAAGGTGGTATACAGCAGTGCATTAACGAGTAATTGGGTCCCCATCATTATTGATTTAAGGCCAAAGGCAGAGTTGTGATTCCTGTCAATATGGAGAGGAATAAGCTCTTGCAGATATGTTATCTAGAATCTATTTATCACTTTTTAAAAAGGAAAAACAAATCCAAACCAACTAAACAAAAAAAACCTCCCAACTTTAAAATTCATATTCAGCTGGTGGAAAATATTTATGTATTATTGCTGCCTCTGAATTAGTCTGAAGATTTATGGCCAAAGCTCAGAAAGCATATTGCAGTTAAAGCTAATCAACATGGACAGTTTGATAATTTGTGTGTTTGGTTGTTGGTAAATGCAAAGGTTATTAAAAGTTCTTTTAAGATGGCTGCTATTGATATTAATTAGCTTTTTTTTAATGATGTCTACCATATATATTTTTTTCCCCGCCATATGTCTACAGACTGTTTAAGGTGAAGTAATTCTCTGTAGCAAGTGTGATATATATATATACTATTAAGTATTTCATTTTTAAAGCAAAGCTTTCAGGTCCTGTACCTAGTGCAAGATCACTTGGGGTTTAATCGTTCTAAGCTGTGCAGGAAAGTGAACTTTTCAGCCTATGGCACAGCATTCTTGTAAATGAAAGTCTCTACTGGTGTTGCTGCCTCCAGTTGGCCTACACTGATTTACAGTAGCTGAGAATTTGTCCATTTTGGAAGTTGGCTTTTGCATTCCTCGATGCTTTTCATAGTTATTTTTTGCAGATCCCTTGAGTTTTCAAACCTCAAACTTATCACAGCGTAAGGCCACAGACTTAATGCAGCTGTCAGAGTGAGGAATGCAGACTCTGGAGTGGCCTGAGATTCTCAGCATCGCTCTTACTCTGCAATACAGACATATCCACAAACTCTTGTGTGCACGTTTCTCCAGTTTGTGCGTTCCTCGGCGTTGCACCTTTCTGAGATGCCCAGCACTACTCTCTCAAGGGAAACATTTAGCTTTGTAGATGAAGAAATTAAGTTGAGTCGCAGTACCGGATGGGTAATTATTTTTTCTGTATAGCAGGTGGTGGTAGGGTGGTTTTTCTTTTTTCATATTTTGGGGTGTGAGTTTCCAGAAGTTGTCATCTAACACCCATTGCACTAGAACTCAGTAGCAAAATAGTCAGAATATTGTTAATCAGAGCGTTGCTTATTTCATTGCTGTATGCACTTCAGTTCTTTTTTTTCCTGGGGTTCTCTTCTGTGTCCCATACATACTAATTCCTGGAGTTCCTGGATTTCCCAAACGCCACATCTGCTGTGAGGGTGTGCTTCATGGAACAGATGAAAGAAGTGGAAAACTCCAGTAGCTTGCTGGCTTGAAACCCACCTGGGTGGGAAATAATAAAGACTTACTGCATTCTGTGTGCCACTTGCAGCCTTTTTGAAAAGTATTGATAGCCAGTGTCCGATTCCTGTTGGACAGGAGTCCATGGTGCTCATGCAGTTACAGCTGGTGCTGACAACCATCGCTTCATCTGCTTATTTACCATAGAGGTCAAAGACTGAATAGGAGTGAAAACTGAACTTGCTTCTTCCGCTCCAAGTCACAGATTAGATAAATTATATGAGCATTTTAGAAATGTTCCCATTACTGAAGCTTTTCAGCTGTTGCCTGAAGAGGGAATTCATTCTCTTTTGCTACTCTTGCAATTATTTTCTGCAATGAAAAATGAAGGTGTGTGTGCAAATGAAACAATTTTATACATCAGCTAAAGCATTCCTACATACCAAGGATCTATGTAACTTGTGGGGTTTTGTTTTGAGGACCAAGGAAAATCAACAATAATATCTCAGAGAAATAACTGTTTCATTGAACTAGGTAATGGTTGATTTTTGGCTGAGTATTGGCTTGGGTGCCTGTTGAATATATGAGGGCACAAGTAATAGTGCACAAGTATGGGGCTATACAGTGCAGAGCTATACAGTACAGTGTATGCAAATGTATGTAATGCAAGGATAGGATGTCACAAGAACTGTTTGTTTTGAAACTATCTCATTTGCTTGCTTTTTAAAAAACAATACCTGAGCTGAAGTGTAATAGTCATTTTTCATGCCATTTAGTCTTTGATATTTTTTTTTTAACAGGAAACTGAAAAATCACAGAATTATTAGGATGTGGTATTGTGTGTAATGTAAAATTTGCATGCTGTGTCACTTATGTTTAGATTGAATTGCAAAGTATTTGCTCTGCCAAAACAGAACTTAGACAAAATGCTAGTGGGCACCTGCATATTTCTGATGGGTCTGAAGTTTCACTGTGTCCAGCCTCTGAGCTCTGCCAAACTGTTCGGTCTCTGTAACCTATAGAAGTAATGACTTCTAGAAGACATGCTACAGTATTGGAATTAACAGCTGGTACTGAACTTTCACGCTGTTAAAAAGCCAAGCCACCTATTTACATATCTGTCTACGTAGAGGTGTATAGGCTCTGGAAACTTGCTTTACAACCCCCGTTATTTTCCCTCAGATTTTTTTTTTTTTTTTTTCCTCTGGGGGTGTCTTTTAGAAGGCTCAGTTGTGGGTGAATTCTTAAAAAATGTTTTTGACTATTTAAAACCAACAGGTTCTTACCTGCTATGGGAAGCTAAAGCTGTATTATTTTGTCATGGGAGCTGTATTTCTGACTTGTAACAACAGTCACAGTTTAACTAATCCAGCAGTTAGTGGCAGCAAATAGGCTTAAAGTAGAATTTATCATGGTTGCACGTTGAGTTGAAGCTATCACTTAGCCCTCTCATTTCCTTTGGAAAACTGTTGTTGACACTTGAAAGGTGTTTCAGGAAGAAATTGATGCTTCCTTCATTTTAAAAATAAGAAAGTATCTGAGCTAATAAGGAAGCACTGGTTTAACAATTCAGATGAGAACTCTTCTCTACAAGGCAGACTTCCCACATAGCTTCTTGACAGCTTTCCAAAGTGAACTGCATCCAGATGACATGGTAGCTATTAGCGATGGGAGGTTGGATTTTTGTTTTGAAGTTGGATTTTTTGCTGGTGTATAATATCCTGCTCCTGAACTACATTACACATGCTTAGATCATGCCAACACTAAAATACTCAGGTGTCGGCTGAATAAAACCTTCTCTTCGTGCGAGGGAACCCAACTCCTCTGGTCAGGAGCTACTCAAAAAAAAGTTTGTTTTGCTTCTTTTCTCAAGGTTCATCTCTTTCAAAGTAAAGCAAGTATCTGAGACTTTGAGCTCTGGAGCACAGAACAATTATTTTTCTGTAAAATAAAATGTATGTCTCATGTTTTGAATGCATAATTTCCAATGATCTGTAGCAGCTGTGTTTTGCATGAACCATATGAAAAATAGAGAATACCATGGTGTTACCTATGAACAATTTGTTCTCAAGTATTCATTCAGCATGAGGCAGGAACTACTACCAGAAGGCAGCACAGAACACATCATTTTCCTGCCTGCACCTTCCCCTCCTGCCTCGTTCCTTAGAAACTAGAAATGTAGAAATTTCTGCAACCAGTAAACCAGGGAGCCTGCACACAATGCACTTCCCCAGTGCGGGACCATCCAGCACTGGATGAGGCAGTGATCCCATAGAAAAAATAATAGGCAATTATTAAAGCCATTTCTAGCATGCACACGATTCTACTTAATTTTATTTCACTGCAGTCTTCTGGCTCCTAATGCCCCTTTCTCTGTTTATTCCCAGTTTTCAGTCCTGAACAGCTCCCAGTAGCAGTCCTTAATACTTAGTATTATGCCTCTCCCATGCCTTTGTTGTTACGCCTTTCCAAACCAGATGTAGACAATCCTGGATCCAGAATACCAGTAGCAGGCCTTTGCGTTAAGCTTTGTGAGTCTTGGGACTTGCCTCTTGAGTTTGAGGCTGGTTCTTCAGCCCATTCCTTCCTGCCATACAGATACTAATTTTTCTTGTGCACAACATCATCCAGTTCCATGGGTGCAGAGTACAGATGTGAGAAATCCAACTCTGAGAAGGTCTACGATGCACTGCTGAGTACCAATATCCTTGGCCTGAAGCAACATCTGCACAAGATCTTGCATGTGTGCATTTTATGGAGAGGACGGAGTGCCCCTCAGTCCTGCTGTGGGACATCTCTGGTGCCAAGTAACGTTCTGTTGGATGGGGTTGCAGATTCCTTCTCTTGTCTCCTCTGCATCTTTCTCTCTATGTGCAGCCAGTTTGATCAGCCTGTAAACAAAGGGCTGATAAATAGAAATTGAATTCTAACAAGATCAGTTGAGCTATGTCTCCTCTTTCCAGGGAGTCTCCAATTTGCTGCTGGTAAGTGGATTTGCCAGCCCCTGTTCCAGAATTCTGGTTGTTTTCAGCCATTTTAATGAAAAATCCTGCAGTTCAAAAGAAAATTGGTATGCCTTCCAATTTCTGAGTCTGTATGGAACGATCGATCCACCTTTTCACAAGCTTTTTCTTTACCGTTATTAAACCTACAGACAGCAGAGGTTGAGATTCTCTTGTAACCACCTTGGCTGTAGGAGCTGGGGTTTGAAGAAAAATTCCATGCATTGCAAGACTTTTGAACAAATTGTGTGCTAGTGACACTATAAACCTTTAAATTTTTTGCCTTTTCCTTGTGCTACAGTAATGAAAAAAAAAACTAATACCAGATAAACTTATAGGTCTGTGTGTTCTATAGATTTATGGTGTACAGATTATATTCAGATGAGTATGGAACATCTTTTTGGAATAAATTATTTCACATATAGTAAAAAGTGATGTTTAAATGTTGTGAAAATACACCCTTTTCTACAAATGAAGTGCCTATTTGAGCAAAGAGTTGTGAGCACATACTTGATGCAAGGCATTTTTGTCATACCCCAAGGCTATGTCTGAATCTTTGAGTGTATTCTACACATATGTGTATTTTTTTGTCACATGTAATATTATTTAGTGTCACAATGTACATGTTATCTTCCCCAAGATTTTGCAAGCTTTTTCTGCTGGTGTACATTGTTTGTTTGTGGTGTTTGTAGATATGTCAAAAGTCTCAAGGCTTATCTGCAATAAAACATAACTGCTGTGGAGGAGAGGAGCAAAAGAATCATACATTGAAGCCAGATTAGCAGTTGACTCTGTATATTCTTGTTTAGTCTAATAAAATAAAATTTTTTAAAAATATATTAAAAACGTTTAACTAGAACATGTCATTTTATTTCAGAAAAAAGATAACTCCACATGGAGTAAAGGCAAACCAGTTATTCCAGAATAACTGGGTAGACAAGTCCTTGCTGAATCTGCTCACTTGCTGCTTACTAGCATAAAGCGTCGGTCTGGTTTTGATGAAGTACTATAAAAACACTTTTGTGGGTTGGAAATACGCAGATTTTGAGCTCTTCATTTGTGATCCTGCAAAGATTAGCCAGAAGTTTCATGATGCATGATTACAGCTTTTTGGAACTGCAGTTGCCAAAGTAAGGGATAACGATGTATTCTGTTAGCCAATGTTTGCTAGCATAAAGTTGGCCCTGACTGATGGCTTCTAAACACTGTAGTCTTTGTTGACACCGATCTTGGATGTGTTTCATGAAATGCATATGTATCAAAGGTATGTCTAGGGATGTGAGTGTGGGGGTGTGTATATATATATAAAAAAAATATTAAAAAGGATATAGGTGTATATATGCCTATATATACTCACATATATGTTCATATACGCTGTCATATATACCTAGCTATGTGTACGTGTGTGTGGGTATATAACTCAAAGATATAGCTAGGTAGTGTGCTTGCCTAGGGGAAAATGAGCCAGCACTCCCTTGTTTCTGCAAGCTGACTTTCTAGAGATTGAGGGAGGATGGAGAGCACATCTGTTTCTGTTTAAAACAAAAATATTATTCTGAAAGCTTATTCTAAAAATTTAGGATTTAAAATCCTTCTTTACTGTGATCACTGCCTGCTGCGTTCTACAAGTGCAAGAACTGTTTGTGCTGCTTCTGCAGCTTCACCAGTGACCCGTATTGGGTATGGGCACGTATAGTCATGGGAGAACATGTCATCAGATGCCAGCTGCTCCATGGCGACTGACCTATATATGCTCTTATCCCACCTTAGATATGAAGTCATTCACAGTTCCTGAGTAAACGAAGTGAAAAAGGGCAGCTGGGGGTTGGACTATGAGTTGGTCTCCAGAGCTTGCTTCCAACCTCAGTTATTCTGCAATACCTTGGTGCCCCACAGTAATATATTTATATGATCCACACTCCCAGCTTTGATATGGATGAAAGGCTTCACAAGCTTAGAGCCTATCACTGTGTATGCTATAATTAGAAGGAGTGATGGAGGGCAAGAGGGGTGGACTAAAGTCCTTCTACACAACTCTTCCCCTTGGTGTGAAAATAAGTACTATAGATCATGTGCAGACATTTTTGTACTCTTTTTCTCTGTAATTGACTTAAATATTTTAAGTCAAAGTCTACACTCAAAATTAAGGGTCCTTCCTGGACTTAGGTAATGGAGCACTGTGAAAAAGGTGACATTTCCAACATTACAAAAAGGTTACAAAGCAAATGCCATAATGTTCATGATGTGCCTGGGGCAGAAGTGCCCAATGCAGTACACACATAAAAAGAACATATAAAAATGGTCACTACTGTATTTTGCCTTTGAAACACCATTTTGTTTATTTAAAAAGATAATTCTAGATGATCCATGCATGTCAGAAATAGTGACAAGTTATGGTCTCGTGCTATGATCCTATCTTATTTCATCAGCCAAGCATGGTCAAAGTGGATAACACAAGAATCCCTCCCCTGACTTTGTACACTATAGATATCTTGGCTTAATTTCTGTCCCTGGTGTCACTTAACACTCTCTATAGCCAAAGAATATACCTTTTGAATAAAATCTGAAACTGAGCTACCTGCTCTAAGTTTCTGTTATGATATTTTAAATATTTTCAAAAAAAAGTTTCAGTGAGTGTCCCTTCACCTGGGTTTCATTTTCTTCAGAAATTATTTGAAGTGTAGTCTATCATGTCCGCAATTAGAAATTGTGCACTTGAAGGACTAGAAAGAAATTGGTTACTCTGTAATCCTTCTCTCTGTATTGTTATCTAAAAATCAGGAAGTCTCATTTGTTAGGTCTTAATCAATGTGCTCTTCAGGAAACCTTCAAATGTATTACATCTGTGGTGGGTTTTTATACCTGAACTGTTTCCCCTTGATGATTAGCTTCACATAGGGGATGGCTTCTTGCATTATGCTATTATCCATCTACTGTCAAGAGAACACAAGTCAAACTGGCAGATTTGGGTAGAGCTGCCATTTAATATTTTATGCACATTAACTAAATGCTGTGGTCTGGATTTGGCTCTGTCAGCTCACAGAGCATCCAGAAGTCGAGTACTGATGATGTTTCTTCTGCTGTGATCTCAGCAGTGGAGTCCTTTCTTCCACAGACCTTGTTGAGGTTATGTTTTAGTTGAAATGTGGCAGCTCAATCCATAGACTGTATGCATTTGATTTCTGTGTGGGGCTGACTGCAGCGAATGCTGTAGGTGCCACTTCTATCCTTGATGTCGCTTCCCTCTCAAAATCCCTTCATGTGCGTGAGAGGTACTGAGAAGTAAACCATTCTTTCTGGTTGCTTTTCACTTTTGAATGTGGTATCAGAGTATTTTGTGGTCTCCCTCTGTTGTCAGACCTATCATTTAGTTGTACACTCAGTTTCCCATCTCTGCATGCTGTTATGCAATGCCTATAAGGACCTAACGTCATCTTCCTTAAAAACCATTGGTGAGGATTTAGTTAAAAACCCGTTGAGCATCCATGTAGACTGTTATCAGTTGGATTACCCATAAGCATGTGGTTGTTGACTAATTCAGAAGAGTTTTAAAGGTGGAACTTCCCTTAACGCTATTTGACTCTTCCCAAGCAGATCATGCTTATCTGAGTGTTCACTAATTCTAGCTGTTATTATATTGTTTTTTTCCTGGTATGGACATAAGATTAGAAGCCTGAAGTTCCCCAAACCAGGTTTTAATGATTGGTTTGCGACTTTCGAGTCTTCGTGTACCAAGATAATCTTAAGTGAAGGTCACATACCGCTAGTAATTCACCTGTTTCATTCTCCATTGCTCTCTTGGGTGATTGCAGTCCCAGCCTGGCTATTTATTGATGTTCATTTTGATTATGGTTATCATTACCTCTTTTATGCTTAATTTAGTTTCAGACATCCTTTGCCAAGCTTTACCATTCTCTCAAATATGCACGTGCTCACTGGCCAGGGTTCTGGTATGAGAATACTTGTTTTTTCTAAGATGTATACCATGCAAAGAGTTCCTTTAGTTCCTCCACAATGACTTCTCACCTGCAAGAG
>KZ505737.1:490819-503822 GCA_002844005.1 Limosa lapponica baueri
GCGTATTGTTAAAAATCTTCCCGATTTTTTCATAGCTCTGCTTTTTGCAGGCTAGCACAGTCGTGCTGGATTATTTTAGCAAGCATTTTGCCTATACGTAAGTTGAATCAAAGTATGTTATAGTCACTGTTAAAGAGCAACTTCTACTGCAAAGTTTTGCACCGGGTACTTGTTACTGCTGATCTTGTTACTGGGTACCAGCTCAGCAGCTGCATTTATTCCTGCAGCCTCCCTAGCCAGCTTCTCTGTAGAACAGTCACTGAGAGTACCCAAACGTTTCACCTGTTAAGTTACCCAAGGGTAACTGTTTTCTGCCCTTGCTGCTTCTCTGATTTCTCTCAGCACATCAGCTATCACTTGCTAATGCAACCCCATCACTGACTTCGTAGGCTGTATGGGTAACTTAGAGCGATCAGTTTAGTTCTACATGAAAAGAACTACAAATACTTATGTGCAAGGAGACGTATGTTTACATAACCATTTCTAAAACTTGTGTAAGTTGACTGAGTAGGCAGCAGATGAAAAATAAAAGGGGTGGAAAATGCCAAAATAGGGCATTGTAATTGATGATGGATGTGTCATTGATGAACAAGAAAATTGAGGTTATTTGATTAGTCTTTTCTGAGTAATATAATACACTTGTGCTTATAAAAGAGATTTATTTCTTACAGATGAAATTCTTTAGAATATTCATATTCTAATAACCATAACTTTTCAATTTTTGAAACATACTAAAAGGAAGTGCAAGATAAATTCACTGCCTTTTTTCCTGTATTTTGTAAGGCTCCTCTTCAAAGGAACAGTGAAGTCTACTTGACTGGATTATAAAGGCATTAAATTCTAAAATTTGCAAATTATCACTGTAATATAAAAAGAGCAATTTTTTGTATTTAATTTTGTGAATTATTTTAGACCTCATGTTTTAATTTCAGTCCTAAATATAAGGCATAAATATTTATTTCACACTGAGCGCTGGAGCTGAAATGCAATCAATTTGCAAGCGTTGTTCTTAACAGAGTTCATTCTGACCCCACTTTCAATAAAATGAGTGAAGTGCTGGTTTGAATGTCCTTTTAGCAGAAGGAACAGTCAATTTAATATATTCTGAGAAGCTTTTCTTCTTTCTTAATAATGTGAAAATCTTATGAACTGAAGCCTGGAAAGTTTCTAGTTGGAAGGAGAAGGAGGAGAAACAAAGTAAATATTTAAAGACAGAATGGGAGAAGTGGTAAAAATAATAAGAGATATAAAAAGAAAAGGAAATAAAAGGTTTTTAGTTGACTGTGGTAGGAAAAAGATTTTGATAGCAAGTAGAAAAAGAGGAGACTGAAACGGCAAAAAACAGCAGAGTTTCGGTTCTCTAGTGCTCCAGTGTGCATCCTCTTCAGATACTGTTTTAGTGTTGTACGCTGCCTTCCCCAGGCGTCTGGCATGGCTCTTTGGAGAGGAGCCTCTTGTTAACACTTGTTTGTGCTGCCAGAGCAACACCAAAATACTTCATTTATGAAAAAGGGAACAGCAGCCTGAGCAAGTGAAAACCAGGATTTTGTAGCTTCGGACACTGGCTGACAGGACAGATAAAAATGTGTGTTTGTGTTGGAAGAGGGGAGAAAGTTGTCTCGTCCTGCTCTCCTGGAGCAACAAGCATTTGCAGCTTGCAGTTTGACAAGATTGACGGGTTGAGACTTGGGCTGCGGACTGTGCTGGCTGGCACTAAGGTGCTTTCAAAAACTCTGCAGAAACTTGGCTATGCCTGCCCCATTGCTCAGACCGGCAGCAGTGGCATCTGTTCTTCCCTATGAAGAACTTGAATCACAGCTTCCAGTGTGTGACTTAACAAATGAAATTTCCAGCTGTTGACATGAGACAATCCTGCATGCCTGTGTGCTCAGTCCACCACCCCTGATGAGTTTGTCGTCTAGCTGGCAGGTGTTGCCAGATGCTCCTTGGAGGTACTAGAGGTTTGAATACCCTCTGATGACTTTAATAAGATTGCAGGAGCAGTTTCTTCTTCTTGCCTTTGCCGCAGCAAGAGCCAGTCATGCTTCAGTGCCTCAGCTCAGACTTGCCCATTTTTGACTTGTGTTTCTGACAGATTCCAGGTGATGAAAAGAAGCAACAAAAAATGGCCATCCTGGACACAATTATGCTGTAATTCATTCCTATGAAGTGTTCTGTCATATCTTTCAAGCCGGTATACATCTGCTTTCAGTGTTAAGTAACATTAGCAGCATTCCCTTAGGAGAAGATAGTGGGTCTTTACTGTCATTTCATCTTTATGTAGCTCAGCAAGCCACTATTCCCTCAGCTGCCAGCATCTATCACCAAAGAAATAGTGCATACTTCTCTGCTTCTCTGATAATCCATCTCAAATTCCATCTCCTTGTGTCACTGAGTGCTGCTAGAGATCTATTCTATGCTTCTGAATCTGGGAAAGCTGCAAATGCTGCTTCATGGTAGAAGCTCTGGAATTTCTTAACATATTGCAGTTCCATCCCCAGCCAAACCTTCATCATTTGCATGTAGAAACTGAAGAGATTCTTGTAAGGAACAGTTTTCTGGGAATACCATGGGTTCGTGAGGGATGTTCAGCTTTTCTTACACATCTTCTGTGGAACTGTTTCACCAAATGGGTGGAAGGTTAAGATACATGCAAATGTAGAAGAGTTTCAGGAGTTGGGGGTGGAAGGAGGTGTTGCATTTTAATTCTTGTTTAGGAAGAGGTCAAGGATTACTAGTCCCCCATTTATGGGACCTGCTTTTTGTGAAATCCTAAGATCAGAGGTCAAGGTGGTGTTCTCATTTAAAGATTTAAGTGTCTCTCCCAGCCTTTTACCATTTCCCTCTTAGTCTTCTAGGTCAGTCTCTGAAAGTAATGGCAACAACTTAATACGGAGTTGTTAGGGATCTAAGCTTCCTAATTAATATTTGGGGAGCTGAGACCCTTTTTATCCCTTTGCCATACCTGCTTTTTCTTGTGAATCAGATTGATCTTTGCTTTTAAAGTTCATTCCAAACATGGTTGCTGCCTTCTGTCTCACAGTGTCTCTTCTTCTTCTGGCCTTTCTTTTAGCCCCTATTTCTGCCAAGTAACGATGCTCTTTCAGATTTCATTTTGTTTCCTTTTCTCCGAAGTAAACAATTTGAGATATTTTCTATTTTATATAGCTACTGTTAAGAGAACAGCTTTCAGAGGTAACTACAAGGATTAAGGATTTGCCTTCCTGTTGTCGAAGATGATAATCTCCATAATTTTGAAAGTCAAGTGTCATTTTCTGGAGAAACCTGATAGGCAGGGAGACATGGTTTTTCTTCTGGGATTTCATAAGGCTTTTATATGGTCATCTTCAAACATCCATCTTAAGCCTTCCTCTGCAGATGAAACTTTCTTTTGTTGTGTGCATGTTTTCTCTCCTGTCAGGAAAGATATCTTTGCCCTTTACCCTCTTCTGCTTTTGGGCACATCTTGTTTGCCTCCGCTTAACCTACCTTCTCTGTGGTGATGCTGTTTCTCTGATAGCAGGAGGAGTTCCTTAGCAGAAAAGTGAAAGCACTCATTTCCTTTTCTTCCTTCTTTTAACCTCTAAGAGCAAGAGAAACTCTTGTTATTTCTTTGTCTACCCCTGTGCAAGATGATGCTTGTCATCTTTTCTGCCCTTCTCTACCCCAGCCATCTGTGTGATTGAAAAAGCTCTTCTCTCATAAATCTCCTTATTTGTCAACACTTAGCCCAACTTGCAGTACAACAGGGTCACCGTGTGTGTGTAGAACTGATGCCAAGTCTTGTCACAAAGTGTTGAGGTTCAGAGGTACGGTCAGAAACTTGTATTGTCTCTCAAAGGTCACATCTACTAGAGAAACATTCAGTAGTCAGTAGTTTGCCCTCTGAGAAGGAAGAGATTTGAATACTCACTGGAGATTAGAGTAAAAGAGTTCTGCTCTGTCACTCAAATAAATCATTTCCCAATGAGGGCTTATTCTGTCTGTGTATTTGCAGTGTTTTTATTCTGCTCTTCCTGTGCTTTTTAACTCTCCAGCCATTTCATTACTACTTTCCATTTCACCTTTCTTACACGTTCTTATGTTTTCCTCTGGTTTATCAAGATCTGCCTGGTCTGGAGGTGTCCCAACACTAATTTGCAAATAACGTTCCAGCTGTGGTTTCTGCACAGTTGAATACAGAGAGGAATGTTTCTTGAATCTGTGATCCACAAAGCAATGCTTTGTAGCTGGTAGACGTTTCTAGATACGTATGCCATTCCTGATATCTGACCTGCTCTGGGCTTTGTCCCACAGCCCAGGTAGTACGATACCTGAATAAATTTCTGAAAGGTATTCAGTTGCAAGGAAGGATTTCTTTTTAATGCAGACTTCTTCTTTGTTCTCCTTCTGCCAAGGGACAGAATAAAAAGGAATGCAAACATTTCTCTCCTACTCTTCATGTAATCCTTGTTTGTGCCCGATAATGCTCTGCCCTACCTCTAGTCTATATGTGGTATCAAGCTGGTTTTGTCTTCACTGGTTTGCTTCTCCTCCCTCCCCCCCGAGATCATCTGATATACTCGAGCTCTAAATTAAGATGCTGTGTGACTTGCAGATTCTGAGTAGGTGAGCGTTCATTTCATTTCCGCTGCCATTAGCTGTTAGAAAGCACTATGTGAAATTTGTGATGTGATGGTTTTCTGAATTTTACTATTCAACAGTCCAATGAAGTACTATTGGCTGTGTTTTGAAGATGAAGCAGTTAAATTACCACTGGAAACACAGTGGAGTGAGAAATGTCTGCCTTACAAATTTTGTAATCCCTGTCCTTAGGAATTGTTTTTTGTAGTTCGGGTTTTTTTTTTGGTTGGTTTGTTGTTTTTCTTTACGTAAGAAAAGTAGTTTAAGCTCTTCATTCCTCTGCCTGTTTATCTCTAGAGTTTTAACTTGTGGCAGCTAGCTCATCTACAGTCAGTGGTCTGACAGAACTTGTTTTCCTGGAGCAGCATCTGTAAGTTTGTCCCTAAAGCGTAGTTGTTGACCATGAAATTAAGTAACTCAGTACTGCTATAAAATGACCAAGGAAGATGCACAATTTGGGTGGCTGAAGTTGACAAGCCATGTGGCTGATGAACAGAAGCACAGCTCCTTTCCTTCTCTATTAAGAGCATCATTCTCTAGCTGAGGTTTTGGACCTTTATTTCTGTAGTACCTAGTGTGCAAGAGCATTGTAGCATGAATATAAAATAATTATTTTAAGTTATTTGAAATATGTGTTTCTAGAAGGCAGTTTTTTTGTTTGTGATGACATGTCCAGTCTAGCCACCATACAAACAAACGTCAATGAGATATTTTCCCAAGAAAGCTTTCAACTTGAGTTAAGAATGAAGGTGGAAATGGACATGCTGCTTAAAATTGGAATGCAGGTTGGTATCTGAGCAGTAAAGGAAAAGGGTGATCATTTCCACGGTGGAAAAGTTCAGGAATGTCTTTTCAAGATTGTGATGTTGTTGCAACTTGTTTTCTTACACCATTACTCAGAATGATAAAGTGGCGACAGGAGGTATTCCGCTCACATCCGGTATGTTTTCCCGGTGTATGCTCATGATTGATGCAGTTCATTTTAGAGAAGTCTGTAAGAGAGCAGCATCAAGCAGACACAGGCTATTGCCATTGGAAAGAAAGATTCTATCATAAATTCTAACCCAGTGAAGAGAGAATTTTTTGCCTGCTTAGAGGTTTTTCCTTAGTATGCCAGATTCAAATAGTTGTCTTGCCAGGAGTCAGGACATCTTGCAAAACAGTTAGTTTTATGCAAAACTGTGAAACCAAGGTCTCTTCTGCAATTAGAAAACTTTCCGCTCTTCCCTTAATTCAGAGGAGGTGAAACACTGTTTTGAAGGGAGCTTGCAAGACAAGCTCCAAAAGCTTAAGGTATTATTTTTATTGCTCCTGCTCTCTGCAGGCAGTATGGTCTGCTTAGAATAAAGGTTTTGTTTGACAAAAGTTAGATGCATACCTGCAATTTCCAAGTCGAGCAAACCTGAAGGTAATTATAGACAAGGTAGAAAAGTCACATATTAAAGTCTACATGAAACATTTTAAAATTCCTCCTCTTTTTGACATCCTTTGTCAGCAGGGTGTTGTAGAGGAGTTAACAGTAAACATGTGCGTGTCCTTAGATATCTTCTGCAAAGTCATACTTGTTTGTTTGTGTAAGAGCCACCCTAACTGGTACCTATCCACGTGCGGACCTTTTGAAGATGAGAGTAGCTGTAATATGTCAAGGCCAGAGCTGGCTCTCAAAATCAGGGTGTTGCCTCTTTATTGCAAGAATGCCCTTCCTGTAGAAGATGAAATTAAATGATGGTAATTCTAAATTACTGTATAGTGTTGTGAATTAGATGGATGATGAGACATCATGTATATGATAAGAGGAATTGTTGTTTGTTGATTTTAATAGCCTTTGGGATGACAACTTGAGAATGAGAGAAACACATTGTTTAAGATTGTTATCAAATAGCACTATAAGGGACTGTGGTAGTAGAAACCAAGAACAGGCAATATTAGTTCTTAAAACAGTTCCTGCAGCTGTTATTAATCATGCAGGTAATGCGTGATAGAAGATGCATTACATAAGATCCATCAGTTTAAAGTTGCCCATAAAATGGGCAATTCATAATTCAAATGTGAAAATGCAGCTTTCTTCTGTGGCTGAGGCAGTGTTCTCATCGAGGAGCTGCTGAAGACTCTTTAGGAAGATAGGAAGGGAAACGGATGGTGCTTGGAGCCAGCACCCCCATGTTGCCTGGGGACAATCTGTTGAAACCAGTTATGTGATTTTAGTGGAGGCAGCTCAGCAGCCTGCAGCTCTGGCGATTCCTCGGTGCCCCTTTTGTTTGATGCAGGTGAACAGGGGACAGCAAGTCCAAGGCGGCTGACCTTGAACAGAGGTCATCAAATCAGCTGTTGGTAACAAAGCAGTGTGAAAATACCTAAGGCTCAGTGAAAATAGTATCAAACTGCTGTTTGTACATTTTTTTAAATCTAAAAAATGCATTTCTCGTATTCCCAGGCAACACATTTTCCAAAAGACTGCAGGCAAAAATAGCTGCTTTAGTATAAATTGTAGGTATACGGGTTGACAGTGATCACCATCTTGTGTACAGTGATCTTCCTTGAAATGCACAGTACCTGCTTTGACTCAATTACAGCTCCCATAAAACTTTAAAATAGTGTGAGCATCTCACATGAGAGTCTACTTTACTTAATAAAAGTGGAGTTAAACTCTTTTTAATTACAGTAGCAAGTAAGACAGTGTGATTGGCTTGGTAACTGTGAATGTGAGTCTTGGAAGGTAAGTGTCCTCTAGAGATTCTTGTTAGTCAGTCCCTTGCCAGGTATTGCAAGCCATGGGAGGAGGGGTTAATTGATAGCTCAATTAAATGTCTTTCCTTAATATTAAATGACTAGTTTAATATACCTTGCAGGTGCAGTATACAATACTGCTGTCTGTGATAGCTGCTTTCTACTTTTCTAGTGCTGTGTAAACAGCACGTTAATGTAAAACATCAGTGTCTCTACTTCCATCATTCACTTGATTTTTTTTTATTTTTTTTTTTGAGGGCTAATAATCCCATATAATGAGTAGTTTGTGTAGCACGATGTTATCTTTAAGGTACTTGGTTTCTGTGATTAACACACAAGCTTGTCATGCCAGATTAGTAAATTTCGGTATTAAATCTGTAACATTAAATCAATGCTCTTTTTCACAACAACGGAAAGTAAGTCCTCAAGAAGTCATTGTGGTAGGGGCTTCCTGCTTCCTCCTTCCTGAAGCGTATATAAGTGCAGCATTTACAGGAGCCTTTTAGCCAAACTGAAGATCAGCTGGTGACTCTGGCTGGTGGGATCTGATACGCCAGGCCTGGATACAGGGGGAGCAGCCTTCCAGGGTCGCTGCCTCTGCTCAGCCCGTGTGTGTGCCCAGTTGTCCTTGCCCCTCACTTTAGTGGCCTCTCCTGCCCTCTAACTGCCTGTGTCTCCAGCACCGCGTGGTCCTCCAGGTTATATGGTTTGGAGTTGCAGAGTCGAAGGTAGAGATATCAGCCCCGTCTCCAGGGATGGGTGCAGGGAGCATCAGTTATCTCCTCCTTGGAGACACAGCTGCAGCACGGCACGCGGCTTCGCTGAAGCTGCTGTGGATCAGAAGGCAAGCACGCCAAATATCAGGTGCCTGGCTGCAGCTGAACAACTAATTCCTGGTGTGTTGGGGAAGACGTGGTATCCTGTGTTCATTCTTGGGACTGTAGTGTCTGCATGGCCTTGCTCGGGGAGAATAAATAGCTCGCCTTTCTGAAAGACGGTGGTGTAAGTTGTCTGAAGATTTGGGATGACACTGTTTTGTTTTATTTATGTGACTTGTCTTTCAACTGTAAGTTTGAAATATTTTGGGTTTCTTCTCTAATGAAGTTATTTGGCAAATGCAGGTCTAATAAGACTAGAAATACAAAATGCACAGTTCCAGCTTGAGTCATAATAGATTTTCTTTTCATTTTAAGCAGTGAACAAGGCTCCAGGGTTGATGTATCTTTATTGAGAACATCCCTATTAATAAGGCTTAATACAAGTAAAGCATCATCTTGGAAGTGTGCCATAGTTGTTTTAGAAGTAGCATGCAAACAGGAATGGATGCGGTTTAATTGAAGTGAGGTTAAAGGATACTGCAGTGGTCCACAGATTTAATGTTTGCTCCAATTTCTGCTGGAGTTTAGACCTTTCAGTAACTGACTTTTCCTCAGTCCATTTCAAACTCTTTCAGGGTTTTCTGAGTTATTAATTTGGTTGATAAAAATGGATTTTGTAACCAAACCAAGGCAGTATTCAGAATAAAGAGTGCTGAAGCATTCTGCTCATGTCAATAGTGGTGTAATCTTTATCCACATTTTCATTGGTGTTTATGATATGCAGAAGCCAGCTATTTTATAATAGAGACAGATATGAAAAGAATATAGTACCTTCAAGATCAGTCTGAATTGTTAATTCAGTAGTAGAAGCCTTTCTGAAACAGAATAATAGGTCCTAACGATTTGAATGGCCAAACACTTGAAAGATTTGACCCGTTTTGTTGGGGGTAGCATTTTGTACTTTGGAGACACCTCAGGCATCTCCAGGTTAGGAATGTTAGAGGTTCTTATTTTGAGTACAGATTAATTCTGAAGATGGGTCTTAAGGAAACTTGCATAACTGCTTCCCTAAGTAAACGAAATTACCCAGATGTTTGCCTAAGAGATGCCCTTGTGCTGTCATTTCTGTTAGTACATCCTGTGTATCCTCACTGTGACACACAGAATCCTTGGTAGATGTCAAAGTAGTTACTCTTTCTGGAGCAAAGTAGCAAAGTGTTGAGACTAGAGTAAAATATAATACAGACTACTCCAAGTTATGGTCATACTAAATATGTATTAATTCCTGGAAATCCATACCATTTATGGATATATAGCACCTGCTGCTGTTTGCCACAGATGAGACCATTTGTCTTGATTTTTGTTTTTCAGGTCTTGATAATAGTGAGAATGTGATGTCTCACCTGTAATACTGTATAATGATCTTTTAATGCTGACAGTAAATCTGTGCTTGGCTAATACTGTGAGATATATAAGTCTTCCCGTGTGTTCAAGCTGGTTTATGTATGGGGTTTTACTGTAATAAAATCATGTTATTTGGTTGCACGCCACAAAATGAATTGCAACAAAGATCACTTTAAAATCCTCTGCTTCTCAGCCTTGGGAAGGAGGAAACATTACCCATTTGTGTAAAAATCAGATCTTTCAGACTGAGACAGCGTGCAAAACTCATTTCATAAAAAAAGCTTTTCAAATGAACTTTAAGGGGAATTACTGTTGTCAACTTCAAAATTCTTCCGAATTAGCTGTGGAGAAAGATGCTATTATTACTCTGTTATTATGCACCGAGGTGCAGTACTGCAGAAGATGTGCGTTTTGCAGAAAACTGCAAAGTGCATACAGTTTGCTCCGTGCATTTTAGCACAGCACAGGACATGTATGACTACTTGTTTGGTGCAGAGCTGAAGATAAACATTCCTATCATGGGATAAATGCATGATTTCATGTTCTGCAGTCTGCCTCTTGTGCACTTTTTGCAACAAGCATACATACAAACAGATTTGTAACCTGTGAAAATGCAGCCTGAACTGCATAAATTTGCTTATGAATTTTAAAAAAATAATTTCTGGCATTTTAAAAATTAATTGAATCCTAGTATTAAAAAACAAAATGAAACAAAAAACCCAGAAGAACCGAAATCAAACCAAACCAGAATAAACCCTTGAAACCCAAGCAAAAGAAAGTTGGGCCATTATTTAAATTAACTTTAAATGATGAGCTTGTTATTGCCTTAGGAGGTTCCTGGATTCTTTCCCACCTTAAGGAAAATTTATTTGGTTTGACAACAGGAAGGGCATGCATGTGCTCTGTATTTGTTAATTTGGCTAATCACAGAAGGGAAGCCTAACTTACCTTGATCCAATGTGTAAGAGAAATGAGGAGTACTTAAAAGGCAGGAAGTGCAGGACTTCAAATTTATGTGGCTCCCATTCTTCATCTTTTCTTTGTTTTACTTTGCAGTCTACTCCTTTACACCTAGCAGCAGGCTACAACAGAGTTCGAATAGTCCAACTTCTGCTTCAGCATGGTGCAGATGTTCACGCAAAGGATAAAGGGTATGTAAAATGAATTGACTTGTTACCTGTTTGCAGCAGCGGCTTTGTGCTAATCCAGATAAGGAACTGTTTCTCTGTTTTATGTTGCAGCATAATCTCAAATAGTTGGCTGAGAATGCGACATTTGCTTCCAAAATCTGAGTGTGGTTCATCAAAAATAAACTTTTGTTAGAGCTTCAATAGCAGATTAGCTGTGATTGCACTTGTTTAAAGTCTTCTATTACACCTTTAAATTTTTCCAAACCCTATTCTTTGCTTCCATGCACAGACTACACTGTTAAATCACGGTCTTCTAGCATTATTTCAGGGAAAGTGGTGGGGAGAAGGTACATGGGCTTAGTGGAAAAAAAAATGCATTGAAAAATTTCTCTGTAATCTCATTATCTTGTTGCATAATATGGATGTAATTCCAAGTAGTATCAGTAGTGCTCATGTGCTCACAACAGGTCCTTAGAGACCTGTCTTGATTGATGTTGCCAGCAAAAATCAAGATATAGTAAAAGCTAAACTATTGTATTTTTGGAGTAAGGATGGTAGTTACGTAAGACACCAACAAAAAGTGCACAGCAGTCAGAAATCTGGAACGATACGTGTTTTACATTGTTCTCAGCCGTACGTTTCTGAACTCTAAGGTGATGATTCTCATGGTGCTCTGACAGGAATGCTTAGTCCTAACATTTTAGAAGCTGCGTCCCTGGTTAAAGGCATGCATTTTATATTTAGAGTCCATAGAGGTAAGATGTTAATGAGTGTGTGTTCTGTCTTCATCAGCAAACCTGAGGCACTTCCTGTATTTTCAATTTCTGCTGAGGCCAGCCTAGTGTTAAAAGAGGTTTTAAATTAAGATCTTAGCTTTTTTTTTTCCTTTTTCTGTCCAAAACCAGTCCCAAGCATACTTAAACTCTTGAAGATTGACTGGTTGTAGTGCATTTGTCTGTACATTCACCCTTAATGACCTTTTTTGATCAGAATTGTTGTGAAATGCATGATGACTGATTATATAAGTCAAAAAACCGCCAGAGGAGAGCTGCATATAACACCTATTCAGGTAGATCTGGCGTTGTTAAGCAAGTTTTAAGCATTTCACACCTTTCCGAAATTTAAGCACTGCAGTATAGATGCTTTAATGAGATTTGAATTATCTGCTTGGAAAGTATGAAAAGTGTGAAAAGAAATTACATTGAACTTGAGGGAGGGGGTGAGGGGTGTCTAGGGAGGGAATGGAGAAAACATAAGAAAGAAAAGAAAAGTGGTACGCTTACTTTGTATTAAACTTAAAAACAACTTAAACATACTTAAAATGTCTGATAGCCCAGTAAGATCACTCTGGTTTTTCTAGTGGCATCACGCATTTACAGTCAGTGTGCTCTTTTGTTTTTTCTTACTGCTTCTTATTTATACATAATTTATAAGTAAATAGGCTATAAATAAATGTCATTTATCATTAACGGAGCTAAATTAAGTTACATTGATTTTATAGACCTGTTAGATTCTCTTCAATGGGGTCACTTCAGAGAGTCCCGAGGAACTGTGGCACATCTTCAAAATGGTCATCACTTCTTGTTAGTCCCGAAGAGGACCACAGCCAAGGAAGCAGCTCTTTTTCCACTGGTTCTTTGCCTTACTGCTGTTATGCACAATGTGCTGGAAAAGGGGAGGGTGTGCTGCAGAAGTGGGCAGGTGGATTGCTGCATTGGCTGTCTTTGCTGATGAGACCTTGAAGGCCTCAGTCCTCTTAGAAGACGTTCATTTTGGAAGAAGGCAGGTTTTTTTAGTGCTCTGTGGACTGGATGCTCTCTTTCTGTCTCACACATGCACCCATATGTTGCAATTAAGAAAAGCAACAATGGAAAATAACAGTTTGAAAAATTTTGCTAAAACAAATTGTGACAAGTGCAATGCTGCTTCTGAGAGCATCTACCTTAAAATTAATTTTACCCTCTAATCTAGTACTTGCCATCCCAATGCTCCTTGAGTTGATTTTGCAATTCTGGGAAACATCCCCTGTATTTTTCATAAATGGTGAAGGGTTAATTATTGGTTTCAGTGTATTATGCGTCCTGATTTGTTGAGCCATAACTAGCCTGTCTTGCTTGGCTTGAATTAAATTCATTTTGTCCTCTGTAATAATTGTCCACTTTGCATCTCCCTTTCAATGCGTGACTTTTTATTATGTTTTGTGCTTATGACTAGATCCGTGTTATTTACTTTGCTAGTGTCATTTTTAAGTATGGCCTCCAATAATATAGCTGTACAAAAATTACAGGAACTCTCTTATAA
>KZ505737.1:518978-546661 GCA_002844005.1 Limosa lapponica baueri
AAAAAAAAAAAAAAAAAGGGCATTTTACAGCAGTGCAAGGAAGGACTGTTTTGAAGTGCACCCACTCCTGAGACGTAACTGATTACATGGGCAACATTACCTGTTTAAAATATGCGTGTGACTGTATGTATGTGTATTGAGAGAGAAGAATATTAGCTATGAATCAGAAGAAAGTAAATATATCCCAAACATATCCCCTGCTGCTAAAGAGAATAGGAGTTTGATTTTAAAAAATAGTAAGCTTAAAAGTATTCATTTGATTGTGAATTAAAAATTTATTTTCACTGATTTACCTTTTCTAGGAAAACTAGTTTCAGATCTCATACTCTACTGGTTTTCATTGGAGAGGTAGCAGCCTTTCTCTTACATGCCTGAAGGTTAAAGACTGAAAGATTCAAAAGTTGAAAAAATGCATGTAGTGTAGGGTTGTTGACACTTTGTTCTCTATATCTCAAAGCTAGTAAATGAATGCTGAAACTATTTACCAAATATTACTCTGTGTTCGTTTTTGTAAGATTGGGTTAAAGAAATATTTTTTCAAATGTTGGAGTTGTTTTGTTAGAGAGTGTTATCTGACTCTTGAGTTCACAGCTTAAAATATTTTCCATATAGTATTGGATTGTCTTTTTCTTACACTTGATTGCTGAGATACTTCCCAACTGTGAGATAATGACCATGAAAATAACTTTCTGATAGCAGAGTGGCCAGTGGATACCACTTTAGTCTAGCTGCTTGTGGTTTTGGTTGCAGCTGGTAGGAGTATGGCCATGCAATGTAAGGAGGCTCATAAAGTGAGCTTGTTAATTTTTTCATATGCTTATTAGAAAATACTGCTAGTTTTGCTTTTCCTGAAGAGTAAGATTCGTTTTGTTTCTTTGGTAAGTGTGGCTTTTTGGGGCTCTAGTTCTGTCTAGTGGAATTGACAGGTCTCCTTCCTGTAGTAATTAGATTGTGTTTCTGATTGATTTCCTTTTTTACCCTCACCAAAGTCAGGGTCTTGGCTATCTTGTGAAGACAAGGACAGAAGTCTAGAGAAGAGATAAAGAATTGCTCAGGAGCAGAGCTTTGTATCCAGTATAGGACTTAGCCTCAGCTATTCACTCCCAGCCTCAGGATGCTGAGGTGTTGGTGCTGTTGGGGAGAGCAAAGGAAGGCAAATAGCGTAAGGTGAAGAAGGTGTGAGCTGAAATCTAAACCTGCTCCAACAGCAGCAGTTTGATGCATTCTGTGCTCTGCCCACAGTCACTAACATTTATGTTAAAGCCCTGCTGCCATCCTTCTCTTGGAGCATGTGTTTGAATCATTTAGGTTGGAAAAGATCTTTAAGATCATCGAGTCCAAGTGTTTTCTAATGGAACTGCTCCAGAGGATGCAGGTACACTCGAGGAAAGGAGCTGGCAGCTCTGGCTGTATTAAAGGTGCCACTATCCGTCTTCCCTGAGCTTTCGTAGCCTTTCCTTCAACTGGGAGCATTTCTTCACCTAACAGTTGAGTTTGTAGGAGTTGCTTCTCATTTCTTCCTCCTCCTCCTCTTCCTGCAGTGAGTATGGAGGCAAGGAGGTAGCAAAAGGCCACAAAACACCAATCAAGAAGAGAAAATAGGGCTGCAATAGGAAGTACTACCTCAAAGTGAATAGATAAGTTGATGTCCTTCTGTAACAATTGCTAGTTAAGAAAACAAATACCCCTTTACCCATTTTCCACTCCTGTGGTATAGCCACAAATTACAGTGCAAAGTCGGGAACTGACTGGATTCTGCAGAGATTGTGTTAACATGTAAGAAGTGCCTCCTCAGAACATCTCTGCAGTTTCCTCCCAGGACATAGTACCATTTAAAGAAGTCTTCTGAATATTTTTGATGGAGTTGCATGCCTGTCTAGAATGAGTTTAGCCTGCTACAACACTCTTGAGTTTTTTACAGAATTCTTGCAGAGGATTGCAGCCCCAAGTTCACCTTGTCCCATTTGTTTTGCACTAGGCAGTCATTTCTGTCACTGATCAGGCACCCTGCTGCCAGAACTTCTATTCCATGAATCCTTGAGCTTGAGAAGAGTGGCTTCTACAATAGAAAGCAGTTTCTATTAAAAATTAAGTGATCAAGATTGCCTTTTCGAGCAATATGGAAGAGCGCTATGGCAGCTCCTTTCCAGCCAATTCTTCCTCTTCCCTCAGTGCCTGCTTGCTTTCTTACAGCCATATGAGAAGTGGGGTGAAAAAGAGTTTTGAGACCAAAACCTGTCATTGTCTCACCTTTTTTCCTCTTTAAATGACTGTATCTCTCCGAATGTCTCCTTTTAATCACTGTGTCATTCTTCTGATTCTATTTTTAACCACCCCGTGTTTATAACAAGGGGCAGATCTCATTGTTGCTATGAAGTGCAGTACAGAGCTGGAGCATCATAAGGCATGCAGTCACCATGTGGCCAGGGCCATCTTAGAAATCCCACCCCATTGTCACAGCTTCGTAGTATGAGACATATCACAAGTGCAAAGGCTGTAATTCAGCTGCTGATTTACACACATTTAACCCTGGCTTTACACTGGTGCCTCATGAAGTTTGCTGAAATTGCTGAGAAAGGTGGTTTTGATCTTCAGCTAAACTTTGAATCTGTCCCAGTGAGCATGAAGATTTCTTAAATGCAGAAGTGGTCATTTTTACCATACATAAGATTAGCAAAGCACTGAAATTCCATTTGGCAGAATAATGTCAGCTCTAGAGTCTAAATCTGACTGGTTTACACTGAAACTAAGGCTCTTTATTGAGCCATTTAGGCAATATGACCTTGAACATCACAACTCCTGCTGCATTTTTACAAAGAACAACAGACTTCTTTTTTTTTTTTCTTCCTCAGTTTGGAAAATATGTTGAGCACAAGTTAATAAAACTTAATGATCCTAAGTAATCCTAAAACATCTTTTCCCCTATGTAGAAAGTACACCTGTGCGCACATCTGATGTGGATTATCGGTTGTTAGAAGCATCCAAAGCTGGAGACTTGGAAACTGTGAAGGTAGGTTTGAGCAATTCATGTTAATTTTCCCCATTGTATTGCCGTAAAAGGCTTGCGGAAGCCTCTGCTACAAGAGTTGTGGAAGTAGTGCCCAGTGGATGGTAAATCATAAAAAATGGGAAGGCAAATCTCTTCATTATTTTTTCTAGAAAATAGTGTATTTAAGATGTACTGATGTGTTTCGAATTTTTGGTTGTTCGTTCTCCCAGTCCTTCACAGAGTCACGTCTTCAATGGACTCAGATGCAACGTTGCAGATGCAGCCATAATTATTTGAAGTGGACCCTGTGATCCTCAGAATGATAGTTTAGTAGAAACAAGCTTCAGGTGCATGATTCAATCAGAAAGCAAGCAAACAAAACAGTTAACAGGTAGCAGACTTCACATTTTAAGCCATCCTCAATCTGAAGGGTCAGGCTGTGGAATACCAGCATCACAGGAAGGTTTGATCTTGTCTTTCTCACTTGATCTGTGGGTAAAATAGCCTACAGACAGACTGTTCTGCATGCCTTCTTGCCTTGAACTTCAACATGATACATATTAATATTCAAACAGCAGCAGTTTTGTGCACCAGCAGCTCCTTTGACTGCCAAGCTCAATATTTTTAGATTTCTGGAGAGAACATAAGCTGGAAACGGTAACATATCTGCAGAAAGTTACATGGCCTTGAACCTGGTACTTGATGATTTTAGAGGCTCACCCTTTCTAATACATTAGGAATGTCTTCATACTGTTTCCATCATTTAAGTCTTATTTGTTATAGAAATACTTTCAGCCATAAATTTAGAGCAGCTGTTTTTTTAACTTTGCCTAAGTAGAAAGAAATTTCCTGAAACCTAACTTCTGAAAATTTGTATATAATAATAAACAGATCACATTTTGTATTGGGGTGCTTGGGGGTGGTACTTTGGGTTTATTCTTTTGGGATCTTTTTGTTTGTTAAAAAACAGTTAATTTGGTTCAGGAGGAGATTTATTTGTTTGTTTTAGTTCTGTACTAGAGGTTGGTTACTTCTTTTGTCTTTGCAGCAACTTTGCAGCCCTCAGAATGTGAACTGTAGAGATTTGGAAGGCCGTCATTCAACGCCACTGCACTTTGCTGCAGGATATAACCGTGTATCAGTGGTGGAGTATCTGTTGCACCACGGGGCGGATGTGCATGCCAAAGATAAAGGGTACATTTCATTCCATGATACGCTCTGCTGTTTTCTGTTAGTGTGAGACTTCTGCCCTCCTCTATTCATTTTACTTCAGATCGCAGTAACCATCATATTTTCCTCTTGAAAATGTTTCTCTCTCCTTGTTCTGCATTGTTCTGACACCACTGCTGGGAGATTTATAGACAATTAAGGCACACTTAGCTTTCTGACAAAGCTGTTGTCAAGTACATATATGGTACTACAATACATGATCCTTCTCCTTCTCTTTCTGCCCATTTTGGAGACTTTGTTCTGCGTAAAAACATCCTTTAAGTTATTTCAGGTGATTGAAAGTTAGTATTGAATTGCATGGGGTAAAATACCAGGGATATCTCTGGTCATTTTTCTAATTCTGTTAGTTAGCTTTTATTATTAAGTTATTGTTTATTCAGTTAATAGTCAGTTAAATGATACAAACCATTTACAGGTTTCTGCATTATTTGCAAAGCAATCATGTAGAATAGCATGATTGTGTTTTATCTTTCACTCCAATATATTGGTTCAGGGTGGGCGATAATTCATTTCCAACGCTAAAACATTTCCAATACTGAACTTTCAGGCTCTTCCTGAAAGAAATGTTTGGGTATCTTTCTGTATCTATCAGGTGTGCACTGCTTACTAATAACTGTATTTCAAACCCATTGTATAGTGTTACATCTTTTCTGAAATTTACACTCAAATATCCAAAGTCAGAACGTCAGTGATTCTTGCAATTTAGTTTTTGGCTGTTGCTAACAGCGTTGAAGTTACTTGCATCGTAACATTGCTGAGTATTTAATAGTCTCATTGATGAGAACTGAAGGAAGATAATGAATTTTTAATTGATGTTTTAATAGCAGGGAAATAAAGCTATGAAAACTGGAATGACTGAAAGATACCACTAATGTCTGGTGGAAGTGGGAGTTTTGTCTACTGGAACTTTGTATGATTGCATATTGGATTTTATTTTCTTGTAGCTATTAATACTTTCTCTTTGGTTAGTGGCTTAGTACCCCTGCACAATGCCTGTTCTTATGGACACTACGAAGTGGCTGAACTCTTAGTGAGGCATGGTGCTTCTGTCAACGTGGCAGACCTGTGGAAATTCACTCCTCTACATGAAGCAGCAGCAAAAGGAAAATATGAAATCTGCAAGCTGCTTTTAAAAGTATGTGCTGGAGTTCTCAGATGTGTCTTTAAATATGTTTATGTTTGCTGAAGATTAATTAATTAATTAATGCAAAGTTAATGGCATTCAGTGAGTTCTTTCTGGTGTCTTTGAACGTATTTTCATCTTACAATTGTCAGATGGTTTCTTGTGCAATGTCAGTTCACTTACAAAGAATCATCAGTACAGTTACTTTTTCCAGTACGTGTATTAGTACTATTAGCCAAGTAGGACAAGACTCTCAAACTGGAAAAAGCAGCTGAATTTTTATAAAAATACAAAAAACCCCCCACTTTATCCTATCTATCCCTTTCTGGAATGGTTACTCCAATTAAGTAAACCTTTGTAAATACTTATGCAAGAGTGTTTTACAGAGCAATAACTGAAGGTGGATCCTAAATGGTGTCTGGCATGTGAGAAATTTAAAACTGTTATGTTAATGTATAATTTATCAAGTTCCTGGAGGAAATGCATATTAATATACTGTGGAATAAATACTCATTATCATTAGTGAAAGAACCTGTAAAAAGCATGAGGTAATGCCAACGTGTTTCCAGTGAGAAACATGAGTTTGAGAGACTTCTTAACATAAGATCATATCCTGCTGTAGGAGGGTAAGAGAGGGTGCTAGAGTAGAATTTCTTGCCAATCCTATTTCCTGCTTTAGCCTTGCCTACTTCATGTCCCTCTGAAGCACAGCATTTAAAATGAGTAAGTCAGAACATGGATAGTCCAAAATTATGCTCTTCCCCATCCACTTCTCTTTTCATTTGCTGCTACGAAGCCCTGCTATTTCCTTCCTATCTCATTAATTATTTCACTTGATTACCAAAAAAGCATTCAGTTTGAAATACATCTGCGGTAGAAACCAGAAGATATTCAGAGATCTGAATATCTGTGGAGTAGGCGTGATGATGGCCCTGGTTTTAACACCTGAATACAGATGTTAGCTCAAGCTATATGAGCACTCATGATCTCTGAGGCAAAGTGTCACTTTTTAGACACTGGAGGTCTCTGGAGTTTTCTGATTATTCCACTGGCACTTAGCCATTTTTTGTCTTCAAAGGATCCTGAATGCATGTACAACAGGAAATAGAAAAGTGCTGAAATCGTTCTTTTTGAAATCACTCTTGCACAAGAGCTAAGAATGCCATTAAGGCGGCAGTTTTGTAAAGGTTCTGGGGGTCCGTGGGTATGTGCTCACACTGCAGTTTGCTCAGAGCTTCTCCTGCTGCGTCTCTTACGCCAGCTGGCAGTGCTGCCGCTTCTGCTGAGCTTTGGATGTTGAGCTTGACTCCTGACTCGTGCTCTTTCTGTCCTGTTCTGCTTGAAACGAAAATGTACAGGCATTTCAGAAAGACACTCTTTTTTCATCACCTTTCTTTAAAATTGCCACCTTCATTTGTTTCTATGCCTAGGAAGGAGTCTCAGAAGACACAACCTCTTCATTTAGATATTTATTCTGGAGAGTATTTGAATAGTTCCAATTTTGATGAGTTTTAAATTAAGTGATTGAAGATTGTATCTTGCGGAAGTCATTGCAGTTTAAAAGGCTCTGTGCAACGAATGCTCTCTTTCCAAAAGCACCACAAATATGGAACTGATTCTATGTAATCAATATTCTGTCCCTTTCTATCCCTTGCTGTTTACCCTTTACGTCCTGAGCCTTGCTGTACTGCTTCCAAGTACGAGGCAGTTAATTCCTTCTGCTCTTTCCCCGTGGCTCACAGTAACACAGCTTTGCCAGCATCCCCAGTGAGAAATGGCAGGGTAGACTTGCTGGCAGGGGTTGGACCACTGTGTTTGATTATTCTGAAGGGGCCAGCCAGGGAGCTGTAGTGCCAGCAGCTGCCTCTGCCTTATCTAGCTTTGTTTTTTCCCCGCTGCTGCTGCGAGTGAACAGGGAAGGAGGTGTCCTCCCACAAGACTGTATGTGGACGTGACTCATGCCATATGCTGTATGTAGATGTATGCTTCCCTCCTCGGCCTCTGCTCCACTACTCTGTTCTTATCACTGGCTGATCTGCATGTTTTACCTGCACAGATGTACTCAAAGCAGTCATCCAAAACTACTTTCCCACCACAGTGTTTTCTTCACTGCTTTCCAGGACCTGTAAACTGCTTGAGATGGTGCTGTTACCTATGGGAAGGTGTAGAAATGAGTATTTTCCTAGTTCCCTTCTGAAACAAGTGCCTTTCAGTAGCAGAGTGGCATTTAGTGAAACTTGGGGCCTGGCTTCACTAGCTCAGAAAGGTGTGCTGAGGAGGCACCTCTGACAGCAAGTTTGCAGGAGAAGAGAAGGATTGACCATTAAGGAACTTGCAGCTGGCTTTTCTGTAGCACCTGCTGTGACAGTAGGGTATAGCTATCCGCAGGATATGCTTCTGTACCTACTTCATGTGCCAGCAGAGGAGTGGCAGCTCTTGCGGGGGGCTGCCGTTCTTGCCTGTGGAGCTGAGATTCACGCAGCTGTGTTGCTGACTAGTGCTTTAGGTCTAGTCTCCTGGATTTATTCTTAAGTGTCTACTAATTTATGCACTTGTTACTTCATGATGGCTGGTCGGCAAAATCCCCCACCTCCTGTCTCGTGCCACAGAATAGTGGCACAGCTTACGTGCACTGCTCTGCTCATGGTTGCGTCAGTATCATTCCACTTTGCTCTTTGCAGCATGGAGCTGATCCAACAAAAAAGAATCGAGATGGGAACACTCCTCTAGATTTGGTGAAAGAAGGAGACACAGATATCCAGGACTTACTGCGGGGAGATGCTGCCTTGCTCGATGCTGCCAAGAAGGGGTGCCTGGCACGAGTGCAGAAACTATGTACTCAAGAAAATATCAATTGCAGAGACACCCAGGGAAGAAATTCAACACCACTACATCTTGCAGGTGGGTGACTCACCAGGTTTTGAAGGCTTGTATATTTATGATAGGGCTACAGAAGTTAATCGCCACAACCAGGATTGGTATAGTAAGAGTTTCACAGAGGATTGTCCTGTACAGAGTTAATAACTGTGGCAGCAGGAGGTAGTAGAGTTACTAGAAAAGAGGAGCTTTTGCAGTCGAAAAATTGCTTTAGCTTTTCTGTCTAGTATTTTTTTCTTCAGTTCTGCTTTCCTAATACCTGATTTCTTTTCCTGTGCCTTTTCTACAGCTGGTTACAACAATTTGGAAGTAGCTGAGTACCTACTTGAGCATGGTGCTGATGTTAATGCCCAGGACAAAGGAGGATTAATTCCCCTACACAATGCGGCATCCTATGGGGTAGGTACAGCCATTCTTGCCATGAGCAGACAAACAAGGTACTCCTTAAAGTCATATCCAAAGCCCTTTATTTTGCAGCTGGGAAGATATGTTCCCCTGACAGGAAAGTGGAAGTCTGTCACAGCTGGTCTCTGGTGGGGAGGTATTGCTAAAGCTAAAGTGTTGAAGGACTACTGAGTTTGTAGTATGGGTGTCCTCCTGGGCAAGCTGTCTACTGCCGTGGGGGTGCAATGGCTGACTCAAACCGTTTTGGATGAGGGAGGCCCACCTTCCTCCATATAGGAGGAAGCATCTGTGTGTACACCAGTTGAACAGATGTGTGATAGATTGCTTATAAGCAGCTCTTAATTGGGATGAGGTGAGAAAGAAATCTCTTGCAAATAATTTTACAGAGACAGGGCTTGAGAAGCTCCCAGCAATGTGCTTACAGTCAGACAGAGAACATGAAAGTCAAGAAGTAGTGTTTTTGATGGTCTCATTATATGCTTTGTCTGTTACTACCTGGCCCTGGCACAAGAAGAGCAAGATCTGGGAGAGATGATCATAATGGAACCATGATTGCTTTTGTTTGAGTGCCAAATGAAGTAAAAAGTACAGTGTTCACCTTGTTTTTAAGGAGAGCGTATCAGTGAAATTCAGCCTTCATCGTTTGCATTTGTTTTCTACATCAGTTTGGGATTCCAATGTCCTAAAGAGCAAAAAGCTCCGAATACTGCTGAAGGTTTAGAAATGCAACACAGAGTTCTTCTATGATGCTGGATCCTAATACCAAGCAATATTGTTCATCAGCACCTACCAAAAGCTGATGCAAAAGCATTAAACTCCCAGAACATTGCTTAGATCTAGAGATATATTCTGTTGCAAAGACTGTGTTCTTCCTTCTCAAGCACAGGAAACCAAAACACACATTTTACAAGAAGGCAAAACGTTCCTTACAAGGAAATGTTAGAGATTGGTTCAAGCTGATTGTTATTTCTAAAAATCATAATGCCAATCTAATCTGGTTGCCTTACTTTCGCTAGGAAAAGTTAACATGGCAGTGCTTGGTGCTTTTCCATCAACTTATTTAGTTAAGAGCTGCTGTATACTTTTCCTGTGGCGGCCCACGCTTCTCTCTGAGCTGTCATCAGCCTGTTCAGATCTCTGTGATGGGAGGTAGAGAGGAGATGAGTACTGGTTTCTCAAGTTCATAGCTGGCAGGTTTCACAGGCTCAACCTTCTCCTCACAAAGTATCTTCAGTTCTCCCACCCAGCACTTCCTGCTGTGTGTCCCTCAGTAGGGTGGCAGAAAAGTCACAGGAACAGCAATTGCTTTGAAAGTTTGGCCGAGAGGAAAAATAAGGTCTGCAGTCTTTTCAAAGCATGCTTATTCAGAGAGCAGGCTCTTTTGCGAGAGCTGGTGAGAGTCACTTAATTGCCATTGAGAGGAAAAATGAAATCCATTGGCAAGTCTTTGCACTTCTGCTTACAATTTTAGTGTTTCACGCTCCAACCTACTCATTTTGACTACCTACTTTTTTATTTCTTAGCTGTATTGCTTAAGTAATTTTACTGGTCAGAGGCAGCCAAAAAACTTAACTTGCTGGTTTTCTGTTCTCTTATTTTAACTTGGGAGACTTCAAGGATGGAATATTGATGGAAGTGTGGGGTTAGAAGATCATTACTTTTAAAGCCCACATGACCCTCATAATGCGTTTTATCAGTTACAGTGCTCTCATAAAATATGATTGGAGAAAGAACAAATATGTGCTGCCACAGATGAGTTCGAAGTCTTGCAAGAAAGAAAGAAAGAATGACGAAGGCCTCTGTGTACAGACGTTTAAGTGGTAGCTCAGCAGTACAATGCATTGTAATTTATGTTGCCAGTTCAAATTTGTCTACAGATATTTTGACAGTTGACTATTGGTTTTATGCTAGATGAAGTATCCTGTCTGCTCCTGCAGCTGACACAAACTTCATGCTATCTACTTGGGATGATTTGGCAGAAATATAATTCTGTGCCTGATCCCAATTATACATGTGCTGGTGGATGATCTGATAGTGCACAGGTACATACACAGATGACCATGGAGCTGCAGTATAAAGTGAAGAGGTGCGCTGCTATGTAGATACAGGAGGCAGAGAAGTGAGTTAAAGGGAAGAGAAATTTCAGAGGTCTCTGAGCACCGTTACTTCCAGCATAAAAAAGGAAATTTTTACCACTGTCACATTGATTAAGATGTTCTTGTGTTTTCCAGCATGTGGATATAGCAGCACTGTTGATCAAATACAATACGTGCGTGAATGCAACAGATAAATGGGCTTTCACACCATTGCATGAAGCTGCACAAAAAGGAAGGACACAGCTCTGCGCTCTGCTGTTAGCTCATGGAGCAGATCCGACCATGAAGAATCAAGAGGGTCAGACACCATTAGACCTGGCAACAGTAAGTTCACGTTAGCGTGCCAGCCACAGGCTGCTCTGGAGGATTTGCTCTGCATATTAAATGGCTTTCTCTGGCTCCCTGGCATCAGCGGTCTTTACCTTTTCCTGTGCTGAGGTGGAGGGAGATGAGCGTCTCCAGGGTGCCTGTTTGTGACTTATACCCCTGAATTCAGGCTTTTTCCTGTGTCTGAGATCTTAACGTGGCTTGTGATTTAAGGTGTGCTTCTGTTTAAGGATTCACTCTTGGGATCAGTCTCCTTATTGCCAGAAATAAGTCTCTCTGAAGTGTCCCTGTGATGGTCAGTCTGTGTACTGTTGGAGATTACTTCTTGGAACGTAGGAGAAAAATCAGATGGGCGTTTAGAGGATGATTATGCTCAAGCCTGCATATTACCTCAGTTCTTTTTTGTCTGACTCCAAAAGAACATTCTAAGATTTGCAAGAGGCTATCAAACTTTTTCTAAAACTGGCATCTGGAAAATTTCTTGTTAGTGATGACAGTGGCGGCTGGTTAAAAAGCCTAATAAGGTTATATGAACATGTATGTCTGAGGTTAACCAGTCTTGATGGAATAGATAATACAACCAAATTGGATGCTGTGTCTGGTTATAGCGTGATTATCTTTTAAGGCGACTGATTGCTTTATGGAGAGGGTAAGAAATATCCTCCAGAATAATCTGAGCTCTAGAAAACTCGCTTTGTGATGAGGGATATGAAAACTACTTGATGTCTGAGTGAAAATGAGGGTGTCTTAATCATGTTCTACAAGAACATACAAGGAGGACATTCTTGAAGATGAGGGTCCTGCTTAATTTAGTCAACAAAGGCTAAATCCAATTATTAGCTAAGTTCATACTTCTCCTGTAGCTCCTGTCTTTTTTTTTTCCCTATTTTAACACTATAAGATGTGATTATAGCAAAGGCAGTGGTAGTCTTTCTATTGAAACCTTGATCCAGTGCAAAATGCTTCACCAGAAGTTGAGCCTGACAGAGAAATTATGAGGTGGCATTGCCTGACCTGGGTTGTGAAGGATTTCAGATAAAGTTGCTGCAGTGCTCTTCCTGGCTTTAACACCTATAAAGTCATTCTGCCAGAAAGAAAATTAGATGTACCTTCTTACATACCTTTAAAAATGGGCAGAAGCCAATTCACCTGCATCTGAGCAGTGAATCAGAATGTCCTTGCAACCATGAATTCCTGTGTTACAAAAGTTGGCAGTTTTCTTTTTAATGGGGGAACAGAGTAATAATTAAAACAAATTCATTGAAAAATTCTTTCTGGAGATCGGTGACTTGTGATAAGAGAATCTCATGTTGAATGTTCTTTGTGTTTTTCAGGCTGATGATATCCGAGCTTTGCTGATAGATGCAATGCCTCCAGAAGCTTTGCCTACGTGCTTTAAGCCTCAAGCTACTGTTGTTAGTGCCTCCCTGATCTCACCAGCATCTACGCCGTCCTGCCTCTCTGCTGCTAGCAGTATAGATAACCTCACTGGGCCACTGGCAGAATTAGCCGTAGGAGGAGCATCAAATGCTGGTGATGGAGCAGCAGGAACTGAACGGAAGGAAGGAGAAGGTGCATTTGCTGCTGGACGAGTTTACATTGCTAGAAGTACAGTAGTATCACAATAAGCCTTGCTTTATCTGAAAAGTATTTTTGACTAGCCGGAAAATATTGCACAGCTTGAACTGTTGTCTTTGTTTTAAAGTGTTTGGTGCTTGCTCTGTTCTCATGTGTTCTGCTGGGAGCATTCTTGGCTGTTTGTCTATGTTTGCTCTCAGTGATTAGGTCTGACTACAAAGGCAGACATGATTAGGTGCCCAGATGTTCATTGTTGATTTTATACAGAAAATCCAATGAGAATGATTTTGATGAAGGAATTATGATTGTGATGGCTGGGGGATTTTGCTAAGGCTTCTTTAACCCTTTGATTAGTATCTGGAATGCATGCTTTATGTCAGCATCTAAGTGATTACATAGCAAAAATACACTCACCCTTCCTTTCCTTCTCTTTGCAATATGAGCCTGTGTTTGCTACAGATTGTTTGTGCTTTTTAATAGCTGATTCTGAAGAGACAACAGTGATGATCTTTGCACTGAGCTTTCACACAGTGGAAGCATGGAAGTGGATTGTTTATTATAGACAAATTGACTGTAAAAAGAATCAGAGTGTGGAATTTTGAGAGAATCAGTGGTATTGTTTGATTATTTCTTTTTAAGGATTTGTTGTGTGGTGTTTGGTTTTTTTAAGTCAGGTACATAGGATATAATGACTTGTTTCTTCTCTTATAGTTTCTGGTCTTGACATGAACATTACCCAGTTCCTAAAAAGCCTGGGTCTTGAACACCTTCGGGACATCTTTGAGACAGAACAGGTAAGTGGCAAGCTTCATCTCTGTAGGTTTAAAAGATAGATTTGATTGACATTTTTATTCTCTAATTGAAAAGGGGAAATACAGAAAACCCAAATTCACATCTACAAAAAACCCACGTACGTCCAAGAAAACTGCAAGTTGCCGGATACTCTATGGTGAAGTTGAGAAACCTGTGAAAATCTCATTTGTTGTTTGATTCAGATGTCCAGTGTCTTTCACTTTCTTATACATTCATGATGATTACCAATTTGGCTTGTATTCTGAGAGTTACATTGGACCTTCTGAACTTTGAACATGATGGCTGTAATAAAGTTAGATTGGAACATCACATGCAGTCTTCATGAATGTCCTTCAGCAGTCTTGATATCCAAACAAGCCTTTCACTACCTGTAGTGCTGCACATGACACTTCGATTAGATCTGGGAAACCCTCTAGTTTGACCATAAGCTGAAATAAAAATCTAGTTTACCAGGGTGTAGTCACACTAGAGAACACAGAAACTACATTTCCTAAGAGGTTTGGACTACTGTTTGTAGACTCTCTTTATGTACCATTATTAAATGTAACATGTTACAGTTCAATAGATTATTTGTTTGCATGAGCGGTGGAAGTGAAAGGTACAAGTGCAAGAGGCTGCATTTGACGGTTAAATTTTCTCAGGCCTCTGCTGCTGATCTTTTATGAGGGGTCAGGAAACAAAACGTTTGAAATGTAATGTGTTGCTTACAGAAAAAGTTCCACCTGTTTCCGTGAAATGTGACAGGAAGTATCTCCCCAAAGTTAAAATGCCATATAATCTTTTTTCCCTTCTTATATATGAAGTGTTAAGCTCTTTAATTTGGAACTGCTTCTATTAAGAAGCAAACCAACCTCAAACCAACATATATTCTACTCACATTTCTTTTTTTCTTTTTGGTTTTATTCTACTTTTGCTTGCTTAACTCCTAACCTGTTTTTAAGATCTTCCTCTGCTAATAAGATTTAATAATGCAAATCAGATTCAGTATATTAATTTGTCATTTTGAAACTATCTAGCTCCTCTTGTAAGTTCCTATCGAGTGAAAACAAGCTCATCTTCCTTAAGCTTATTGTTTTAAGCTGCTTTTTCTAAGCAATGCAGTACCTTCATGTGTACTTTTTCACCTTGACTCTAGCCACCCCCTGATGCTTTATAATATCAGGGTTTCTTCAGTATTTTTTTAATGTTCCACTGCGTGTGATGAGTTTCTTCAGTGGCTTTTCCACGGCAATCCCAGTAGGGTTGTTTTATGCTCAATTGTGCAGATGTTCAGTGTAGCTACTAATTTTTTTGCTTGAATTGCTTTCTTTTGAATTAATGATACTCACTTTTTAGTGAAATACTCATTTCTATTTGCGTAGTGAAAATAATGAATTGCACAACAATGTGAAACTTTGAATGCTTCAAGAATAGTCCCAGATCTGTCCCAGCATTTCCATGCATCCTTCTTCTACATAAGTAAAAATGTTTTTGAGAACCTCCTGTGAGAGCCAGCTCCTGTTAATTGCTGTAAGAGAAGTAAAAGTTTTTCACAGCTTCAGGCTGTAGCAGCTGGGTATGGTCCTGTGATAGGGACAGACTTGCCAGAAGGTGGCAGCAACTAGAAGTGCAGCAAAACATAAAATATATATATGCTTTTGGTTGCACCATGAATACATTTCCATTTTCTGAACTGATGGGTCTTCAGCCTTGGGAATCAGGCCAGGTTTGGCAAGTGATTTTTGTGGTATTTCACCTTCCCAGATAACCCTGGATGTGTTGGCAGACATGGGGCATGAAGAGCTTAAAGAAATTGGGATCAATGCGTATGGGCACCGCCACAAATTAATAAAAGGTGTGGAGAGACTTCTAGGAGGGCAGCAAGGTAAATATGACACTTTTACTGGTTAGTCTAAGTGTATCATACAACAGACTCCCAGAAGTCACTTTCTGTAAATGCAGGCATTGTCACCAGGACGTGAAAGAATCTGGATGTCAGGAAAATGTACTTGCTGGCAGACCTAGTGGTTGGGTGGGTTGGGACAGGTAAAGAATATATTGAAGAATACAGGGCCAAGTGATCACTTGCCTTTCCAGAGAACGGACACCCCTGAGGCAGCTGTGGAGGCTGTGCCCATTTCCAGGGACTCTGTTTCACCCTGGCAGGAGCTTTTGAATTGATTTGTCCTACCTACCTACCCTCAGGCCAGTTAAATCACGAAGGGTGGACCTGATGGAGTTTTTTTCTCCCCCACACTTCTCAGATGCTTCTCTTAAAAGCGGAAACAATAAAATGCAATTACGTCCCACATGCATTTTCCTTCTCCCTTGTAAAGCCTCTGCTGCTAACGGAAGCACTTTTATCTTTTCAAGGTTGTGCTTCTGCCTTGTGTTTATTTTGTATTTCCTGCTGTACTGGGCTTATTTAAGAAGAATAATGATGATGCTGGATACAAATAGGGGTGGTATTGTTTTCTCCTGTTGATTTTTACTCCTTTAATTCCTTCTCTTTGCAGGCACCAATCCTTATTTGACTTTCCACTGTGTGAGTCAGGGGACCATTCTCCTTGACCTTGCTCCTGACGATAAGGAGTATCAGTCCGTAGAAGAGGAGGTATTGCAAGTACCTTTCTTAATGCTCCAGTGGCAGTGTATTTCTCTCTTCGTGTATAACGTATCAGAGCTAAAGCATGCAATACATGTTGAAATTTATAAAATACACTTTGGTGTGTGAATTGTACAAATCTGACATGAAGTTTAGGGCTCCTCATTTGTTTTTTTGCATAGAGCAATGAAGGTAACTATTTTGCTGTGTCCTGCCAATTTATTTTTTTTAAATAAGTGGTCTGTTTGTTTGCTTAGTGTTATCCCAATTTTGCTTTGTTGTTGTCGTGTTTTGGATGTCATCTCATAGCAAGGGTTTCCACAGCTTTCTGTGTAGGTAGGTTGACCTGCGAAAATCAAAGACTGTTAATGAAGACCAAGGGATCAAGGCTGATGAAGTCTGCAGCCATTAGCTGTTCTCAGGCTGTTTCTGCATGTGAACCAGCTTGTTTTCTGTTGTCTCAGTGGCTTAGTTAATCTGTAACCCAGATAAACAGCTCTTGGATAATTGAGAATTGACTGTAATTTTGCCTCCCACACACACATGCTCTTTTATTTAAGTAAACTACAAGCAGATACCATTTTGAAAGAAAAATCATAACAGAAAAGAGACTTTCTGAAGAGTTGTGTTTGGAAGAAACTCTATTTTATTGTGCATTTGCTATTTGTGTAGTGTTCCTCACTGTAGCACAGAAGCGTTTGGAGCCCTTTTCAAAGTCTAGATATTCAGGATTGCTGCCAGTTTTGCCTGGAATATTTTTGATTAGTAACTCTGTAAACTGGAGCTTTTGCAGATATTGTTTATAAACTTTTTTGACAGAAAGGGACACTTGTCTGCCATAGTAAATTAGGATATTTATTTGAGCTGATACTAAATGTTGTTGCTGTAGCCATAAATACCTCTGGAAAAGACACAATGAAGCTGTTGAAATTCTCAGGGACTGCTAATGACATAGGAAAATTTACAGTGCAAGCATTTCCCTATCACTAAGAAATGCAAACTGTACTCATTAGAAACACATTTGTTATTACTTCAAAATGACCTTTTTGTATATTCATATTCAAAGATTGTTTTTTTCTAATCTAAAGCAGGTTTTCTAGTTGTGTATAATTTTGGTAGTGCCACTATTCTACTTTTTCCTATGTATATTTTTATTATGAGATTGGATAATTGCATCATCCAACTTCTCTAATGTGGAACGGCATAGCATGTTGGATGCCTGAGAGATAAGGGTGTAGCTCAATTTAAAATTGAGAATATTTTTTTTGACACCTTTTAATTAATTTTCAATCAAGATTGCCTGTTGGTGCCAGTGATACACTGAGATATTGCATGAGTACTTTGCCTTGCTAGCAAGCTTTGTGTGCCGAACATGCAGTTGTGTTCGTTTACATAGATGCAAAGTACAATCCGGGAGCATCGGGATGGTGGAAATGCTGGTGGGATCTTCAACAGGTACAATGTCATCAGGGTAAGTTTCAAAACCCCCTAATTCTGTGTGGTAAAGTAAGTTGTTACTTATGCAAGCAAGCAGAATTGGTTTAACGGATCACCCTTTTATATTTAAAGTTCTTTATTGAAATAATATTCAGGAGCAGAGTTAAAGCAAGTGCTAAATACGAAAATGAGACTGATCGTGTGCTCTGCAGATGGAATGAGGGAGAAGTGACCACTTGTGCTCTTAAAGGAGTCTGAAAAACTGATACTAAAGACAGAGGCGGCGAAGAGCCTGACTTACGTTTCACAACCTGTTTTAATTTCAGAAGTCTATAACTTCTGTATTTGACTTTGCAGCACAGGTTTTGTTTTTTTCTCAGGGTAGTCTTTCCTCGCCGTTTTAAAGGAGATTTTTGGGGAGCGGGAAAGGATGAACGTGACTTTTTATTAAAACTTTCAATCTCCCTATGCTACTTTGGATCTTGACACTTCTTTCTTTGCCCCTGCCAACTAGAAAAATACCTTTTACAAGCCCTGGCATATCAGGAAGGAAGTGGAGTGTTGTCTTCCTGAGGGAAAGTACACTTCCTGGTTCCTTTTTTGGGGGAGGAGGAAATAGAGGAACTAGGAAGGGAACTTGGTTCCTGAGCTGCAGCAAACCGCTGCTACTACCTATCTGTTTGAAAAGTGAGCCTGTGCAGAGCCTTTGCAACTTGGCCCAGTAGATCATATGTCCTGAAGTAAAATCTGCTTCCATCCTACTCCCAACTGAAGGTGAAGTCCATTACAGAAGCCACAGTGGTATTAAAGCATGTGTCTGGAATGATATCTCAAGATAGATTAAACAGCACATCTTCTAATTTCTTTCCTCAGAAGTTGTTTCTTTTCATAAAAATTCAACCTAAACCAGACAGCAACCTTCAGAAAGCTAGCTCGGATTGTTCAACAGAGCTTGAGGCAGAGATGGAAGGAGTTTCAGATAGTTTGTGGTTCTTAGTGGTATTAGAAGCTCTGAGGGAAGAAGCCTGAAAGTCTTCCTTAAACCTGAGAACTTAGGCTGCAATTTCATAGTAGTTTTAACCATCTGTGTGTGCTACTGACTTGGTTGAAAGACTTCAGCCCTGCATGCGGAACAGCCATTGGGTTTCTTCATACCATTCATGCGTCTTACTCTCGGTTTCCCTGTCAAATTTATGCAAACTCTGTGAAACTATATTCCATTTCAATTCCAATTCAAGTATGGTTGGACCTGTTGTACCACTGCAGATTCAAAAGGTTGTGAACAAGAAGTTGCGAGAGAGATTCTGTCACAGACAGAAGGAGGTCTCAGAGGAGAATCATAATCATCACAACGAACGCATGTTGTTTCATGGTAAGGAAGCGATCTCTATTTGTATGTACTGGTATTTAACAAAGGAAAAAAAGCTTACAAGGACCCACAGGCAATGTTAATGTTGCTGTGTCACCATCCTGTACAGTAATTGTATTTCTACTCCAGGAATGCGGGGGTGGGGGTGGGCGGTGTGGAGTTAGTCTGTGTGGTTACTGCTATCCGAAAAGCTACACTGGATTGAAAAAAAGGGTGGGGAAATGATTTTTGCTAAGCCGTATCTTAGTCATTTCCAGTAAGGCTGCTGTGAGAAAGACAGGGCATCTTCTTAAAGAGGGGAGCAGCACACAGTGAAAGTGTTTTACCATGACAGTTCAGTCAACCATGAGGGAAAGGAATCAAAACTGACTATGAGTTTCAGCAAGATGTTCTCTAGAAGCATCCAGAGGTGCCTTACAAATGACAGTTGCCTGAGGGTCCTTCTGCCCTAGATCCTTCTAGGTGATCCTTCTATGATTCTGTGTAGGAAATTGGTTTTGGGTATGATTGTCCTGACATCTTGCCCCATCTTAACCAGTACTGACTGCTGGAGGAGAAGGTGTGCATTGACAAGATAAATTGCACTGAAATGTGAGTGGGGGGAAAGCCATTTAATGAGATCTGTGAAATGAGTAAGAAGTATGAGTCACACGTGGGATCTTGGTATATAACGATAAATCCCACACATGACTGCATCCTGCTGGGTATCGCCCCCTTCCAGCTGACTGAGCACTCTTTCTGGTATTAATGGTCTATTTGAGGCAGACAAGCTCCTCTTGACATAGAGTCCTGTATTACTACAGAGCTTAACAAGTATGTATGATAACACATCATTTTGTGTCATTCTGTTCTAGGGTCTCCTTTTATTAATGCGATCATTCACAAAGGATTCGATGAAAGGCATGCATACATTGGAGGAATGTTTGGAGCTGGAATTTACTTTGCCGAGAACTCCTCAAAAAGCAACCAATATGTGTATGGGATAGGGGGAGGAACGGGCTGTCCCACACACAAAGACAGGTCCTGTTATATCTGCCACAGGTATGAGTTCAGCAGAGTTCCCTATATGTAATTCTGGCTGTCCTGGTTTTTACGATCCTGGCACAGGATGAATTGCAGGGAAAGAATAGCCACCTGAGCTTGGTCATGGCAGTAAAAATGCAGTTTTCCATTTGTCAAGGCTGAACAAAAAAGAATACAAATGCAGCGAGTCCCACAGAAAGGTCAAAAATTACATCTAAGCATAGAGTGAGTATAAATCATAGTGAATTGTGGCTCGGGAAAGAGGCTTGAAACAGCAAGTTTGAAAATGAAGAGTCAGGGGAAAATAGCAATTAAACTCCAGGCACTCTCAGAACAAAACTGCAGTGCAAAGTAGTGGTCAGCAGTACAGTGTTGTACTATGGTTCAGATAATTTTGGAGGTAGTGAGCAGGACTTAATCACAGCTTTGTTTTGTACTGGAGTAGATCAATGTGCTTTTAGCACTTTGACACCTGTCCATACCCTGCTGGTAGGAACACAGAGGGAGTTTCAGCTTCTTTCAACAGCTTTATATAAAATGAACTAGAACAGGCCTCCATGTGAGGGCTAAACAAAGTGTGTGTTTTCACTTTGCTGTGTCAAGAAAGATATATATATTTTTTTTTTTTAATTTTTTTTCTGTGGCAGGTTTTATACAGCCTTAGAACTGGTTTCTAAAAGCGTTTCTCCAAAAAGCCTTGGGAAATTAATTTTAACAAAATAAACTTGAAAGTCTAAAATCATTCTGGAAGCATACAACTCCCAGTAAGATATTTTAAAATGATGTTTTCTTTTTTCCTTTTAGACAAATGCTCTTCTGTAGAGTGACCCTTGGAAAATCCTTTCTTCAGTTCAGCACAATGAAAATGGCTCATGCCCCTCCAGGGCACCATTCTGTTATTGGCAGGCCAAGCGTGAATGGACTTGCATATGCTGAATATGTTATCTATAGAGGAGAACAGGTATGTAAGGTTAGCAAGGACCGGGTTTATTGGAAGGGCAGAGCTTGGAGCTGGAAAGGGGATGTGACTGGTTTCCGTACCAAATATGCTGTGATAACTTGGTTGATTAGAATTATATTTTTTTTTCATTTAAACATGGAAATAAAGTGAACTGTATCAAGCCAGCAAATGCTACTCCACTGAGCTGCTCTGATTTACACCATGCAGAATTGCCTAATTCCCCATGTGCAGCACTGCTGGAGTCTAGTAAGAGTTGTAGTTCCTCTCAGTAGGCACTGTTTCTCCCATTGCATTTTACGGGCATTACTGCATTAACAAGAACACATGCATTTCTGGGGCTCTTGTACATATTGAGGATTCTGGGCTTTTTACCTGTAGATTCCCAGCAGTGACAGTGTCACTGCCTGCCAGAGATTACCCTTAAATGGCAGCTGAAGTAGCACAACAATCTTCAGGACTTGATTTTAATCTGAGTAAGTCAGCTAGACTCTTACTGTAGAAAAGCAGTTTGCTTAGTACTCTGGATGGCTCCAAGATTATATTGTAAATTCAGGTTGGAAGGAACCTTGGGGAGGTCACCTAGGCCAGCCTCTTGTTCACACTGAATTTGGACCAAATTGCTGAGGGCTTTCTTTGACCAGGTAGCTCTTGAAGGCCTCAGCGAATGGTGTTTCACAGCCTCTTTCAGCAGCTTGTTCCTTTCTTTAATTATCCTCAGAGTAAAAAATATGTTCTTTGTATCCAATAGGAACCTCCCCTATTTTAATCTCATTCTCCTGTTCTCTCAGTAGCCTTCCATACATGATGGAAGATTGCTATGATGTCACACAAAGCCTTACCTTCTCTGAACTGAACAAGCTCATCTCCCTCACCCTTTCCTTGTTTATCCTGCGTGCTCTCCTCTTGACTATCTTCTTGGTCCTTTACTGAACTTGGCTCCAGCTTGTTGGCATCTTTCTTGTATTGGAGCGCCCAAAAGTTATATACAGGTAGTTGTCTAGGTTCCTCTGAATAGGGTCCTGCCCTCCAGCGGCTTTAGCTTTGTTCTGGGACGGAACCCCCTGCCAGCTGTTTTCAGAAAACACTGGACAGATGACTGTGTTACACACTTTGGGTGTGCCAAGTATTTTACTGCCAGTAAAGGCATTTGCAGGTCACATGGCAAGTCAGTGAGCATTTTAGGGTCCAACTACATCAGTCATCTGAGACTTTTGAACAACTTTCAGGCTGTGGCTGATCTGTAGGATTAGCTAAGAAGGAGAGTAACTCTGATTGTGAATTCCTGTTGCACACAATTTCTGGCAGTATCTACATGGAAGAAACTTCTTTCTACTAGTGTAGTATCAAAGGTATTAACTACATGGAGCAGTTCCCACTGGGTGCTGGCTAGGTTTGAAATACTTTTTTTCTTTTGCACTCTGAACAGAGAGCTGATTCTTGCACTGTTATTCCTGGTCACTGTTCAGTGAAATCCAAAATGTGAACTTGTTGAGCGTACCGTACCCTCGTATAAAGCAATGTTGTTGTTTTTTTCTTGACTTACTTTCAGGCGTACCCAGAATATCTCATTACATACCAGATTGTGAAACCAGAAGCTCCCTCACAGACAGCGACAGCAGCAGAGCAAAAGACCTAGTAGCTACAGAGCAGTGAAGAAGGATGTGACTTCAATCTTGGACTGAATGGATACGTGTTTCAGAAAATCAGTATCATATAAAATTCTTAACAACCTGGAAATAAGCTGTATGTCTTTTTTAAAGCATTGCTGTCTTGGATACGATAAGAGTAACTCTTGCATACTCAACTGCTACTGTTCCTTTTGAGGAAAGTTTACAAGGGACTGCCTTTTAATAACATATCTCAGGCTCCTAGTCTCTGCAGTTACCATGTGTAAAATAATGTTGTTTTGATCTAGATTTTGGGAACATTATTGTGCAAATGGAAATCTTTATTGGTGCCATCTCACATGTTAAAATTTCAGACACTACTATCCTAGTTATTTTATTTGCAGATAAATTGCATTAAGCCCATAATTTTCTTTTCAGCATACACCATTCATTTTATGTTTTCAAGAGATCCTAGTCAACTATTTATTTTCCTTTTGTATTCTGAGTTGAGCCAGAACCTTCTTAAAGATATTTTGCACAAAGTCAAGTTGACTAAAATCATTAACAATGCAATATAAATTTAATCTGAGAAGGGGCTAGGTCCAGTTCTTCAGTATAGGGTTTTTTTGCACACCTCTGAGCAAACGATAATATGAGTGAGTGTGACTTTAGAGTGGAATCAAATCATGTCAGTTCACTGCTTTGTCTGTGTGAGTTTTCTGGATGAAGCCCTATGAAGTGTTTGCAAGGGTAACACCAGCTCTTGTGCTTGGAAGAACTTCATAAAGCAGGTCAATGCCCTCTGCTGGCATCTCTAAAAGAACGTTTTATAAGGCTCCTAATAAGTACATGCAGTTTGTGAAATGTTCTCCAGTTAAGTGCCGTATGGTTTTGCTGGGAGATAGCAAGTGAAAAGTCAGAAGATTGCACACATGAGGGCATATCTGGTTCATGTCCCTCTCTGTAATATGAGACCCAGTAAATGGGTTTCAGACTGGGAAGGGAGAGTGTATTATTGCCGTTTCACGTCACATTGTTCTGTGTGACATCACAGTTTAAGAGCTTAAGAGATTTACAAAACTAATAATTTTTTTAAATATCAATTTTACATTTTGATGAGAACAAACTTTTAAAACATCAGTTGGCAAGTGGATTTGTTTGCAGGTATACCAGAGAACAAAGCTAGGATTTATTCACTCTAATCCCCCTTCCCCACAAGTTCCCAGGTTTATTTCACTGGGTAAGAGACAGTTATTTTTAAGCATTGTGTAGCACAGTATCAAACAATTTCAGAAGTCCCCCATAATGGAGGATATGCATTTAACAAAAGTAGAAACTGATTTCTTTTTTGTGTTGTTTTTACAGCTTTAGAGAAGGTTGAAAATGGAGGTGTGTTATTTTTTTTTTTTCTTAACAACCAATACCAGATGTGCTTCAGTGTTTGAGCATGTAACAACTGGAGGAAAAAAGCGTTCCTTTGAACACGACACACTGTACGTTTCCCTGTCAACCAGCACTATTTAGTATCTGATGAATCCAGTTCATGCATTCAGGTTTAATCTCCCTTAAAGCAAGGAAACAACAGAATAGTGTGCTTCTAGTTTATAAAAATAAGTGTTCCCCACAAGTGGGATTTTGCTGACATGTTTGGATAGAATAAACTTAAACCTGAAGAGCTTTTCACTTTCAGCTTTAAGACACAAAATTTTCATTTTTAACATTGACATTAATGTTGAAGCAAGTTATCCTCACAGAGGAATTTCACCCACTGTAAAATCAGTCATTTGATGCAATCTGGCTACCTGCACATCATCTGTTTGTAATATCTGTAAAGAGAACTTTAGAAACAGCAATACTCCAACAGATCTTGAACTTTGGGTTTTATTTTTCTTGAGCTGGCAGTGGATATACGGTTCTCGCTTCATTTTGTGACCTGATTAAATATGTAGCTTCGAAGTCCAAGCCAGGCCTTAGCCTAGTTGTCCTTTTAATCAAATTTCATTGATAAAATTGGGTGCTTGTATTTTGGCTACTTGTTTAATAGTGTTAGGATTGCAAAGATCACCTCTAGCCTCCGAAGCTTTGTATTCATCATTTAAGTTTGGGGTTTGTTTTTAACTTAGTTAATAATGGAGTGGGGGATGTGACTATCTACACTAGCGTTTTGGATAGCGGTGAGAGTGAGTGTTGCTCACCATCCCCAGTTAGACATAGTTTTAAATGGTAAAACAGTTTGTGCTGCTTAGGTGAGCAAAGTGGTTAATGTGGGTGTGGAAGTTAACAGCTTTACATCTTTCAAAAACAAGAACAAACCTAAAAACGAAAACCCCACCAAGCCCGCACCAGATTCTGTCCTTGCTTGTTGTTTCCGGTGTGCTGATTGAACTAATGGCTAGTCTGGATTTCTTCTGCAGCCTTGAACTTCTAAAGGCTAGTAATACTGTCCAGTATCTTTGAGCTGCCAGTGTTAACGTATCTGATGTTCTGTGCAGAGTAAAGGTGCTGTGTGAGGAAATAATTTTGCAGTGATTTTTGTCTCGTAATGACGTGATCTCATATCCGTTTGTGGCCAGACAGAGGGGAGTACCCAGGCCTGATGATGCCTCTGTGTGTTGTAGAAACCTGTGCGGGAGTAGCGTCCGCCTCTCCTGGCGTACGTTGTTGTAGCTCCTCTTAGAGTTTAAGGCAAAGTGAGGATCTGCCCATCAATATCAAAGTTACCTGTGAAGAAGCTGGTTGTGGTGGTAGAGCTGCTAGAGCTGCAGTTGGCAGGTTGTTAATGGTACAGATGCTGCTGCTTTAGCTGAGGGAGTTAAATTGATGCCTCCTAATTCTAGAGAATGGGACCTTAAAAAAAGCACGCCCCCATAACCAGGCAGCTGCTGCCCCCTGAATAAGGAAGTTTTTCAACTTTCTGAGAAGGGCACGCTCCCCTGATAATGGGATGCTCATTCGCAGCGTTGGGAGGCATGTTAAGAACTGAGGATGCAAGACCATGCTGGGCTAAGCCACCTCATAGCCTTGGGAGCCTGGGCACCTCTCACTGGCTCCAGAAAGAGCTATTCCTACTGGGACAGAACGTGGTGTCTGCTGGGGAAAGGGACAGTTATGTCTCAGGCCTGTTGATTTTTGTCCTTGTCCCTTTGAGGCAGGATTTTGAAACGTCTGTGCAGTTCATCACAGGACCCAGTAGGCAAAACAGAAAGAAACTGAGGGCTCTGCTCTCCATTGCTGAAATTGTTTCCATGAGACAGATGAATTAGGTACCCGGTGCAGAGTGACATTGCAGTCTGCAATGCTGTCAACAAAACTTCTGTTAGGATTAAAAGCAGAGAGAACAGTACCTTAATAAGGTGTATCTTAGTTTCTCATCCTTATTTTTATCTGCCAGTTTATTTTGATCCCAGCTCCACAGAGACTGTTACAAACCTCTTGTAGTAGCTCCACTGTTTTGCAGTCACTATTGGTCTTTGTCTGGTGTCGGTGTGTTCTAACCTCTGGTTTCTATGTCTGCATGTGATGCAATTGAATCCCACTGCATTATGCAGCAGGAATTTATTTTGCCTGGAAACTTTTATACTTTGCTTATTGATAATGGAATGCCCCAAAACAAAGTTCTACACTGAAGCAGAAAGCAAGCCCTGCAAAATGTTCTGTACTGCTGGCTTTGATGGGCATCAGGCACAGAAGAGGCATGTGGTACCTGGGACAGAGTAGCTTCTGGAGAAGGGCACTTCCTTGGCTCTGGAAACCAGCTGATCCTACTGTTTCTTGTAGGTTAGAGGAGATTTCTGCTTCCCGTGAATGCGTAAAGTGCTGAGGGAGGCCAACTTGTCACGCCACTGTGTGGCCTGTGGGAACTACTTAGGACAGTGGCAAGTCTTCTTGAAAAAGACTCCATCCCTGCAGTGAAGTCAGAGCTCCTGCACAGTACCTGCTTACCTAGAATTTCCACATGGGACTGTTAACAGAAATTAACCCAGAAGAGATTTTTCCACAAGATGGGGAAAAGAAAGGGTCCAACCACAAAACAGTTTAGTTTGAACATTGGTAATCATTCTCAGAAGCTGGAGGTCAGGAAGCGTGTGAATTTATTATTAATGGGATTTCTTCCTTCCTGTGCTGCTTCACCACAGAAAATCTAGCTCAGAAATCTAAACAGAGATACATCTAATGCATGCTTCGGTCATCTTAAGCCATGCTGCAGCTCTGCTGAGGAAGACGTGGAAAAGTAACAGATCCCATTCTAGCCACAAGTAGCAAGTGGCTTGTGGACCTCTGTAGACTTGAATCCGTTGGTCGGAGGTGGTGGCTTTGGCACTGTCCAGAGCACGCTCCGGATCTTTCAGAGAGCAGCAGGACACGCGCAGAGTTGGAGTGGCAGTGTTCCCAGCTCTGAACACATCGTAGACGTGAAGCCTAGAGGATCAGGGGACAGGATATGAGTGTTAAGACTTCTGAATGAGCCCATGAATCAGTAGGGAACGAGAGAAAAGGATGCATTTCCCATTACACTAACACACGTGCCTGTCAGGGTATATTATCTGGCTGGTTTTGGTATATCTATTTGGTCTTACTGAACCTGCTGGTGGCAAGCTTTAGTGTTGGTTCCATTGATTATTAATGTAGTTTGATTAGAGTCTCTGTATTACAAGGTAATTTTGACACTCTCTTAACATCTGCAAAACTTGCTTCAGCTTTGGAAATTGAAATGGGAATTTTTCTGTGCCACAGTCCCGTAAGCCTATGGATCTTCATTCCTAATTGCTTTCTCTGCCAACCCAAATGGCAATTGGTACCTGGGGCCTGAGTTTTTAGACCCTTTTTTGTATAACTTGTTTTCCTAACTAGCCCTGTATGTTTCCTTTCTTGGTTGCCAACTACCTGGAGCTGGGATATCATTTATTTATTTACTCCTTTACCCTCTCTCTCAAAGAAGACAATGGGCAGGTTCTCAGCCTACCTACAGGTGGACTTTAGGTAACATCTCTGTAACAACTGAGTTTGATCTATAAATGTGCTTGGCTAAATGTCTGATCTGCAATACTTGTAATAGTTTAAAATTCAATAAATGCATTTTTAACAGTTGCTCTGTGAAAGCTGAGTGTTTGTACCAACTGCTGTTCTGTCGTCTTAGGACAAACCCATGCCAGCCACAACTGTTGAAAACAGTTTTATTTTTATTTTCTCCAAACAACTTGTTTTCTCCCTCCCTCAGGCAATAAATAAAAAGTTAATTTCTAAAAAAAAAAAAAAAAAAGGAA
>KZ505737.1:552905-589475 GCA_002844005.1 Limosa lapponica baueri
GTGGCCACCATGGCGAGCGGGGAGAAGGCGGGGCGCTGCGCCCGGTGCCGGTGCCGCTCGCGCAACCCCCGCGCGCGCGGCGCAGCCTTTACTACGGGGCGGCCCGTGGGCCACCGGCCCCTGCCCCGTGTCACCCCCCCGCCGGGACCCCCTGCAGGGGGGGTCACAAGCGCTGCAGGGCACCCCTGCGCGCACATATGTACACGTGCGTGTTCACGCACCGCTGGGCACACACACACACACGTACACGGTGCTGGGCACGCACTCATGTGCACACACATGAAGACACACACACACACGCAGACACACACACAGACGCACCCACACACGCCGCCGGGCACACGCTGCGCGCCCTCCCCTCTCCTCCTTTGTCCCTTAGCTCCCCTTCAGGCTGTACTGGCTGCCACGGGAGGGGGCATTAAGACGGGTGGGCCGAAAGCTCTGCGGGGTCCCCCTGATCACCTATCTGCCACTGCCGCGTTTTCCCTGTCAGAAAACGACAGCTAATTAGCTGCAGAGTCTTAAAAACACCACAGTACCCTGCCAGGGAAGCAGCCCCGTGGAAGGCTCCTCGGTTTGATTCCTCACATGGAGGAACACTATTTTCGGCTAAAAGCCAAAGGAGCAAATTCGCAGTCCCGAAGTGACCCCAAAAGGATCTCCCCCTAACTGCCACCTAACCACCAAGCAGTCATTTCTCCCAGAACCCCCCTTTTGGGCTGCTTTCAAACTAAAGCAGTGCCACAAATGCCAACGCCAGCAACTGTGCTCAGGGCGTTCAGAGACCTGAAGGCGCTCAGCTACCCTGCTGTGGACCCAGCTGGACGTGGTGTAAGGTTAAGGGCCCAACGGTTATCCAAGCCCATCTGCCCCAGTTGCTGCTTTCCACAGAGGGCAGCTTTTGGACAGGCAGCTTGGCGTCCCCTCCCCAGCGGGCTCAGTAGCTGTTTATTTGGGCAAGGCAGGGTAACACCTTGCTGCATGTGCCTACCTGGGAGGAATCCAGCCTGCCATGCACGTTCGAGGCCTACAGCTGGTGACACTCCTGTGTCCTGCTGCTGCCCCTCCCTTATGCTCTGCTCTCTGACTGCTGTTGGATTCTCCCCTCCGTCTGCATCAGCTTGATCTTTGCACCCCTGGCTTTTTTGTGTGCTGTGCCAACCCTTTGCCAGCCAAGCCGAATCTGATTAGCCATGGGGGAAACATAGCTGCCATTTCTGTAGTACACCCCGCCCCAGGAATGTATTTATTTGAGCCTATTGCCCAATACAACAGGGGTAGAAGCCTAATATTCTCCCATTCCAGCTTGCATCAGACATGAGGGAAGAAGAAACCTATTTCTCTTGAACTAACACAGACTCTGACTGGCCAGCAACATGCCAGGGACATGCTTTCCTCCTTTAGAGAATGCTGTCAGAGACCAAAAAACTCAAACTGAGAATCTGATTTCAAACTAATTAAAAATTACACTCTCGTAGCAACTTGACTTGAACTCAAGTTGGACCATCAAAATGTCTTCAGAAGTTTTACTCAAGAGCTGATGCCAAAATATGCTGGTTTCCTTTGCTTCTCTTGGGCAGGAGATGTTGGCCACTACCACGTGATGAGCTGGCCTGCTGTCTTCAGTGCCTTCTGCACTATTCACTCCAGCTTTTACACTAAAATTGATGATCAGGGGCACAGAGGATATGTCCTTGGAGGCAGGGCCTGGTATCCTGATTTTTCTCTTTCTGATCCAGTGTGTAACTGGGCCAAACAGGTCTGCCGTCAGAGAGGAAGGCAGCATTGGCACGAGTAGATGAGAGGGGGATTTGGGCTGCTGTCCCTAGGTGCTTGCATGACCGCTGATGGAGGACATTATTTCAGGATGGAGCATGGATGGCTGTGTCTGCATGTGCATCTGATGGAGATCTCCGAGTGTTTCCATGTGCCTGAAACCACTGCCCATTGTGTATCCCGTCCTGCTGTCTGTGTGGAGGTGGCAGGTTCTTGGCTTTTTCTTCCTGGAAAATAAACTGCACCCAGCCAGGCTGCTAGAAATGCCATTCTCACAGCTGCGCTCCTGGCTGGTCACATCTGGAGCTGATGCTGTGGTGAACATGGTGGAACAGAGAGCTGGCAGTGGGGAATTTGAACCCGAAGGTGAGAGTACCCAAATCGGAGCAAGTCAGGATCCACAACTGGAGGAAAACAGGGATCTTCCTCACGGCAGTTAGCTCAAAAGGAAAGCTAGTTAGCTTTGTGGAGGTATTTCGATGGGATAACCAAGAGCGACCAGAAATGCTTGCAAGGCAGAATCCACAAGGCAAAAGAAGCAGCACAATTACCTGGGCTGGAAGGGAAGGGAGATGGAAAGGACTAGGGCACGGGGGAGGTGATGGGGGTGGGAGAAGGCCATATAACTTCATGTCCTGACTTTGCAAACCTGGAGATGCATGAATGCAAATATTCCTGTCAAACAGCATCCATATGGTGCAAACTGAAATACATCCTGCTGGAAAACAACCAACCAAAAGAAAAGAGAGAGAGCAAGAGACATTCATTTCCTTTGCAACAGAGTCAAAGAATTGTCTTTTATAGGGCCCTTTTATAGGGCCAGAAGAGGCAATTGTGGCAGGAGGCTGAAGGGAAATGAATTGTCAAAGGAGATGCACATTTGGCTGATTAAATGTCAATATGTACCTTGAATTAAGGAAAAGGAATTTACACCTCATCTGACTGTGGCAGTGAAAATTAAGTTAGAACCAGGCTGTAAATTTGCCAGCCGATGCGTACCAATTTGTTTGGCTATCTAGATGCTTTTCCTGCCCAGAGAAATGCTGAAGCATGAGTCCCTCTGGGTGGCCAATGGCTGCTGTGGGCAGCTGGTAAGCTGCTGAGCTCAGCCAGCCCTCTGGGCTCCTCCAGGCTTTCCTGGCTCTGCTCCCCCCTGGCTCCTGGCCCCGACCCCACACACGTGGGGTCCTGGCGTGCTGCATCACGCTGACACGTGGGGTCCTGGCGTGCTGCATCACGCTGCACGTCTCAGCTACCTGGCAGATGTGCCTGCCTCTGCGCCACCTGGGCTGGAACGCAGGCCAGGATTTTGTTATGCTGGAGTTTCCCCAAGAGCTTGCTTCCCTCCATCCTCCTGGTCAGACAGCCAGCCAGCTGTGCGGCTGCGGATGGACGAAGCTCAGCGCTGTATCCCCGCTACTCTTGGCACGTGGCAGAGGTTGCAGGGTGAGGACGCTGACGCCTTCCCCTAGCAGCTCCCAGTGGTTAGCCGAAGGGTTGAGTGATTTGCCCTGGCATGCACAGGAAGCCTTTGGCAGAAAGGAAAGGCAGAATCAAGGTCTTAACAGCTTGCAAGGCTGCGCTTACCCACAAAATCCAGCCTTCCTGGTGTGCCGCGGGGTCACTGCTTCCATCTGTCCTCATGCAGCACCTTACGGTGGTTCTTCCATGGTGTCTCTCTCACAGCTTTCCAGGAGGGGGAAAGCATCCCCCTTTCTGCAAAAGGCAGTGCAGCAGTGAAAGAGTTAATAGATTCATGTTAATAAATTCAGGCTCTCTTTTCCTCTAGGGCATATTTGCATATTAATGGAAGGGAATTGTAACGAACCTGTCTAGGGAGGCTAAAGGGAAAATTATGCAAGGTTGGCTGAGAAGGTGGAGGAGGGGAAAATGTTCATTTCCAGGGCTTTCCAACCCCTCAGCTGCAAAAGCACGTGAGCAACCTGAGCTCCAGGGTAGCGCCTTGCCGACTGGGGGACACTGGGAGTGAAGGGAGTACCTGAGTGCAGGTAGCCATTTGGACCCACCTGCATCCCTCCTGGCCTCTCATGGGCCTGCTAAGCTTCCCATTGCCCCTGACATGCTTTTATTTTAAATCCAGGGCCACAACAGCAGATTTCAGCAAGTGTGTCCCAAATCATCACCCTGTCCTCCCAGGCATCTGGACAAAATGCAGCTCTTGGTGCACTGTCAACAGAGCAACTCATCCACAACTCATTTTCATCAGAGGATCTCTCAGGGCTTTTCAGCAGCACCGTGCTTGGTGCTGGGGGAGATGGAGCCGGGGAAGGGGATTTGACCCTGTCTTGAAGCGCCTGCCTTTCCATGCCTGCTCCTTCACACCAGGCTGCAAGTCACTGCAGCCTATTCTTGAACCCTGCCACAATTTTTGTCTCCTCAAACCCCAAAGCCCTGCACGCCAGCTCAAAAGCCCCTGACAGCACATGAAAAATGTCAGGAGCTTTGCTAGGTCTGCTTTCTCCACTCTCTGCTGAGGCATCAGTTTATAATCCCCACTCCAGTGGACTGCCCTACAGATTTTATCTCAAGAAGGATAAATAATCTCTTGCTTTCGCCATGCAATAGCAGATAGAATGAGGGTTTACAGTCATGGGGAAATCAGCTATAAATCACTGGATAGGAGACTAATCACTGGATCTGATCTAGAGTAGGAGATGGAAAAAGCAGCCTTCATTCCTGGAAGCAAAGCAGCCCTTCCTCAGAACAGTGATGGAGCTCTCCCTCTACCCCAAAAGCTGCAGCTGGTTTGTGCCCATGCAAATGTGATCAGGGCAGGGCCCGCTCAAATTAGCAGGATGCAAAGTGCCCCAAGCCATTTTCTGCTGCAGGTTTGATTTCCTCTCTCTCTCTCTCTGGCAGACTTGCCCCTCAATATCACCAGGACCCAGAGACCAGCCCTGTTATTGGTCCCAGTAGCTGCAGAGCCAGTCTGGCTGTACCCTGGGCAGAGCATCTTCCAGCACGTGGTTCAATGTGGGTGGTGGCCGGTTGGATGCAGGGTCATTGCTGAACATTTCTACAGCCTTGGCATACAAGGACGAGCCACATCAGTCAGCTGCTTCCTGACACAAGAATCTGCATGAGCTCTCCTTGACATTTTGTCATTTTTGATACAACTGTGATGCTGTGCTGGCTGTCAGAGCCAATCAGTACCCTGCACCCATCCGCTTTGGTCTCCTGCCTTCTCCAAAAGCCCTGAAGCTTTCCCCATTCCAGGTGTCAGGACACACATGGTCTGTGATCATGTTATTACAACCACAGATTATAAAGCAAATGTATAAATGAGATGGATAAAACAAGAACGTGGATCCCTTAATCCCAAAATTTCAAGTGCCATGGGGATTAGACTGATATCTTTGGCTGCAGGATTTGTGGATGCACAGAGACAGAGAAGGGAATCTGTGGAAGCAAGTTGATCCCCTGCTCTCAGTTTACTGTGAGACAGACTCAGTGTAAGAGATCAGCTTTGGAAGCTACATTGAAGCCAGTAAGAATTGCGGCATTTTAACCTTTAACATATCCTGTGACAATTTTCCGTAGCACACATTGGATCCCATGTAGTTGTGAAGCCCTGAAAGCTTCCTGGAAGCCTCCTGAAAGCTCTCTAGCCCCAGTGCAGTATTTAATCACAGGCATGCAGAGCCTAGCAGCTGCCTTCACTGGGGACATCGCTATTTGCAAGTTGAAAGAGAACAGCCTCACTTAAATTTCCCAGTGTTTGGTTAAGCATCCGGCCTCGGTGATAGGATTGAAGCTGAGCTTTGAATGACGTCTTTTGCTAGGAAGAAAGGGCTGGGGAAGAGACATTTCTCCCTTGGGCTTAAGATCATAAATAAGGCAGTGTTATGTAAGTGTGACTATAACCTATTTATACATAGTGTCAGACTCATACAATCAGGCTATGAATGACAAATCTCCCACTAATTTCTATGAATATAGCAGTGGTCCCTATTTGAGTTTTGTAATAGCAATGGAAATGGATGTTGTTCTGTGTCAGCAGTAACTGGGACTCCCCTCCAAATTATACTGAGGGAGGGGTGACTTGTGTCTGGCACTTCTTCTTATACAGGCACAGCAGGTGCAGTTGGCTTCAGGCAGCTCCCTTGCACCCATTCCTGATCCCAAGGCCCAAATGCCAGGCACCAGGGGAATAGAAACCTACAGCCTTTCCTGGGCTGTTGTCCCTCAAGCAGTGGGCCAGGTGGGAGCTGGGCTCCTCAGAGGCTCTTTCAACAGGACTATGTCCTGTTATGAGGCCTGGAGGTGCTGAGTGTTCACCCAGGTGTCAGGGCATGGGAACCAAAAGTGTCATCTGGCAGGGTCAAACCGACATAAGGAGCACTGGCTTACACATAATGTTAACCAGGGGAAAGCCTCGCTGCAGGATCCTTGCATGCTCAGAGTTTACAGGGATTCAAAACCAAAAGGTTAAATTCCTGGAAGCAGACCTCATCTGGGTTTACTAAACACAGGGAGATTGCTGAGCCAGAAATGTTCAAGGCTAGAAGTGTGGCTGGAGTTCTTACAGCATACACTCGCCCCGGTTCTGTATGTTTGTCCCTAATATTGGTCCTGCTCAGTGTAAAGCTGCTGAGCAGAGCAATTTGAACCAGAAGGGACACACTTAGGCTAATGCAGCCTCAGCTGTGTGGGTCTAACTTGGCTGGCATGGCCTGATGCCTGCCTGGGATCAAGTTAATGGCAACTGTAGATAAAAAATCAAAGGAAGACTCAAACCCAGAAATTACTCCTAAGGCACAGAGAAGGAGTTACTGTAACTGTGACCAGATAAAACCCCACATCAGGTTCAACTTTAAAGCCAGGCTTTTTCCTTCTCCATTGCCTCCCAGTCTGGGCTCTGCCTTAAGCACTGTCTCAGCATGGCAAAGAATTGCACATCACTGCTTCTCCCAGGGTCCCTCTCATGGACCCTGTGGCAGCAGCCATGGACCCTGGAGACCTGACCATCACAGCTGTCTGCGGGAGGCCATGGCAAGAGGAGAAAGTCAGAAATCCCTGTGGGGCTCCTTGGTGCCTCTGGCTAATCTTCCTTCCTTGCTTCACAGATGAGCTCAGCTCCCGCTGCAGCCTGATCACACAAATCCGGTGGGGACGCGTGGCCCTGACTTGTCATGCCCTGCTGTCCCCCACCGGAGATGAAGCAGCCATAGGGTCAAGTGTGGATGGCCCAGGGGGTCAGAAGCAACCGCAGCTGCCGTGATGTTTTCCTAGACACCCCCAGCAGAGCCCTGTGACTGATTCACCTCCTGTCTTGGTGCATCAGGCATTGACTCACACCCAAAATGCGTCAGATGATTGTATCCATGAAGGGCTTCATGGACTTTGCCCCAAGCGCCCCTACTGAACTTTGAAGCTGGGTCTTCTTTGGAGGGGGATGTAGATGGGAGAGCTTTTCTGGTGATGGTTTGGATCTTCACAGGAACATGAAACCAGGCTGGACAACTCTCCCAGCCTCTTGCAATTTGCTTCTCAGTGATTTCCTGTGTCAGTGTGAGGTCTCTCTTGTGAAAAAAAGACCTGATCTGAGAAAGGCCTGATCCTGCTGCTTCTGCAGTCATGAGAAAGTCCTTGGTAGCTCCAGCAGGGACAGAGGGAAGCAGCAGAGACCTCAGGCTTTCAGGCTGCTGACAAACAGATGCTCTTGTGGCTGAGATCAACTTCTGCAGCAGTTGGCATGCAGACGGCTGGGCACATGCCACAGCCTGGCTGGCAAGAGTTTATGCCCTTGAAAATATCTCCCAGGAGCTCACTCCTTCTGCACTCTGCTTTGTCAATGAGTTCATTAAAGGGAAAAGAAAACCCCTAACTGAATAGGAAACATCTGACAGACCCCTTGATGTCCAGGGCAGCCAGAGCCCATCACTGACCCGGTGACTTTCTCTGAACGGCTGCCCCCAAACCGGATGGCTTAACCCCAGGAATGGTGTTGAGCACCAGCAGCGCTGGCTCATCAGAAATCAGGAAAAAAAAACAGTTGAAGCAGTAAGCAGTAGAACAGCAGAAAGAGTAAAAGTTTGTGCTAAATAGATGCATTTGTTAGATGTCCCAGCCAGTCCAACAACACTGGGAGCGCTAAAAGGATGCTTGCACTCCAGCCATGATATAGACATGTTAAAAGTCCAGCTGGGTCAATGACCTGCTTGCAAGTGCAGCTAACCTGCTTCAGGCACCTTGGAAACAGCGTGAACCTGGGAGAGCGAGCCAGAGCTTCCCAGGTGACTCTTCCCGTCTCGTGCAATGTGCCTGGGGGACTTCCTGAGCCAGTGCTGGGATCTGTGCCCCCTAATAACCCCTTATAGGTTTTTCCTCCATGAATAGGCCCAGACACTTTTTGAACTCATGCAAATGTTCAGCATCCACAGCATCCTGCAGCAAGGAGTTCCACTGCTTCATCATGCCAGAGCCACTTCCTTGGGCTTGCTTTGAACCTGCTACCTCCTTGTTTCACTGCTCCTCCCAAATTTCTGTCCTGGAAAAGACAGTCATTTCAAACCCATCTCCCTCCAGCAATGGCAGCAGCAGAAATGGCATCTTTCTTGCTGCTTTATCTGGGGAACTAACAGAGTTGCCCTGAATTAACTGATAAGAGTAAAGTGTAATTTCTGCCCAACAAATTCAGGAAAATATTGCCCTTTTTGCAGTTTGTTTGATTTATCACATGAAGGATGCACAGACAGGTTTCTCCTCAGCATTTGTAGATGGCTCTTCACCATCAAGACCCACTAAATAACGTTGTCAGGACATCATCTTCTCAGAATGACACCATACAGGACCATGCCCTCGCGGGATGGAAACGATTTATGAAAGTCTTTCTATGAGGCTCCCCAGGTTGCTGGTCATTCAAGCCCTATCATTCTGAGGTCTGAGCTCCATCTCAGTGAGCTCGTGGGGCATAACATGATTAGCAGGGAGGGAAGTTGTGTTTTTGTGGAGTTTGGCATAACATGGGAGCCTGCACGCGCTTGTGCTGCTCTGTGCTGCCAGCACACACTCACCAGGAGCTGATAATAAAGGGAGAAGTGGTCAAATGATCACCTCTGAAGGCAGAGATGAATGAAGAGATAGTCTCTAGCAAGCTTTGCATAGGAGGCAAAATCCATGGGTGGGACAAGTCATGTATGCACACAAATATATCTGCCAGGTCTGGGGGTTGTTCTCGCCTCTTTTCAGCATCACTGCTGTTAAGTCCCCAGTACACAGTGCCACTGACAAGGCCATCTGTTTTGCTGTGACAGCTGGCAGCTAGCAGAGGCCAGCATGAATAGTCTGCCTCCTTTGGAGCCAGCGTATTGCCGAACTTGCTAAGAAAAGCAATTTCAGCCATGCCGGATGAAAACCACCTGCTGCCCAGGTCAGAGGACAGGAAGTGTGGGCACCATGGCACTGGGCTCTCCCAGCCTTGCACCAAATCCCTCCTGTGCTGCAAGGCAGCAAGGTCCCGGGGCAGGGGAGGCCTCCAGTGGCATCTCTTTTCACCCCTGCATTTTAGAAGGGAGAAGCTATGGTCGGGCTGTTCACCCTGGGTAAACTTTTCCTGGGTTCTTTGTTGGTTTTTTTTAAATTTTGTTTTGAAAAATGAAGGATTTTCCTCTTTCTCTCTTTCAGGATCATCGGAGTGACCATTACTCAGTGGCTGAGGGACAGCACGGTGAGTAATGGTGCTGGGCATGAGGAAAGACTGACATAGGAAAATGCAGCAAGGAGGAGGAAGGGGTGCAGACAGTGAGGCCCCGCAGGCTCTCCAAAGGGCAGAGCAATGGTGACAAAGTGCACAAAAGAGGAAGCAAAAGAAAAAAAAATGGGGAAGTGCCAGCGCTCTATTGGGTATCCCCTGGGGAAGGTGTGCAAGACCCAGTACCCGGAGCGTGTTATCCAGCAATAAGTGGCCAGCTGGTGACGGGGGGCTTCACAGCTGCCTGCTCCAGTCCTTCTGTGCCATCTCTGGGAGCCTTTTTGGGAGGCACTACCCTTGCAAGTACTACAAACCTGAACCCCAGCTGCCTAGTGCTGATCCCACACACCTTGCTGCAAGGGGAGAGGGGTTGTCTGTAATCACAGGGGTCCCCTAGGGATAGCCACCTCCTTCCCAACATTTGCTAGGCTTATCTCATGCAGAGAAGGGACCTGGCACCCCTTCTGGAAAAGCCCAGAAAGCCCCAGCCACTGACTTTGGAGCATCCTACAATTTCTCAGCATCCTTGGGGCTCTCCTGAATAGGGGAATACCCGGCTGGTGGACCTGACCTGATCCAGGTCTGAATGCACTTCTCAGAGAAATTAATCTGAACTATAATCTCAAATGTTGCCTTAAAAAGATGACCAGACACTTTTTAACAGAAGTAACCTTGAGATTATCCCAATAGAAATAGGGGCTCACAGGAATTTGGGGATGGGGGAGGGATGGGCTCATCTGCCATCATCAGTGATGCCACCAGGAGGCTTTGTTCAAAGAAGGGAAAATGAGACAATTAACCCAGAAGCAAGGACCTCAACAGAGTGAGCACCACATTAAGGGAACCTCATTGATCAGGATTGGCACCTGTGATCTCCCACCCAGGTCAAAGCCAGAGGTGGAGTTGCAACCCAAGGCAGTCCCTGCACCACCTTTGCACCGTGTGCTGGTTTCAGTTCCACCTAAAACTCCTCCTGGGCTTAAGTACATGGTATAAGACGGAAGAGGAAAGGAAAATTTCTGACAGAAGGGTTTTTCAGAGCTGTCCATTGTGTTTGTTTGGCCCTGTAAAAGCTCACTTCATCTGCAAGGAAAATTTCTTTAAATGTGGCCATGCAACTGCTTTGCAGAAAAATTTTGAGAGTCGCAATGGTATCTCTCCTGCAGACCTCCTGAGCCAAGGGAAAACCTGCCTGACTTTTCCTCCCTGCACTTGGAGAGCAAAATGGCATGGATGTGCTTTTGCTTCCTTACATGAGGGCTGGCCTCCCTCTTTCTGTGTGTTTGGGAAAACCTGCAAAGGTCTCAGGACAAAGCTGAGCTTCCTAATGCTCATCAAATACGTTGTGGTAATTTTTACCCTTCCTTCCCTGTGTTACATATGTCCCTGTCAGCTTTGCTGCTGGACAGCTGAGGAAACCCACCCTCCATCACTGAGAAGTCCCATTTCGTCCTGTCCTGTCCACCAGGGAAGGGTGACAGGGAAAGAATCCATCACTTATGCACGCTTTCTTTTTTTTTTTCTGAACTTCCTTGATTTAGTCTGTTGGAAAAAAATAGCTATGCCAAAGCACTAGGGACTGTAAAGAGCCTGGAAACACCAATACCATCAGGGCAGAGCATCCTTCCTCCCCAGAAAAGTGCAACCAGAGCATACAGCAAGCGCTGATGTGCGTGTGCCCATGGTGTCAGGGTCTCATGGGGAAAAGGACTGGGATGAACCAGTGGTTTTAATTGTACACATGAGGTTTTTGCCACAGTCTAACCAATTCAGCGCTCAGTGTTTGAGGGCACACACAAGCTTAAGCGTTGCCAGTGCCTGTTGCATGGGAAGCAAAGCACGCATGGATTTGGTTTGTATTAGCCCATTTCCTTTTCCCTGACACAAGAGAAATTTGTCTTGCATTAATGTTGTTTCCTACCCCCTTGGAAAGGAAGAAGTGGGTGGTGGCCACATCCCCTTCTCTGAAGGCTGTCCCCGGTGAAGGGGACCCTGGGGCCGGAGGGGAGGGAGCAGAGGGGGCCCGTTTCACCATGGCATCCGCTCAAAGCGTGTCAGACTCAGCTTTTAACCTGCTGTCACACAGCCACGGGACAGCCCTGCCCACAGCACACCCTCTTCATCCTCATCTAACTGTCACAGCAGCACAGATGGCTCCTTGCTGCCCAGCAATGCTGGCTGCAGACCTGCCTTCCCACAGCACCCCTTCCTTAGTTTGAAATCCCTGGCAGGAAAAGTGTCCTCTTTGTCCCCCTTCTTCCCAGAAGCTATGCTGTCCTGCATCATCCATCGCTCAGTGGGAAGTTTCCTGGCATGACTGCAGGTGCTGTCAGGGAGGTTGGGTAGCTGCCGTGGCCACTGGCCGAGAGACACAAAGTCCCAGCAGGGAGGGCTGGCCAGGCTCATGAATGACCGCTGCTTGCTCAATGTAATGAGCAAATATCGTTAACAAGCAGCTGTAATCTCCTGGCTTTGTGCCCTCCCCCTTTCCACGCACAGAGGCAACGTCAGGGTGTCAAGGCAGGCATCTCCCTCCTTGACTCCCTGTGTGCTTGCAACCTGGCATCAGCAGAGATGCCCTCTGGAGCTGCACCTGCACGTGGCCCACTTCCCTTGGCCCTGCAGCCTCCAGGAGTGGCTACTGCATGGCTTCTCAAATCTCCCCCAGCATGTGGGATGGTGTAGGGATGCCTGTGCTTAAGCCCAGGCACCCACCCAGACCAATTTAATGCCCATCTCACTTGGGTGTGGGCTGGGGGGTCCAGACCCTTCAACCCAAACAGATATTCAGCTTTGCTGTCATATTTGGGCCCTTGGATGCTACCTCTGAGGGCCAGTGTTCTTTGGCATTAAGGGCTGACCCTCTAGCATTATCATTTTGTCGGTGGAAGAGATGTTAGGATTAGGGGCAGAGGAAAGAAAGGCTTGGAAACGCGCTCCATTTCCTAGAGGCAGCTGCTTTTTCCTCCTCCCAAATTGCCCAGTCAACCACAAGATGAGTCACTGGTCTCCTGCATTTCCACCTGACCCACTTTTGGCTTGTCGGGGCAGACTGTGGAGCTTTTGTTTCTAGGATGCACATACGCACAGCCGTGGAGCCGTGATGCTTTGGGCTTCTCCTGTGTGAAATAACCTGGAAGCAGGGAAGTTTTTCAGCCCTGGGCTTCCCTTGAAGGCATAAAATGATGACCATCCCAGGCCACCATCATCCAGACTCCAGTGGGAAGGTCCTGGGGGCCTTGCCTGAGCTGTCTGCAGCTGCTGCTGGAAGGTTTGACCCCCGGCAGCTCCAAGCTGAGCCTGGGGGTCCAGGGCTGTGGAAGCCGTTATCCCGTGGTTAGGTTTCCCCCTGGGGAAGCTGAAAGGAATAAACAGCAGATGGGACAGCTCGCTCTGCTGCCTGCTAATGGGTTTCAGCAGGCTGCTCCTAATTTGCATCACTCCTGTCTGTGGAAAGGTACTGTCACGGTCAGGACGCTCGCGCAGCCTGAAGAAAAAGCATCTCTTAGAGGTGCTCCAATGACTGTGCCCACCAGGTGCCTGTTCACATCCTCAGTGCTGTACAGTCTGGCATGGATCTCTCCATTTCCAAAACCAGGAGCAGCGTTGTTTTGAACCACAGTTGAAATGGTTAGCTGAGAAACACAGATTAGCAGCAGAAAGCAGAAATGGCATCCCAGGCACAGGAACAGCCCTGGGCGGCAGTATAAATAGACATGCGCTTACTCTGCTTTGTGCATGGTGGTGTCATGATTTTTTTGCCACCGCCCAAGGGAAATTCCCAGGGGTGAAATGTCCATCCCAATCGTATTTTCCATGTCCAACTCATTGTACTTCCTATTTGCTCAGCCATCACATCTTGAAGGATGTTGCAGCGGACTTGCCTTGCAACCAGACCATGCCTTGCTTTCCCCTCCCTTCCTGACCAGTAACAGAGGGCTTGTTCCTCCGTCCCCAGCTGTAATTGTGTGCCTGTCTCTCTCTCTGGCTCCTGGTGCAGTATCTCTGAGGCTGCTTGAAAGAGTCCCTGCTGTGCCCCCCATGGCATGGCAGTAACTCTCAGGAGAAATTCACTGAAGAGGGGCAGCAAAAGGGAGGGTTCTGCTTATTTTGTTGCAGACGGCATGAGGACTATTTAGGGCTACAAAAGCCCAGTTTTGCTCAGTACCTGTCCCACACAGGGAAACATCCACGTTATCCCAGATCCAACTGCAGCTCCACTCGTGGTAAACGGAGGACATTTAGCGCTAGCTTAAAAAACTTCCCCTAGCCAGCTGCCCACAGCTGTACGAGGTCCATGTCCATGCGCTGCCCGTTGTGTACCCCAAAGATGTTCACAGCTCCCTACAGCAGGGCAGCTGTAAAGCGGTACCTCCTGTGGGCCCTCCGCAGTGCCTGGCAAACCCTGCAAGCACACAAATAATGTGGTTCCTGCCCACAGGCTGTAAAACGTGGGAAAAGGAGGCCACGCACCTCAGCGAGCGGCTTCCCAGGCATCTGACCACAGTGAGGGCTGGGGGCCAGGGGCCAGGGGCCAGGCGCTGATGAAATGGCCTGTTTATGTTCTCAGTGCACATGGCCCTAATTACTGGTGTCTGTGCACTAATCCATGCTCTGCGGGCAAGCCAGGAGGTGAGGTTGGGCACACCTGCCCAGCATGTGAGACCCAGCCCGGAGTGCTGGCAGGGTCTGGCAGGACGGTGAGATGACCGTGCCCCACGCGTGCGAGGCATCCAGCCTCTGCCGTGCCCTATTGTGTCCACCACTCTCCACATCGGGGCCATGTTGCCCAGCAGGAACCCACCCAGAGCCAGCCTGAGGGTCATGCCAGGCCCCATCTCCCAGGTTTTGGTCAGATTTGGGATGTAAGGGGTTTGCTTGGGCTGGAAATGTGCTGATCAAGGGAGGGCTGTGGCTAAGCCCTCCCAGCCAGACCACAGCCCTGCCTGAGTCAGCCGCACCCTGGCTCCCATCCGAAGAGGTAGCTCCCTTGGCCAAGGTCCACTCCTCCACAAATGCTTACAATATTTGGCACTTGCTAGGTCCCTGACTCTCTGTGCCAAGATTTTGGGCGGCGTGACAGCTATTCGTTACACCCTGGAAAAGTGGGAGACTGCATTTGTTTGGAAATCAGGGGTTGGTTGTTTGAGTCTTCCCATGATCTCCTCTGACAAATGAGAAGCTGTTTAATGAGGCTTTTCTTCCTTTTTTAATGGGAACTGCAACTTCTGACATAACTTTTCTCATATGAGCCCGTAACCGTAGTACCTACGATGAACTGCAGCTACTTGTGACCTCGTAAAACAAAAAGTGCCAGGTCATTTTCATGCCCTTTCCTCTGCCCTGAGAGCAGCCTGTGGCAGAGTCTGGTCATATCCATCCTACTAAGCTTTTTTTTTGCTCCAGAGCAGGGCACCTGATCTGCCAGCTGGGTTTCTCTCCCACCCACAATCTAACACTGTGCCCCATTGCAGAGGTCCCCACCTGGGAAACAAGCCTGCAGCGAATTCCTTCCCAGGCAACTTGCAAAGACAAAACCCACTCCTCATTTCAGACCCTGAAAGTATTTGTAGGAGGGTGTGGATGTGCCTAGATTGACTGACAGCATGTCAAGCCACTGCACTCAGCCAAATCTGGGAGCATTAATGAAGCTGGCCTGGATTTACACCTGCACAACAGAACAAAATTCAGGCTTTGATTAAAATAGAAAGTCAAGGAAATCCCATGTAAATGTAATAGGTGTCAAAGGAAGATGATGTTTTTTCACTGGTGAGGAGTAAAAATTTGTATGGGAAGTCAATTAAGTGAGCAAGTACTATGCTTTTCCCAAGTCTTCAATTTAGGATTCACATCAATTCCCTAAATCTCCCTTTGGAGATGACTTTTAGCTCCGCTGTTAAATATCACTGCTGGAATTGCAATGAGAGGAAATCAGTGGTATTCAGTGATATATGGACCTGCCAGGAGAGAATGGGGTTCATCTGAAAATGTGGTCATAATTTTTCTCTTTGCATTATTTCCCCACTTCCTGCACTTCTCTGCCTCTCCCTTTGTAAATTAGTGGTCCAGGCTGAAACCCTCAGCTCCACGTGTCCTCCATTGCAGCAGGAGCAGGGTGCCTCCACAGAGACAAACCAAAGGGACACCCAGGAAGGACCGAGCAAAAGCCGGGGTGAAGTCACCATTTCCTGGAGCTTTCCTCAGTCCATAGGGCACAGTGGTTAAATACCCAGCACTTCCTTGGCACAGCCTCCAGCCCCTGGAGCCCACCCTGCCTGCCACTCACTCCGCTCACCCCATCCTCGGGACAGTGCCCAGGACACCCAGCAATTACTCATTTTTGGCGAGCGGTTTAGCAGCCCCAAGTTGCTCGTAGTGCAGCGAACATCCTGTGAGCACCAGAAGCGAGGGGAGGACCACAGGATGCGAAGTGCAAAGCTTATCAGAAATACCCCCACAGGAAACGCAGTGATGAATATAGAAACCTGATCAAACCGCAGCCGGAAACGGGCTGCTGAGGGCTCTGAGAGATGCTGGGCTCTCTTGTGACCTGCCAAATTGCTCTCTGCTTCCTTCCAGCGAAATTAAAAGAGGGGCAACGTTATCTGAGGAGGCAAGTTGAATGCACATGGTGAGAAGGTGTCCAGCCCAGCAGAGGCACGCCTGTGTGTACCTGCTTTTGCAGGAGCCTGCTAAATTTTAGCCCCCTCTCACACACACGCCAACTCCAGCCTGTGCTTCTTCATTAGGTGCTGGGTCAGATCCCTGAAGCGGGAGGTTGTCGGCGCCGTTCAGAACCTCCACAGCTGGCCCCAGCCCCAAGGCACTGCACCCCACTCCCACCCATCGCCCACAGCCTGTGCAGCCACCCGGGCTCCTCCACCTGCCCAGGGCAGGACCTGCTCACGTTTTGGCAGGGGTGCTTCAGAGCCGGTTCTGCCCTGTGGTGGGTGTCAGCTGGTGACACCAGGAGACCTGCTGAGGCCACCACCGCCTCGACAGACTCCTACAGGTGCATTGCTTAAGGGTGAAGCACAGAGAGCGGGACTGCCTGCAGAAATAACAGCCCCAGCAAGAAAGCACCTGGCTCACAGGCTGGAGGGTGCCATGCCCATGCTCACTGAGTCTCTGCCTGACTCCCATAGTGAGATCTCCATCACAGCATCTTCAGTCCTAGTGGTGGCCTCTGAGTAAGCCCACCTCATTGACCCTGGGAGCCCAGGACTAGAAAGCAAAGGGGGAAGAGACACTCTTAGGCTCACAGGTGTCCATAATACGTCATTTAAAATGTTCCTGTTCCCTGGGGATAGTCTGCTGGTGTCGAAATTCATTTGCATTAGCTATTTTAAGTGCTGGCCTCTTTCTCCAAAAAGCCCTGGAGCTGGAAAGCTTCTTGGGTTACCTCACGCACTGCTCCTCTCTAGCTCATGCCAGTTCCTAATACCAGTACCTCTACCTCTCCAGTAAAACAAACAGGTTTTGCCTGCAGATCCCAACTTATCCATTGCATGCCACAACCAGGTTGGCATTCATCTTGGACATGGTATTGTCTCTGCCTCAGCCATGGAGGAGCATGTAGTGAGCTCCCACACTTATTCACTCAGGCCTAGTAATTAATCAACTAGCAAGGGCAATGGTTAAATGGCCCTCAGTATCACACATAGGCACGTAATGGCACAATTAAATCTCCTGAATAGATGTCCAATGACTTCCTTAAGGTAGCTGCTAAGCGCGGACAGTTCAGAGAGTTTTTAATGCCAGATGCTAATGGGCAATTCTCAAATGTAAGCCTGGGTTAATTAAAACATTCTGCATCAATCAAGCATGAACGCAGCCTAGTTGGCATTTACAGTTTTTCGTTAATATGCGACCCCCACTAGGCCCAGAATTAATCAGTACAACCAATTATTCTGCCCCCACCAATAGCCCCGGTGCTCACTGTCCCCAATCATGTTGGGCACAGACCTTAACACAGGCTGCTTGGCTGGTGGCTGCTGCTTTTCTGCCTGAGGAAAGCAGACTTTGTGTGTGGGTGACAGAGACACTGTGGGGCTTGCCCTTAGCTCAGCCAGGGCCATGTAAGAAGGACATAGAGCACTCTCCAGAGACGGGCATTTTTGCAGTGGGAAGGTGCTGGAGTGAGCCCATCTCACCTGGAGGAGCAACAGGGGCAGAGGACAACCCAGGGGACAGAGCAAAGACAGACAAACTCTGTGTTCTGCCAGAGGATTTGAAGCCACGTGTCAGTAGGCCTTTCTACACGTTTGTTTCCCCATCTGTAATAAAATAAGTAAAATAGCACTTAGTTGCCTCACAGGGTGTGTAAGCTGTACTTAATTGACATGTGCAACCGATTTAAAGGTCTGGGAAGAGGGCAGAATTTAGAGTAGCTAAATAGTGTTCATGCTTCTACACGATGCTGTGTCCTTGTGTACTGCAGCCTTCAAAGCATGAAGTGTCCCATGTCAAGACTTCTCTTTAACAGCAAATCCCATTTTGAAGTCAGATGGAGACACCCTTCCCTGTCTTGTCTTGACCATGTGTTGATGGTCAAGGTGTCAAGGTTACACGCAAGGGGCTGTTCTGACCCAAGGAGACAGATGTGCTTTTTGCATGCAGAAAAACACCGGGAGTTAAATTGTCCTTCAAAACAATCCACCTCAAGGCACTGCAGCAGAGAGATGGAGGTGAACTGAGGGAAAGTTGAAGGGAACCTGGGTTTACAGAGCACTGCAGCTCTCTGCTCTGCGCTGCTGTCATGAGATGGTACAAACATATCACCAGTCCTTGGATGTGGCTGCTAGTTACCTGTGCACTGATGTGTTGGTAATGTTATTCAAGAGTCACTTAAAATATGAAATAAACACTCTTTTCCAGCTGCCATAGTATTTAGCCTGTTCTCTATTGCCACTCTGGGCTGCAGTCTGAAGCGCGTTATGACACCCTCTTTTTCCATGTGCTCCATCTCCCTGCTCCTCTGGGTGATATCAAATTTTCATTTTCCTTTGACTTTTCCTCATCCTGGCCTTCAACAAGCACCAACACCTTGCAGCACAAGTTGTCTAAGCCACCAGAGCTGTTGGCTGCTGGCTTACCTTCACAGCTCTCTTGAGCATGCCAGTGCCAGCTCATATGCAGAAGATTCGGCTCTGGTGTGCCTGTATGACGAGGTAAGATGTGCACAGAAATGTGTGCACAGGGAGGAACCTGAGTTTTCAGAGGTCTTCGCTGCTGCAGCTGTTCCTGCCCAAGAGAAAAAAATTGAAGAGTAATGACAGATATCGCTGGTATGCCAGTTGCTGGATTACTGTCTCATCGAGATGATGGTAGTGCTTCTCTGTAGGCTAGATGACATGAGGCCCATAAAAGAAATCTGTAATGAGATAATGGGACAAATGAACAGGATTGCATCTGCCAGTTCCTTATGCAGCACGCAGCCATACAGCAACAAATGGCTCATTGCAGAGGAGCTGTGAAGCTAAGAAGAAAGATGGCAGAAGAGAAAGAAAGCAGATGATGAAGAAAAATAAAATCAGCTGATTCAGCTCAGGGCCATGCACAGGCAGAGTCAGTCCCTGCCATGGCATTGACTCAAAGCTAAACGAGTGAAGGAACACGGTTCCTACCAATGCTCCCTTGCATCCGGCCACTCATCAAACTCAGGCAGGACACTCTTCCTATGCACATGCAGTTAATTAATTCAGACATCAGGAAAAAGACACTGGAGACTTATTGCTCACTTAATTAAAGAAAATAAAATTGGAAGACCCAACACAACCTGGTGGGAGCTCAGCTCTGTGTTTCGCAGGCAGGCAACGGCTCGGCCTTGATATTAAATGTCAACTGTTGCGAGACAATACCCATCACTGGCAAATAACCAGTACTTTAGGAAGGACATCCTCTGTTCAGAGGACTCAGGCCCTCTCCTGTTCCCCCAGTGAGGCAGAGAAGTCCTTGGCATGTGTTGGTGACACTGTTAGCCATGTCTAGAGATGTACAGGCTCTGCTAAAGGCTCTGCAAGACTGAGATCCCACTCAGTCCTATGAGCTGTTGGTCCAGGGGTCAATTCCTCTCTGATTTTATCCTTTCTTCCCTTCAAACCCTTGGGTGTGCTATTCCTCTGTACCCTAGGATGGAAAACACATCATGGTCAGAGATCTCCTCAAGGCAGTACCCAGAAATAAGTCATGTCTGGGACCTACAGTGTAGGCTGCTGCTGTCTCCCAGGGCAGCAAAGCACAGGTAGTTCAGCCTGCGTCCCAGGAGACCAGCAAAGGTCCATCTGTGGACATGGGGCTCATTGAAGGCCCAGGCTGCAACTGCAATCTCACATATCATAGGCAAGTGAAAGACCCAGCCACTGCCAGCCAGTGATTCATCCTTCCTAAGACAGTTAAGATGAATCATCTGATGCAGATATCTGCTCCTTTGCATCAGCCACAATACGATTTTGGCTGTCCTGCTTTGAGATGTTGGCTGTTTGGTATTACCCATCATATGTGAGAACTTTGGCAAGATCGAGTCTAGATTTACTAAGCATCTGAGAAGCTACTGGGACTTGATGTTCCACACAGTCCTTCACATCACTGTATGGGTGTTGAGCCCTCAGCTGGGACAGTGGGTTTGTGATGTTAAAACAGCTTAGCTGGAGGCTAGCCTTTAGCATATCACAGTTAAGCACCACCATGTTTCAGTCAAAGAGGCTTGCATTGTGGATGGAACTCAGACTAGAGGTGTTACTCAAGTTACAAGCCACACTGACCTGCCAGGGAAGACAAGCCAGGGTGAGATGGCTAATTTAGCATTCTTCAGAGCAGCAGAAAACTCATCCAATTACCCAACACTTTGCTTTCCTTCCAAGTCTTCTTTGAAGGTTTATTATTAATGCAATTAAACTGGCTTCTCTGGCTACAGCTGGGGTATCTCTACCACTGGCCTATGTTGCTTTGGGTCAGACACCAATATAAATAACCAGAGCTGGCTGAAATTAGAAGTCTTGGCTTGTTTGAGGACAGTAGTTTGGCTTGTTGGGTGATTTCAAGTTAGTCAGACCCTGACTCTTTACCTGACTTTCCCCATCTGTTCCAGTAAGGGGAACTGCTCCAACTTCAGAAATGCACAGAGGTTGAGGATTGTTCTCACATGAGGGTTGTCCTTTGCTCTGTCCTTAGTGAGGCCACTTTCCAAAACCCTGTTTTTAAACTTCTGTGGGAGTTAGGCAGGAGCTGAGGATGGGCACACTAGCCTGGCCAGAGGACAGGAAGAGGAAATCCCAAAACTGAACATCTCCTGTTCTCCCTGGCATAGCTTATCCCACCTGTGACACAGTTTAGCTTAGTTTATTGGAAAAACGACTGAATCAATAAAAACAGAACCTAAAACCCAAGTCCACAAAATGCAGTTATCCCTGCACAGCACTCTCAGACTCTGGTAAAGGGCCTTGGTTGCATCAGATTTAACAGGCAGGTCAGGTCACCCATGCAGGATGTGGAGAAAATGCAGAGCAGCTGCCACATACATAACGCAGCCAGTTAGAAAACATCACAGAAGTTTCTTGCCACTTCAAGACATTAATCTAGGGAGCTACTATAGACACGTCAGCAGTAATGGTCCATTCTTTCCTCTACAACTAAGAGAAATTAAAAAATGCAGGTCAACAGGGCATGATTCTTGAAGGTGCCCCCAGAAAGCCCCGAAAGCTCATTTGATGGATGAAATCACCTTCAGTGACATGGTAAAGCCTCCTGAATTGTGCAAATGGATTACAGCTTACAACAAGTTTTCTGCAAAACCATGCAACAGTTTATAAGATAATGAAAGGACAGAGAAACCAGGCAGAGAGGAAGCCAGAGACTTGGAGGACATCAATGTTAATGAAAGCTACCTGTGAAACAGAAAAAAACCGCCACCTTCAGCCAGGCTGATTGTTTTAACTACACCAGAAAATCACCTTTCCAAAGAGGATGGATATTTACGCTTGTTGACAAACCTCCTTCTAAGGTAGGTATGTCTCTTTGCCTGATCCTACTCCTACTACCTGATGAGGACAGAACAGAGTATTGCAGCAGCTCAGCTTCTCACTTGGCACGTTACTACCACACAGTGCATTGCAGCTAGTGTTGCTTGTAGCTGATGGCATCAATAAGGTGCGAGGTTTAGTCTGCAGAGGATTAAGCCATGATCATTATCCTTATCAATGATTTCAAATCACCTACCCTGTACCTTTTCAATCTGCCATCAGCAAACCATGGATGTGAGGATTCTGACTGATGTTATTACTAGGTTACAGAGGTTATAAGTGTAGTCACCTGCCAAGACTCTGTGTATTGTCCCAGACACGTGATCCAGGAATTGGGCTTCCTTCAGAAGAGATTGTTCTTAACAAAATGTTTCATTGCTATTCAATTTCCTTCATGGCTCAAAGGTTGTCTCCTCTTGTATCTATAAATATTATGGTGATCCTATCCTGGACACACTCATTCCACGAGCTGATTGCTGTTGCAAAAGCTGACTTAGACAGTAGGAACACAAAAGGAAAAATTTTAGACTCAGAGCTGTGCCCACTCTTAGCACTTGGCTGAATCACACCCACAGTGGTGTCCAGTGCCAAGCTGGCAAACCGATCAATTCTCTTAAAAATATGTTGACTTTCCCTGCCATATAAAATTAAGCTTGGACCCAGCAGAGTGCCTTTTGTGTGTTCTTGTGGCTAATTTCTTAAAGGAGATTAGGCAGGAGGAGAGTCACTGAGAGAAGCGCACCCAGACCTGTACTGCTTGGTTCACATGTTGATGAGCCAGGATGGTCCAGGGGCTGGGAGAAGCAAATGACACCAGATGACAGTTTCCAAAGAAGACATCTTTACACAGTGCATAGTTAAAGTATGGACACACTGAACCACAGGATGTTGTGTGTGCTAAAAGCTCACACAAGTTCAAAGAGCAATTAGACTAATTCATGACAGAAAAATCCATCAAGGGCTATTAATTGCAAAGACAGTGTCTCTGCTTCAGATTTCCCTCAGTTCCACACACCTGGAGGCCAGGACAGTATCCCGGGATAGTATCAGACCATACTAACCCCATGCTTCTACTTCTTGCTAGGCATTTTTTTTCCTGGCCCTTAGCAGAGAGAGGATGGACAGGCTGAGGAGTGCTGGTCTCACATCAACTTGTGGCGATGGGACGTTGACCTAGGAGTACCACAGACCTACACAGGACTTCCTGCCTATGAACAAAATTCCTTCAAACTCCAAGCAGCAATGTCGCAAGACTACAAACAAAACTGCCCAGAAGAAAACAAACAAACCACTTTTTTTTTTTAAATCTTGGAACATATCTGTGAGCCCTATGGAAAGGAGCAAGATCTATTGCTAATGTGAGGAGACAGAGAAGAAAGTTACACCATTTTGCCTGAACTGCCCCTCTGATTTGAAGGCACCATCCCTGGCTCCTGTTGATTTTTTCTTCCCAGAGGCTAAAATGCACATGAATCATTAACAAGCCTGTAGAGCCCGTGCACGCTATCATGGCTTGCGTAATTTATCATGAGCCAATGTGATTCGGCGAATTAATAAAGTTGCTGTTGCTGGGGTGGAAATTCCTGTTACCTGCAGCAGGGCTGGATTTGCTGTTCATCTGCAACTGCACATTTGCAGACGCCTCTGATCACAGCAGCAGGAGCTACATACAGGGTGCATAGAGGGGTAAATATGCACAGAGCAGAAAAGAATGAGAAGAAATGCATCATGATACAAACTTTTAATGGCTCTTCTTTCCGAGAAAGAGGGCTCATCATGGCTCCTGTGCAAGAGATCAGGTTTGTCATGATGCACTTGGGTGTCATGCATCACTTCTACAACTTGCGAAGACATCTCCAACACTTTGGTCTTTTTTTCTCTTTCTACCCATTCAAGCGTTTTCTTTACTTAGCATCTCCCCTTAATCACCTTTATCTGAGAGATCTCTGTTGAGAGAAGCAGAGGGAGCTAGCCTGGTTAAAAGGAATCAACTGTGCAGACCTAGGCAGGGGAGAAGTCCACGTTCTCTCATCCCCCTCCTTTGTCCATCTGCACTCTCACACACACAAGAAAGTAGATGAGATGCTCAGGTTTAACCTGAGCTTGGTCTGATTTCAGAACATTCAGCTGCAGGAGCAAATTGTATATGTTCCTGACACTAAGTTTTATGCAAACCCCTCTTCAACATTTGGCCTGTGAGTCCTCCGATACCATTGTCCAGGTGAGCTGTCTGGGTTTGACCTTCATTGAATTTAAGACTCTCCTGCTGTTGAATGCAAAAATCTGTCTATATCTGAGGATATCAAGACCCTGTTGACTGCCTCCTCCTGGAGGGTAATTTTGTTAATTCCTGCTTGGCAGCTGCTATGGCAGAGTCTCGGTCCTGTCAGTGATCTAGAGAGATCTCAGAGGTCTCAGAAAAGTGCTGAGAATCTGGGCTATAAATGTTCAGTTTGATGGTACCCTTCTCTCCCCTTGGGTCTCATACTCTAGGTTAGATGTCTGTCGCTTTTATCAATCTCTTGTTTGTTCTTTCTCGAGAGTCAACAGGCACTTGTCCCATCCAGCCAACAAGCGTGCCTGACATTGGCCTAGCTGATATCCACCCCTCCCCGGGCAGAGAGCCCAGCTGTACAATGCGAGCAACGCAAACCCATTTCTGGCGGCAAGGCAGCTTTTCTGCATCAAGGGGACCTTGTGTTTTCAGTGAGTGAGCAAGAAAGGAGTCATACAAAAATAGTCACCCAACTTCCTCTCCCAACACGAGTTTCACAGACTCCTTGGTCACCATTTGCCAGATACAGTCTGTCCAGTCAAGCAGGGAGGTCTGAGTGTACACAACTGTAAGCGGTTTGAGGTGCTCTTCTGCTTTTTTTTTTTTTTAAATACAATTTGTTTTCCTTTTACAGTCAAAAGTGAAACCTGGGCTTGAAATGTTGAAAAAAATAGCACAGTAGTGGTGAATTTTCTATCAGTGCTCACTCTGTTAAGCGATAGAAAAACTCCTGCTCACCATCAAGGGAGGGAAGAATGTTATTTGTCCTAAGCACAGGTGTGGTAAAAATAGAAATTGAATCCTAGGCCGTATTTAGCATTTCAATTAAATGACCTCATTTTTAACAAGCGTACCTAGATGATTCACATATTAGAAAAATAAGGCTATATACAGAGCTGGCCAAATGGGAAAATATAGCGTGCTCAGATACAGGTGGAAGATTTAATGTATCTTGGGTTCAGATCTTCACACTACTGACCAGATTTCAGTTGTAGTCTCTCTGCCATTCCTTGCTTCTTTACCTAACAAAGGTGGACTGCAATCTACCTTGTGCTAGGACAACCCCATAGTTCCTCTCCCCAAAGTCAAGAGAAAGGAGGTGAAAGACAGCCCAGCCAGAGCTGTTTGATCTAGAAGAGAAGGGAGGAGCCCATGCTTGAGAGGCCAGCTGAGATCAGGGCAAAGACATGAAACAAGGCTAACACTGATGGTGTTGGAGGAAATAAATCTGCCCCAGGAGAGCAGGGCAGTCCTGGATCAGGGCCTGGAGGCATGGTGGCATCTCCATCCTTGGGGGCCATCTACCATCAGACCTGACCTGGCTGTGAGGGTGTGGGGGAGAGGAGGGGCACAGAGACCCCAAGACCTCCCTTCCTACCTAAACCCTTCTATAATTTTACAAACCTCTGAGCTGCCCACATCTACCCCAAAGGATGGGGTTGAATGTGCATGAAAATGAAATGTAAGCAGCAAAACTTTGGCCCTAAAATTATCATGGAAATGAGCTGTGGAAACAAAATGATTGTATTCGCAGACTGGCTCGAGTATTAGTATACACCTATCGTTCTATCAGAAAGGACAAATACTTCCTGCAGAGTTAATAGAGCTCTACTGGGTTGCTCTTAATAGTTGTTTATTTTATTTTCCACTGTTCGTAATAAACCTCTGTGCATCTGAAAATAGCTCTCTCTAATGAGTACTGTATGAGTACCTGTGCATTATCGGTGTGCATGGGTGTGTTTGTGTGTGCTGATGACACCTCAGGTATATGTAGAGGGCTACTCGGCTTCTTTTAAAAAATGCATATTCACTGAGAAATCTGAAATGTTTTTGGTTCACAAAAGTTTCACCAAATCCAAAACTGGATTAGCACATGATTGCAGTCCTTGGCAGTCTGCCAGATCTCTGCCTTTGGGGGAGACATGCAGAGAAGAAATCCTGCAAGGAAGACAAGGCAAAACCAGAAAATTAAAAAAAACAAACAAACAAACCAAAACAAAACAAAACAAAAAAACCAAAACCCCCAAAACATTAAAATGGTTTGCTCTGATTCATACCAAAATTAACTGTCAGAGGAATGATGTTTCCCCTGAACATGAAGGCTTGCTGGTTTTTTCAATAAGACTCCAGTGACATGCTCTGTCACCCTTCTTTTGAGAGTTTTTTTCTCAAATTGCTCTCCTGATAAGACTCAAGATCCTGACACACAAAATGAGACAAAGAAGACGGATATGGTGGGCTGGTGATTTCTGGCAGTAAATCTTGGTGCTACATGAAAGTTTTAACTAAAATATGGTATATCTTCTTAATGAACAAGTTGTTTTTCATTTTTGGGTAAGACATTTCAGTTCATCAAGGCACCTGGACAACAGCTGGGTTGTCTTACAAACGACAGGTGCTCAAAACCAGGGTTCAACTCAAAAGCAGTCAGGGGGTGGGAGGAGCTGAGAAACAAAGGATAAATTTGACTCAACATTTTGCATGGAATTTGGTCAATGCAGATCAAATCTGTGCTGGAGCAGGGAGATGGGTCAATGCTCAGCAATGTGCAACAACCAGGGAGAATGGGTTTATCACTGAAGGGAGATAAGGTATTTTTAAAAGATTTCTGGCTCACTTCCACATCTTTATTTGTGCTTGGTTGAGTGCAGCTGAGAAACTAGTCACAGGAAGATTTGCACCTCATGTATCCCTAAGAGACTACACCTGCAGTGAGTGCCCCCATTCTGGGTAAAAGCAAATTAAAGGAAGTCAGGGTGAATTTACTTGAAGATATTTTCCAAGTCCAGCCCTGTCTTAGGATGCATCAGTGGATTTTATCTTTAGGCCCACCTTTGAGCTAGACTAGCCTCCTTGTAGAGGAAGTATCCACCACACAGCATTAGAAGTGCTTCTTTCTTTCCATTGCCTTTTTTCGGGTGACTAATCTCTGGGGTGGCTGTCTACACTGGGGTGTACAGTCACCTCTAGTTTATCCAGAGATGTTGGTTGCACACATTGTCACCTGGCTGAGTTCTTCAAAACGAAGGCCAGGACTGAAAATAATGATGCCTGCTGAGAAATGTGGTACCAGCTGACTGTATTGTTCAACATGGTCTTTGCTGGGTTTTTTTTCCTGTAAAAATAAGGTGGGGAGTATTTTTGGTCAAAATTGATGGCTTTTCCGTGGAATAATTCTACCTAGCTCTGAAACACCCCTTTTTTCTGTCTGAAATTTCTATGGAATTTAAATGAAGCATCAACTTTTCCTTCCCACTGAAAATGTTCCGGGTTTTTCTTGGAATTGCATGCATGGGATTGGGGGCGGGGGGGGGGGTCATATGTGCTGTCATTTGGTGACGGAGGCAGGTCTGAAAATGGCAAGAACATTGATTCCTGTTTAACAAGTTTCCGTGTGTGTACTAGTTCATCTGTAAAAGAAAAGACCGAAACATGATCCTAACCATGGTGATGCTGGACACCTTCCATCTCTGCAGCAGACTGCAATGTGGGTCACAGGCTGTTTTATAAAAGCTGTCTCACACTGTCTTTTCTCTGGCTGATGCTCTTTAAGCACAACCACTGCCAGATCACGTTCCCTAGAGAGGAAGCAAAGAGGTACCAGGTCTGTGCGGCCAGCTCTCTCTGCCAGCCCAGCATTCAGGACAGGTAGCAGCATCCTTGTTCTGACTAGATTCCGGCAATGAAAAGCCAGGGAAAAACCAAAATGTGCCATCCATGTCCTTTGGATCTGCAGGCAAGCACTGCTCAGTGCCACCATGCTTCTGGGAGGGCAGCAGGCAGCACAGAGCCAGTAATTCAGCTTCAAAGTGTTGTCCAGTAAATCAGCAAAAGTGCAGGGTGCCCAGTTAATGGCCCTGCAAGGACAGGGTACCTGAGAAAAAGGATCTTCCAAAACAAAACCAGGAGATGATTGCTTAATGTGGGATAACAGGAAGGTTTCTAGGTTTTGAGTGATGCAAATGGACAGAGAGAAAATCATAGAATCATAGTATAGTTCGGGTTGGAAGGGACCTTTGAAGGTCATCTAGTCCAACCCCCCTGCAATGAACAGGGACATCTTCAACTAGATCAGCTTGCTCAGAGCCCCATCCAATGTGACCTTGAATGTTTCCAGGGATGGGGCATCTACCACCTCTCTGGGCAATCTGTGCCAGTGTTTCACCACCCTCATTGTAAAATATTTCTTCCTTATATCAAGCCTGAACCTACCCGCTTTTAGTTTAAAACTGTTACCCCTTGTCCTATAGCTACAGGGCCTATTAAAAAGTCTGTCCTCATCTTTCTTATAAGCCCCCTCTAGGTACTGGAAGGCTGCTATAAGGTCTCCCCAGAGCCGCGTCTCCTCCAGGCTAAACAACCCCGACTCTCTCAGCCTGTCCTCACAGGGGAGGTGATCACTCCTTCACCTGCAGGCCCATTTCTTCTGTGCCCAGCAAGAAGGCTAAACCCCAGTTTGGTGTGTTGTCTCCCTTCCTTCTCACCAAACAGGAGAGGACAAGCTGGTGTCAGAAGATGCGCTGTGTGCATGTTTTGGGTTCCCTGCAGCCTGGGAAGGGGCCAGCAGAGGAAACTCAGGTTCCTTTTCTTGCTCTATCTCCACCCCCCCCCAGTGCTGGAAAACATGTCATCTTTTCAGGAAAGCCACTGGATGAGAGGAGGTGTTTAAAGGAAAAGGAAGGAAAGGCTGCAACAGAAGCACCCAAACCACTGAGATATGGCTGCTGGCTAGTTTTTCGTACGAGACGTGAACAAACAGCCATCAAGAGCTGACTGATGAGTTTGCTAGGTATCTTGGAAGTCCTCTGAGAAGATGCTTACCAGGTTGGTCTCCTGATGTCCAGCTGGCTGAAAGCACCCCCAAGCACTGCCCCTCTTCCCATGATGACCTGCTGCCATCTGCCAGAGCAGCCCCAGGAGTAAGGTGTTGGAGAGGCAATGCAGAGATGAAATTTCCTCTGAACTCTTCATGTACACTGCAAGATTTGATAGTCTACAGGACAGCGAGAAGGCTGTCACTCCTTATCACCTTCATGTCCTTCATGGGTCTGGAAACGATTTCCAGGATGAGTTGAGGTGAGGTCGGTTGGCCTGCAGGTCCCTATATCTTCCTTTTTGATCTTCTTGAAGACAGAAGTGGCACTTGCTTTCTTCCAGACTTGAAGAACTGCTCCCAATTGCCATGACAGCAGACGCACTGAAGATGGGGGAAGCACTGGATAGGCAAAGGCCCTGGATGTCGGTTCTGACAGTTCCTCACCTCTTTACTGATGTTTCTTCAGCCAAATTAAGCCAAAAAAATGGGGCTTCTGAGATTTTACACAGTTTTGTACTCTGATGCCGAGGATTTTCTTGCCCTGTGTGCTGCTTTCTCTGGAAAGCAGAGAGCAGTGTGAAATGCCACTCCAAGTTCTGCTGGGCCAAGTCATGCAGCTCATTAGGGCATGGGATTGTCTTTAATTGACCGAGATGCTTAAATTTAAACTTGTAGTTAAGGATATTTCTGGATTTTGATCTAAATTTCTGAGGGAGAGATTGCTGCTGTGAGTGATCCCACTCCTTCTCCTGGCCGCTTCTATGGTCTCCGCTCCTGCCAACACTCCTGACTGCCTCTGCATACATGTGCGGCTGCCTCTGTAGAAAGAAGACCAGCACTTTAAACCTTTAAGGTAATTATTAGCTTAGCTTCAAAAGCACATACACATTGCCCAAAAGAAGAGTTTCGAACTCACACCCAAAGCAAGAGAAGCCACATGGGGATCTCCGGAAGAGCAACCGTCCCTGAATGGAGCTGAAGGAAGATGTCTTTAAAAGCCTCAGGTTTTGAGAAAATGAATAAACATTGGAAGCCAGCTGCTCGGGATTCACTCTGGACTCTCTCTGTGTCTTATAAGTGCCTACCAGCCTCTGAGGATGGAGCAAAGGCTGACACGACTGGAGGTGATGCTAAAATAACAATGATTTTACTTCTGCAAAGAATCACAAAGCTGTGGCCATGGGGAAAACAAACATAGGAAGTCTGGGGAATGGAAAAAAAAAAGTCACAGAATTAGACCAGAAAGCCCCCTTCTATTTTGTGTCTCCCATGAACCACAAGCCTACATATTACTGATTTATTTCTTTTTAACATACCTTCTCAATTGCATTATGGGGATCTGCAGCTTTCTGATTGACCTTACAATTCCCACTCCTCCTGTCAACCTAAATCAAAGCCCAAATCCCAGCCTTTCCCCCAGAATGCCTGGATTGAACAGATGTTTTTTATCTGAAGCCAGATCCATGGGCCACGGAGCCTGGCAAGCATTGGTGGGTCTCCTCAGCACGCAGGGCAACACGTGAGGAACGACAGGGCCCGGACAGGGCTGGGTGAGAGGGAAGGCGTGTGGCAGAAAGACACAGTCTCCGTGACCCATGTGGGTGGATTTGGCTCCTTTCTTTGGAAATGCTATCGACCGTGGCAGACACTCCCTCTGGATGCTGCGAGCCAGGCTCCCAAACCACCCTCACATGTGCAATGTGGCTCTCTCACCTTCTGCCAGCCAGAGGCTCCCATGGGGTGATTTGCCAAGTACAGGGTGGGCGGGAAGCAAAGGTGTCTTTAGGGTCTTCAGTATGTTCATTGGCTCTAGCCCATGGGGCAGTAACATCTGAAAATATGGAGAAGGAAATCTTTGGAGCTACTTTTTGTTCCATTCCCCACCAGCGGATTATTTTGAAGGGATTTTGCACGTTTGTACCAAAGAACTGGGAAGTCTCACGGAAATACCCCATGCACTACACAAGCATTGTCCAGATGCACAACATTCAGAGCAGTATCTGTCAAGGTGAAGGTCCCTAAGGCCTCTCTGATCCCCCAGCTAGGACGTGTCCTCACCCTGGTGATGCAGCTAGCAACACATGTGCTGAAAAGCCCCACCAATTCCACCCATGGGAGACAGCAGTGATCACCTGGGACAGGTGAGCGCATCCTTGTGTATTTGCTTTCTTTCTGAACCTAGTCATTAGAGAGGGTGTCACTTGCTTTCAGCTGACAGCAAGCAAGGCGTTGTTACAGGAATCTTCTTTGCATGTCAGAACTTTCTCACGGTCAGAAGTGCTCCTGGGCATGGGAAGGGTAGAGAAAGGAGTGGTGTCGCCCTCTGAATGTATGTCTCATGCATTGAGGAAACACTCACACAAGCCAGGAGGAACAGGAACTGTGCCGAGGCGATTGCATCAGGTCCTTTGCATCAGTATCTCACCATCCCAGCCATTTCAGTATGTCTTTCTCTACCTTGACTCGCTTCTCTGAAAATGAGGAGGGTTTTCCTGTGAATTTCTCTGTCCCTGCTCACTGCTTGTGGGGCACCTTGCCCTCTGACTTCAACAAGCCTGGCAGGCCCTATGGTACCATGGGAGCTGGCCTGCCTCCAGGTATCTCTGACCATTTCAGAGCAATGGTAGCACCTCAGAGCTGAACTGAAGAGGACAACTCTGAGGGGCAAGTTACTGTACTGTTTGGTGCCTCCACAACATGCAGCTATCCCATTTAGGGTTACCCACAGGCTCAATCCTCCTCTAGTATCTTCCTGTTGTTCTGCTATGAATCCTGTGAAGTTGTCCCTCCATGGAGCCAACCCTTCTTTCCAAATCCTGTTGCATTGCTCCCAGGCCCTCCTCCCACCTTCCTTCAGCACAGCACACCTTTCTGGCCAGAATCCATCCAGTATTATCATTAGAAGGTTTGTTGATCCCCAGAATAACACTTGCACGTTCTTTTGCAAGCACTGAATTTAGTTCATGGCTGTTTTGCCCTATGTGTACTTTCATTGAGTCACACAGTGCGTGCTGACTCACAGAAAGCATTCAGGTAAAAAGTGGCAAGAATGGTAGGATGGAGGCTGGATGGCCTCTCTCCCAGTGGGAGAGAGGATGAAGCTCATCTGTTAAGCTTAGAAAGAGACCTCATGCCTCTCAATGCATCCATATGGAAGGAAGGTTTCTGACAGCTGAGGTTTCTAATTTATAGGCAAACAGAAAACAGAATCTAGAGGTTGGACATGGATACCAGACAAATGCAGGCTGAAATCAAAGCCAAACATTTTCTAAACAAGGTAGCAGAGTACTTGGGGAGTATGAAGAGGCCTCCATCATTTAACACCTCAAATAAATACTTGCATGGAAGGGAGAAAGGAACACTATGAAATCTCAGAAGCAGCCCTACTGTGTGTTTCTAATAAAATCTTCATCTTTCCTTGTATTCTGGTCAAACCTTACTGTATTATGCTGATGCGTACCAGAGACGTGGTGCCTTTGCTCTGAACCACTCCCAGAAGGAATGAGTCACTTGAAGAGCCAGGGCACACTAGCCCTACAGCCCACCCTCCACGCAGGCATCACAACTCTACCAGGAGTGAAGAAGAACACCTCTATCCATCTGCACGTACAGAATGCACTGACAGACTTCCCATGGGGTATGTCCGGGGCACTCCAGGAACCGGAAAATGCCATTCCGGTGCTGCCAATCTCCCCACAGTGCTTGATCTGGGGCTCTAACACTGTGATGTCTCTTGTGAGTTGGTTTCTGAGAGGGTTTTGGCAAGACAAGACAGCCTCCACCAGAATGAAGGCTGGAGCCCAGACCAGATAAAGCTAGGTGGAGTGATTTATCATGCTGGATTAGCTATTTCGTATTTCCCAGCTCAGCCCTTTTGCATGGCTTGCAGATCCTCACCCTGGGTGTGTGTTTGAATGTCCCCTGTGCCTGTAGAACATCTATGTAGCTTTAAGCAGGCCCTTAATCAAAACATCAGAAGCAAAGCAGATGCAATTTCTCTACCTAACTGTGTTGGACCCTGAGGCCCCTGGAAAACTGTAGCAAGGTCTCCAGAGCTTCTGGGATGAATGAGGGCCACGTTAGTGGCACTGAATGGATGACAGCCAGCTGTGAGTTTTGCTGGCTGCACGTGTGTTTACCTCATTCATTCACAACTCACATGTAGGGAGCTGTGGATTCAATTAGAAAATAATACCCATTTGCAGCTGATTGCCTGAGACATCAGCTTTAATAGCAGCTGGAGAGAGTTAGACGCCTGAATTGGTTGTGAGCTGCACTTCCTAGTTATTATGCTTCTAATTATGGCAAACCTGCTATTTGTCAACAATGTTTTATCAAAGGTGGGGAGACATGACACTCATCTTTTAGGAGGTGGCTCAGACTTTCTATTAGGTATTACACAAGATGGAGTCTGCCATATACCTGTTTGCCTTTCAAAGAAGCATCTGGGCTTTTTCTCTGGCAATGAGGATGTGTAGACCACCTGGGAACAGTCGGTCTGGCAACTTGGTGGCAATACCTGTTTCTCTTCTGATACCCAGGGGGCTTACACATGCTCCAGCATATTTTTTACTCCATCTGGACCAAATCTGTGAGAAGATCTGTTCTAGAAGCCACTAAAATTTTCATTCCAATCACAGCAGCAGACAGCTGGGAAACGGTCTAGAGCCTAGGACAAAACTTTGCTAGCAGGTTATGTGCTTGTAAAGCGAGAGCAAACAGTACTTCTCATTCCTGTTGCAGCAATTCAGCAAGGGTTGGTCAGTGGATCTTGGTCTTGAGGACGCCCTAAGAGACAACTTTTCCTGATGGAAATTGGTTCAGAAGAGCAGCACTTGTCCGTTAAACAAGAGTGTGATATGGTCTGCTCGGCTTGATGTAGAACATATAGCAGGAGCTCTCAGGCTGTTTAATCCAGCCTCCTGCAGTCAGAGACAACCACTGAGTAGTCATTCAGTCCTGACAGGGACACAGGGTTGCACTCCATGAGCTATAGAGCAACTCTAATGCTCTTAAGCAAGCTTAAGATTCTCTACCCAAAAAACCTACCCCAAAAGCAACAAAAATTCCTACTCTAGGAAGACAGCAAGAGAGCTGAAGGTTATTGCCAATGTCCTCAGTGCCTGCAAGGGAGAGGAATTTGGTAAGTGAAATTCCCATGTATGCCTAGTAAATAGATCACATCCCTGTAACAGAAGCCAAAACAACAACTGACTCAACCCTACTTTTGCTAGCCAATTTGACTTTAAATTCCTTCCTGACATCAGATTTGATGGTCTGTCTAACTCTGGGCAAGACATACCAACCAGGCACTTGGAAAGCTTGCTAGCATCCATAGATGCTGCATCATCCTCCATACTTAGCTATGGTCAATCACCAGTGTTCAAGCAAGGTGTGTTTCACATTTTTCTTTCAAGCACCAGTTCTGCTTGTCTTTTTCACGTGGAAGTCCTAATCGTGGCCACTGCTTCAGGCACTGACAAAGTCTATCTCAGGATATGCAAAGGCAATTCCCTTTGGAGTGTCCTTGGTAGCATACCCCTCATTGGTTTCATGGTGAACAAACACCTTGCTCTTGCAGAGGGATATGAACCAGCCCATTGGTCATATTAGCCTCTTTCAAGACAAAAAGAGAGCAAAGATCCCAGAGAACCGGAGCTTCAAAACAGCAGCACTGAGTCTTTTCAGAGAGCTCTTCCATGGAGAAAAAAAAACAACAGCCCGCCTGGTGGAAATCACAGGAACCAGTTCTGGGCAGGGCAGAGGCGTAGTAAACAACTTTCACCTTCCTGTGACCCTACTGCACATCCCTGTAGCCCATGTGCAATATATTAGGGATATATAGTAAGCCCACAAAGAACAGGTGACTATAAAACTACAAAACACCAAAAGGCATGGAGTTAAACCATAAGCTTAAATGTTAACGTGTAATGAGATCTCATGGTATTTCCTGCAACCTCTGAAAGCCTGAGGCCCCAGGATCCTGTGGCTCTGAGCAAATCTCAGCATTTTATTTAAAATATCTCCAGAAGATACAAATTTCTTTTCCACCTCGTGGGGAAAAACTTGAGTTTGTTCAAAAGGCATTTATTACCTCTTTTAGATCTTGTGAGTTTTTAGGGGCTGGCAATACATAAACCATCCTGTTCATCAGCTGGATTTATGAGACTGAGTATATTCTCTCCAATTTCAAGGATGACACCAAACTGGGGGGAGCAGCTGATATGCTGGCAGGCAGGGAGGGCTGTCATCCAGAGGGACTGCAATGGGCTGGAGTACTGTGCCAGCAGGAATCTCGCGAAGTTTAACCAAGGCAAGGGCAGACTCCTGCACCCGGGATGAAGTAACCCCAGGCACCACGACAGGCTGGGGGCTGGCTGACTGGGAAACAGCTCTGCAGAAAAGGGCTTGAGGGTTCTGGTGGACAAGAAGTTGAACATGAGTCAGCAGTGTGCCCTCACAGCACTGAAGCCAAATTGCATCTCGGTTAACATTAGCAAAAGCACAGCCAGCAGAATGAGAGAAATTATTATTCCTCTCTGCTTCACACTGATGAGGCTGCATCTGAAGAGCTGTGCCCAGTTTTGAGTCCCTTCAGTGCAAGAGAGGTATCAATAAAGTAGAGCAAGTCCTGCAGAGGCCACTGAGATGGTCACGGCCTGGAGCACATGGCATACGAGGAGAGAAGCTGAAGATGTTGTCATTGTTAAGTGTGGAGAAGAGTCTGACTCTCTCTTCCCTGTAGTCCCCCATTCGGCAGACCGCAGCTAGATTCCCCCAGTACACACACATCTTTCTCTGTTCCAGGCTGAGCATACCCAGCTCCCTCAACACCTCCTTGTACACCATGTGCTTCTCCTCACATCCCAGCTGACTGCATCTGCCCTGCCTGTGAGAGCTGCCAGCACTGCAGTTTGTGAATGTCACCACAGAGAGATGGTGGCATCTGGGGGCTAGGGTATGAGGGCAAGAGGAACAAATGAAATCATCAATGAAATACTGATGGCAGTCTTTGCACCAGAATCCCTCTGCTTTGCAGAAGCTGAGGGCTATGACTAGAAGAAGCAGAGATCCCACACTGCTTCCCCCATCACTGATGTACACCCAGACAAGTTACCTCCCAGAAGAGGGTGAGGTTTTCTCACTTCAGGCACACCATGAGCTATGAGCAATCATTTGGACTGGATGGCTGTTCTGCAATCCACTGCCTACTCTGGGGGATTAGCGTATCTAATAAGTCTCCTGCCCCTTCTAATTGTTGCCCATATACAATTACTGAAAAACCTGCCTCAACATGACCCAATATTCTGTCCCCACACTTGCTAATTGCCACAGGTCCTTACTCTTGCGCACGTGGCTATAGCTACTGGGAAACATTCTCTCGCTCAGATAAAAATTGTAACACAGGTATTTAAACTGGGTGGCTTTGTTTATTTGTTCAGCTAGAAAAAAATAGCTAGGGGAAGAGCCAGCTGAGCTCACAGCAGGTGAGACACTAATACTTAGCTTAGGCCTATGCCATGCAGTAGGATCCAGAAGACGTCTTCCCAGTGAGGGGCTCCAAAGGGAAGCACTCCCAAATTACGTGTGGTCTAAGAAATACCCTGTTTTGGGATATTGAGCATGGACTGGCTCCAGAAAAAGCAACAAAATGGTAGGTGTTAAGGTCCTTCGAATAAGCTTAAGAGATGGTTGAGTGAATCTGCTTGTGGCTGACAGCACTGACGTGACTGAGAGAAGCTGGAACAAGTCCTTGAGGTCCAACATGTGCCATGTCATGTGTGCCTCTATTAGGAAGTGTTGGCCACAGCTCGTTTGCATTCTTCTTTGTCTACTGATCCCCCTCCCCAAATTCCTTGTCTCCTGTGACACAGCTCTGTCCAGTGGCTCTCCAAGGTTGAGAAGTGAGAAGCCACCTGACAGTCTTCCATTTTCAGATATCCTCTTCCAGCATCCTCAGATGTTTCTG
>KZ505737.1:597692-637259 GCA_002844005.1 Limosa lapponica baueri
TTCTATTCTATTCTATTCTATTCTATTCTATTCTAATTTTTAACAAGAATCTAACCTGTGGTATAATTCTTGACTTGATCCTGAGACTGTCACTGCGGAAACGTCAAAACATCTTCTGTCAAGGCATATCACATGAGCTGCCCTGATTTCAAGGCCAACTGACCTACCATAGGAGAAAATTATGTTAATTTGATATAAGCTCCTCTTGACAAATCCAAACCAGTCATAGACATATTGGCAGCACTGAAGTGTTTCCACTGAAGTTTGGTTTCATGCAACATTGGCTGTTGATGGCTCTTGTTAATCAGGTTGCTTTCCAGTTAATGCTTTGGTGGAAGCACAGGTTTTGATTTTGACTATGTACAGCTTATAGGTGCATTAAATGGTAGGACAGAGCCAGAGAAACACAGATCTATGTATTTTGGTAATTAATTAAAGTGTGGAGTGGAAGTAATTTCTAGTCCTGTTCTGTGAACTAGTCTTTTCCTTTTCCTGCTAGATTCAGGGAGCTTTGGGAAGCTGTTGGTGTACAGATAACTAAAAAGAAAGTCATTGCAACTTGATTGAATCTGATGCCCAAATCTCAAAGAGAAGGAAGAAGTCATGATGCACAGGGAGCTACCTGAACACTACCTTTGTCTTCTGCTGCTTAGAGCTTTCCCAGATGTTGGGTTGCCATTTTCCCTGCTAGGTACTCACCTGTATTGAAATCTTTATAACAACTGGCTTAGCTATTTGCAAGAACAAAGCCAGGGTCAAATCAAGTCATTGGCCAGTGTTATAACACTCTAAACTCTCTTCTGAAAATTTCAGCTACCCACAAGGTTATACTTTCATCCACCACATAATGTGCATCTGCCCCAGCTTATGGTGTTGCTGAAGATAGGGGAAGGTTAGCCAGCCAAACCTTCGCGGAGACTAGGAGAAGAAAGGTCTTTCTGAGCACTTGAGCACCGAGGTCTCCCAGAAGTTTATACATCCACTGAGTTTTGGATGGTTTTTTTTTCACCACTTTCCAGAGAAGCTACAAATTGCAGAGCAAACCTTGGAGGTTTTTAATTTGGGGTTTTTTTTTTGTTTTTTTTTGTTTTTTTTTTAGCTGGGACAACAGACCGATTTTTCCCCAGCCTCACTTTCAGAAACAGATGAGTTTGTTTGACTGGAAAAAATTCAGCCCAAGGCAGAGGGTGACACTGAGAATTTCACTTCTGACATTCTGACTAAGTTAGATGCAAGCAAAATAGGTTCTTATAATAAGCATCAGGCAATCATAATAAGAGGCACTGCAACCAGTGCAGCCTATAATACAGCTGTAATACAATCAATTCCCATACAGTTTGCTGTTCCAGAGTGATTGCTGGGCCATTATCTTGTCAGCTCACTGGTAAATCAGAATAAAAGCCCACATCTAGCCAGAGCAACTTTTAGCATCTAAACAAAAGAAATTAGCATAGGGTTGTGCCACACCATCTGACCTGGAGAGGAGCCACAACACACAAAATACAGACCAGAAGGATTTACTGTGCCCTGAAAGCTGTCTTGGTCCTGTCTCTTCGCAGGAATGTGGTAGTTCTTCTCTGACCACCATTGCACTGTGAAAGAAGGAGGTCTGTTCCACCTCCGTGGCCTTCATGAGCAGATTAGAGTGGGTTTTACACAGAGGCCTAGTCACAGAGACAGTGACCTATTGCACTCTGGTTACAGAGGGCTGCGTGGCCGGGAGGAGGACCTATGCTCATAGGGGACTCCGGATTCAGAGTAAGCCCTGTAGAGTGGGAAATGCTGAAAGGGTCTCTGGTGCTGCTCCCTAAAAAGCCCTTTATCCTGATGTCATCCTATGGCAATGGGAAGACTGAGTCATCAGAATGGTAGAGGAGTGGGGTTGGCATTGAACACTTCCCCGTATAAGTCACAGCTTATATGAAGTATCCCAGCTCATACCTATGCCTTCCATACCCTTGTCATGCACTTCAGGTGATCAGAAGAGTTTCAGCTCTTGCCACCACCTTTTAGGGTTATTTTATCTTTCATATGTCATCAAAAACTCTTTTTGGGGCTGTTGGTATCTTTTAGGTATAAAGTATTTTTCCAGTCACTTGTTCCCACTTTTTCCAAAGTGGCAATTTAGTGAGAAGGAATTTAAAAGGCAGTCCAAGTCTCAGTGACCAAGGTTGGCTGCATGAGCCCAACACTGCGTTTGGAGTTCCTGGCAGCCATGGCTCTCCTCACAGGACCACAGAACATGTAGGCACCATAAGGACATTCCCTGTTTACGCTGTCCACAATGTGGGCAAGGTCTGATTCACTTTACTTGGGAAACAGTTGCTGAAAGTGTGACTTCCGTCTCTGCCAGCGGGTGCCCAATGTCCCATCTGCTCATGGAGCTCAGTCTGTCTTCAGATGCACTACTTTTTCATCACCTGCTCTTTCATAATTGCCATTTCCATCAGCAATTTCCAGCCTTCCTTGGGGAGCTATTGGGTCTGTTTGCCATCTGTCCTTCTCCTTCCCCTGAGAACACTTGGACAATGTTTCATTTAGTGTTGTTGTTTTTTTAAGCAAGTTCAACATCTTTTGATAATAAATTGTTCTTGATATTCCCTGGAGGCACTTTCATCTCCTTTGGTGACCTCTTGCTCTTTCTGTGCATTACCATGGCTTAATGTTTGCCTGCCCTCTTGCCATTTCATCGGTCCACATATGACGACAGAACAACCCCTGAGTCACAATCCTATTACTTTTCTGGAGAGTGCTTACTACTACCCAAGATTACTTTTCCCCTTAGCATCTCAGCATTATGCTTTTCTCATTCACATTCTTGTGTGTGTGGGTTCTCCATTTCCTTCCTTGATTTTCACTCCACATCTTTTCTTTCACCCTTGAAAAACAAAGATAATAAAACCCACAACAGCTTTTTAAATAACTTTTTTTTTCTAATTAACTTTTTACTGGCTTTCTCTGAGAGAATAAAAATAATTTGTGTATACCAAACACAGAAAGGGACAAATACAGATAAAACCAAAGATTTACCTAAGTTAAATAATTGGAAGAGGTGGACAAAATTATATTTAAGGTGATGCGCAGAGATGGAGAGAAGAACAGCAAATGAAAGCAAAATCTGGGAGTGCTTTCACTTAGCCAACATCTACAGACAAAAATAAAGTAAAATTAAGTTCTTCTAATCTGATAAAAATACAGAATTGGGCAAATGTACCACTTCATCTAAGACTGGATTGACAGAATTTTTCAAATTTCCTTTAAAATATTATTAAAAAAAAAAGCTGAGTTTTCCTTCATCAGATAACTGCAAAAGCTGAAGCTTGAATAAAGACTTCAAGTACGAGGCTCAGACGAACACTGCAAGAGGGTAATGCTGGAATTTGCTTTACAATAATGTCACTTTATCTCCTAAACCAAGATTTTTCTTTGAAACTTCCAGCCTGCATTATTGGTTACTAGACAAGAAAATGCAAAGTGCTGAGGGAAATACCAAAAGGAAGCCTATGGAGGAGCTCAACTGATTATTCACAGGAAGCACTTCTGAACTGTCTGCTCACCTTCTATGGTTTCTTTGGGTAACACCAAAGAGAGATGTTTCCTACTTCTATGTCCTATCTCTTTTCATTCTTTCTTCTTTTGTCACCAGACCTTCTTGGACCAGTGAGAGATTCTCCCCAGACAGGTATTGCTGGTGTATGGAGCCTTATCCACCATGGTCCTCTGCTGTCATTCCTTCTCTCCCAGGTAATCTGTTCTCAGTACCAGGACATGGTTTGTGGTGTGTTGATGTTTAAGTGCTTTGAAGCAAGAAGTCGCAACAGACTCCTCAAAACATTTAGGTTGCTGGATGTAAAAACCATCCCTTGGATGCTGGCTCTTTGTTTGCAGAGGGGCTGTTGGGCTCCCATTGCCCAAGTGTGCCAATTCAATGTGTCAGGGAAGCCATAACAGTGACATTGCAGGAGACAGCTTTCCCTGATGAGACAGCGGGGCTCTAAAGTAGTGTTTGATAGCCTCTTTTTTTTGACATTGGCTCTTTTGTGCCTCATATACTCAAGTTGTGGTCTAGCTATGGTATGTGGTATGGCTTTTGCTGAAGTGTGGGTGCTGTACCTGGTGTGCAGGTTATTTCTGCAGTCCTGTCCTTTCTAGTAGGCAGTCTGAGAGAGAAATGCATTGGCAGTAGAGGGGCTCCTGAAACTGGAGTGGTCTCTGCTCTGCTACCTCTCACAGAGAAGCCTTGACTATGAAACATGAAGGACACATCTCCTCTTACCCTCCCAGCACTGCTGTTATCCAGACAGCAGTATACAAACATGAACTAGTCTCTTGAGATTCCTATATTCATCCTGGCTCCCAGACTGAGCCTTTCCTTCTTCTACTTTCTTTTCTTCAGAGGTCTGCTTCTGGTTTTTCTATGAAGCTGGTGAGAGCTATGTGGCTTGAGTCTTTGCAGGGCTCTGATGACCGTTTTCCCTGCTCCACTGCCTACACTGAGAGCTGACATCTCCTCAACTAGCAAGCAAAACTTAGGCAGGCTGCCCTTTGAAGGAGCGCAGCCAGCTTTCCCATCCTACCACATCAACAGAGCCAAAACTGTTCCCCAGCTCTCACATTTCAGTAGGGAATCACAGTTGTACCTTGCATTTTTTTGTTTGGGGTTGTGAGGTTTTTTTACAGAGAGAGGGAATACATCCTCTAATTGTGTATTAGTGTTCAAGCGCCGAGCTGGTGAACTCCTTCGGGCTCAGGTGAGTGACAGAGAGGATTTCTGACTCATTTGCAACGAGGAGGGAAGCAGAGTATACTCTGTGCTCAGAATTAGGGGCAGCAGGCAAGATTATAGCTGGAAAGGCTGCCTGCTGAGAGCACAGTGTATTTAGAAGCATCTAAAATTGTTTGTGTGACTCAATAATGTTTTCCTAACACTGAGAGCAGCAGGTGGTAACTCTCCCCCTTAGGATGCTCTTTTTATCCTCCTTGATTTTTTTACTTGTGGATGAGAAGAGGGAAGAAAAATGAAGAAGAGGGAGAGTTTCTCTGCTGTTTAATCGAAATCAAACAACGCTTTACATTTCTGTAGCGATTCAAGGTGGTTTGCAGATAAGCTTGGAGGTGTTGGACTTGGACCTAGGTCAATGTCACATGGTATCCACTGTTGTACACAAGAGCAAAGTTGTGTGGTTATCTCTAAGTGGTTCTGATTGAGCTAAAGGGTTTGTTTGTCCTGGAACAAAGCCTTTTCTTTCTGTCAAAGACAATTTTACACAGTCAAAGCCATGGCAACATATGGGCACCACTATGAAACCTGGATTGTCTAATACTGTAATCTGGGGAGCCAGGAGGACCCAACAGTAGCAGCACCAGGCAATGCTAATGTCAGATGGTAAGGACTCTGCTACAGCTTATTCACCTTCATATTACAGAAGTCCTTGGTGATCCAGAACTACCAAATAGTATTTAATTTTCTTCCCATTTTTGTCAGCTGTTCACACCCAGTTTTCGCCCCACCCATAACAATATGCCCCTTCAGACAAACCTTGTCTGATGGGATCATGTAGAAAGTGATACCTGCTCTCAATGCATGGACTTTGGAGAACCTACTGAATGAGTTGTCCCAGGATTTAATATCCTTCCCAGGTAATAAAACTAGTTACCTTCTGGCTTTTCTTAACCTGCCTCACATCTGGTTCCAGCCATTACATTTGCCTCTGTCTACTGGATCAAGCAGTGTTCAGCTGTCAGGAATGCTCTGAAGGTTCCCAGTGGTTGGAGATCATGACAGAGCTACCTCTTTGCCAGCTCATTTGAGCCCAGAGCTTGCTGGGAAGCTTAAAGGAAAGACAGTTTCATGTCACAGTGTGTCTCTGGAGGTCCAAATGGAACTCATGCCAGGCGGGTGAGTGGGCCCAGACACTGCTGTGCAGTCATGATGATAACATGGCAGCACCTGAGCCAGCTATTATCTTAAATGATTCATTATTTTCCCTCTTATCTCCTTCCCTAACCAGCTTTGCTGACAAAATTAGTAGCTACCTGCTGTATGCTTAGCGCTACCATTCACAGCACGGAAGAAAATATTAATTCATCATAAATGGAAGCAAATGGACCCACATTAAGCAGGAAGCAGCTTATACTTGTATTATTGCATCAAAGTGAATGGTATGCTTTGACTCATCTAATAGAGGCCATCACAGAGAAGAGCCTGCTAGGCAGAAGGAAGGAAGTCCAGATCTGGATGAGAAAGCATCTAGTGACACCAGGAGCCATCTTAAAGCTGTGTGAGTATCAACCATAGCATGTTGCTTTCTTCAAATCCCCTTGCACATCATGTAGCTATTTGGGCTGGGGCTCCTCCTGATCCACCTAAACCATGGAAAAGGGCAAATGGGCCCACAGTAAGAGATGTCTTAGTCTTCCACCTCTCCACAACCACCTCCAGTGCCCAACACTTGCACTCTGAAAACTAAAACTGCAGAGAGCAGAAAAATCCTATTAAGAAGGACCATGGATTGATGTGCAACTCATGCAGTTGGATACCCTACGTGACTTCTTTTGGATCCACTGATTTTGTCTGGGTACTTGTCATCTACCCAGGATCTACTGGTGGAAAGAATCTACTTCCCCTCATGGAAAGGACACACCCTAGCCCTAGAGGAATGGTGCTAAAATAAGAGCTATCTGCCAGCAGAGAAATGGAGGCTGCCCATGTGTTCAGCTCACTGCTACCTGCTCACAGCCAGAACATCTGCACAGAGATCATCTCACCAATGAGAGAGGCCTTAGTCAGGTCCTTTTCTTTCTTTCTTTCTTTCTTTCAGTCATACTGCAGAGGATATGAAGAGTCACAGAAATGCTCTTCTTTTGGGGGCAGTCAATACATCGATGAAACAATTGTTCCAGTTCCAAAACATTGCTCTCACCTTGCCTTCTCCCCCTAAATTGCTTTCTCCATAATTAGCATCCTAACAGAAGCACATTTGAACCAGCAAAGAGACAAGCTCCAGACATGATGGCTTTTCCTTCTTGTTCATTCAAGGTCAGCCCCAGTCCTACGGCACCAGCTTATTTTTTCCAACAAAGCATTACAAAACCATGGTAATGGGATCGACCTCTGCCTGCAAGCTGCTAATGACTTCCTGGGTGAGCACCCAGGGAATGGATCCACTCTGGTCTGCATGCCACTGGGGGAATTCATTCGCTGGAAGAGCATTACTTAGCTGACTTTCAGCACTTTCACAGAAAAAAAAGGGGCTCAGCCATGGCTGGGTGAAACCCACAGCTTGCCAGAGGGACCGGCTGTTGTCAGATGCTGTTAAATCTCACAGCACTGCACAGCCACTGCATGTCCCTAGCAGACAGGGTGTTTTCGTTCAACAGTTATCTGGGAGCAAAGTGCACCAAGTACCTTAGGCAAGCATTATTATTAACTCTCATTATTCACCACTGGTTTTGCTATTGCTCTACACCTAAGAGAGGGCACAGTGACTCAGATCCCAGGAGGCCAGTGGAGGGATGCACAGACCACGGCACGAGCAGTCATGAGCTCATGTCCCAGGCAGGCACAGCGAGGCAGGTATGGTCCAAAGACCTTGCATGCCGTCTGCAGTCCAGAGCTGGCTGCAGAGCCCTTCAAGGGCATATGGCAGGCATGTAGGAGGAGGCTGCATCCCTCACTTCATGTGATGCCGATCAGGAAAAGAAAAGGAAGGGGTTTTCCTGAGAACAATATCCATCACAAATGAAACTGTGTTAAGCTACATTATGAATAAGGTCTAGCAATTGAATTCGGTCTTCAGAAAAATAAATAAACCAAAAGTACGGTGAAACCAGGCCTATTCCTGTTGGTGTTTTGGACCCAGATCCTTTCTGAGCTCTGACTTGCAGAGCCATTCCAAAAGTCCAGAGGATGGAAGAGATGAGCTTATGTACTTCAAATTGTCCTGAACAACTTGATCTAGCAGGTAGGGTGGCCCTGCTTGGTGCAGGATTTGGAGACAGAATCACAGAATCATCTAGGTTGGAAGGGACCTTTAAGATCATCTAGTCCAACCATAAAAAACAACAACAACAACAAAAACAAAAACCACAAAGAAACCCACACACCACCAACCAACACTAAACCATATCCCCGAGCACCGTGTCAACTTGTCTTTTGATTATCTCCAGGGATGGTGTCTCAACCATTTCCCTGGGCAGCCCATTCCAATGCTTGATAATCCTTTCCATGAAAAAATTTTTCCTAACATCCAACCTGAACCTCCCCTGGTGCAACTTGAGGCCATTTCCTCTTGTCCTATCGCCTGCAACTTGGGAGAAGAGACCGACCCTCGCCTCGCTACACCCTCCTTTCAGGTAGTTGTAGAGAGCGATAAGGTCTCCCCTCAGCCTCCTTTTCTCTAGACTGAACAACCCCAGCTGCCTCAGCCTCTTCTCATAAGACTTATTCTCCAGACCCCTCACCAGCTTCGTTGCCCTTCTCTGGACTCCCTCCAGAACCTCAATGTCTTTTTTGTGGTAAGGGGCCCAAAACTGGACACAGCACTCGAGGTGAGGCCTCACCAGTGCTGAGTACAGGGGGACGATCACCTCTTGGGTCCTACTCACCACGCTGTTCCTGATACAGGCCAGGATGCTGTTGGTCTTCTTGGCCACCTGGGCACACTGCTGGCTCATGTTCAGCCTGCTGTCGACCAACACCCCCAGGTCCTTTTCTGCCAAGCAGCTCTCCAGCTATTCTGCCCCAAGCCTGTAGCGCTGCCTGGGGTTGTTGTGACCCAAGTGCAGGGCCTGGCACTTGGCCTTGTTGAAACTCATCCTGTTGGTCTCAGACAAATCTCCAGAGGTTCTTTCTCACCTAAATCTCTTTATGATGCTATGATATTTCCTGCTGTAAACCCTTCCTATATGAAGGGAAAAGCACAATACTTTTAATTTTTGCAGGTCTCCTTTGGCACAGTTCTCCTCCTTTGACACAGGCCTGTTCAGCCTCTAGCAACCAGCACAGGCCTCTCAGGAAACGTACTCTCCTCTCCAAAGAAACATGCATGTGCACCAACCCTTCCAGTACTGCTCATTAGCACCTTTTCAATGTCCTGTATTTTTTGCAATTACCCTTCCAGTACGGCTCATTAGCACCTTTTCAATGTCCTGTATTTTTTGCAATTACTGGAAAAGCAAAAAATCAATAACCATTTCTCTTGTCTTTCCGCTGAACTTGCAGAAGGACCAGTTTACCCTGGAATGACTCAACTGGCTTTGAAACCATCCAGCTGCACAGGGATCCACAGGGATATACGAAGAACGTCAACTTGAATATTGCAAGTCAATAAATATAGGAATTCAGTGCACTTGATTTTCAAGTTGCCTGGTTTATTAACTCAACAGTTGGTACAGTTGCCCAAGAAGAGGGCTGTGAGCCAGGTCTCCTGATTTGTCAGGGCCCTGAGTGCACATAAACATACTCATGCCCAATAGCTCCATTTAAGCCCAGCCCTGGGCCTTCAATTCCTGTTTGAGCTGTGCTGTGGTTTTGCTCAGCCACAGCTATGCCTGTGCCTGGCCATGGACCCTATTGGTCTGGGCTCTCATCTGCAGACTGGCTTCCTGACTTTACCTAGGAGGTGTCTCGTCACCATGTACTCTCCTGATGATCTTCATTCTTGGCTGAACCTGGCTGTCATCGAGGTCTGCCTTGCCTGGGTACTGTGAGTTGGGGCCCTGGTTTGCAAAGCCCCTGCCTTGTTGGCTCCTGTCCTTTGGGGAGGACCTAAGGCTGGCCCTAACTGCTCCTGGACACTAACTCTGCTACTGAAGTCCTCGATCACCTTGGGGAAATTGTTCCCATCCATGCTTATTTTAGCTCTGGGGCTTGTCAACATGACAATTAATGATGGATGGGGACTGCAGCCCAAGCCAAGTCTGAGTCACCAGAGAAGCCAGCCGGGTATGTGGTTGTTCTCACTTGTGTGACTGTCTCTAGTTTAGCATTAGATTGGATTCTTGTTTGGAATTTGTCCTAGACTTAGCTGTTGTTCACATGATGTAGAAAATGGGCTTGTCACATCTTGTCCCATCAGCAGAGGGGATAATTGAGTGCATCAGAGTCAGGTTGGGCATCATGAGCTGAGCACTTAGCAGCAGGAGCCTGTTAGGAGTTGAGAGGTCTTTCATGGAGACACGCAAGGTGGGCACAGGCCGAAGCAAGCCTTTGATTTCACTATCTGTCTTTATCTGTGGTTTGAAGATACACAAGCAATTATTTTAGTTTTGTGAATGTGCACCAAATGTGTGGCTTTCTCATAAGAAAAAAGATCAGCTTAAATAAAAAAATCAAGATCACAAACCCAGCTCTAATACCGCTTCAGCTTGCAGCTCACTGGGGAATCCCTTTTCTCCATGAAGAGGTGGTGGGGTTTTTTGCTATTTGTACTTTCAGGTGAAATCTCCCAGTGCTGGCAGACTTCTGCCTGGGTTGAGAGCTCCCTTCACTTTTCTCCCACCACTGAAATCCACATGTACAGCTGGTGGAGTCTTCAAAAACAAAAAGAAAACAGGAAAACCAAAGCCTAAACTGCTGTGCGAGTGTGACAACTGTGAGTCTGTAATGCTAGATTTGCTTATGAACCCTTTCCCTCGTGTCTGATGGATCATCTGACATGAATGCATCCAAACTGAGTGAGCTGGTGTAGCTATTTCCAGATGGGCTTCATCTCATCCCAGGGTGGGTGTGTAAACTGAGCAGATGATTCATTCTCTGCAGGTATTAGTCTTTTCAGTCTTTACGGTCCTATCATAACCTTCAGAAATGGTGCTTTGTTGTTTATCAGCACCTGCTTAAAAGAAGCAAGTATGAAAACAGCAATGCCTCATTGCAACAAATCTCATCAAATTTGGAACTGAGCATCTACCAGCAGAGAGATGTAGGTGTGCTACACTGCCTTCCTTCTGCCACTCAGAGAGTGGATGAACAAATTAAATGTTAATGCTATCATAAATGGGAAAAAAATCCCCACTGGCAGGAAAGGGTCACCCAAAAGGGAAGATCAGGGTAGCTTTTCAAACCCTATTTTTTTCCATCCTTTCTCTGAGAGGCAGTCTCTTTTTCTTCATTCCCACAAAGAACAACAATCTTTTTTGCTTGATCAAGGCAATAATAGGTGCTTACAAAAGCAAAGAACTACCTTAAATTGCTTGGGCAGCAGGAGTGGTTGGTTCAATCAATTGCCTTAACTTTGCAGAAACATCTGGTATGCTGTTCACATCCTGTGAGAAGCAGACTTCCATTAGGAACGGAGTAAAGAAGATGAATGAAAATCTGCAAAGACTCACCCACAGACTTGAGCAGCATAAGATCTTTAGCCTGTTCCTATTGAAACCACACTGCAAAATGCATCTGCTCACACAGTCAGAATTTCAGGGTAACAGAGCTTTCAGGTCCTTGCAGGAGCTTTGATCCTAAGAATGGCAGCAAATGGGGATGATGAAAAGAATCCAACTATTGTTGTTATTGCAGGTAGAGTTAGGCTGTCTGACACTGGAAAGTGTTTCTGGACTTCATTCAGATGTGTTCCAGCAAGGACACAACGACCAGGACAACATGGTGCAAACTGAACCACAGTCTGGAGCCTTCATCCAAAACCCATATCCATGTGAGCTTATCGCAAAACGTGACCAGCATGGCACAGGGGCTTCACGGGGTTTATTGCAAAGGCTCTGTGTGTATGAAGAAGGCAGGAGAAATTGCATAAGCAGCCAGAAAAGACAGCGAAGAACCAGCCCCAGAGCCATGGATGTCTTGACTCCTGAAAAAAGAAATTGAGTTTCTTGAATGGAGTACTGGTGAAAAGAGGTTTCAGCGGTTTCCAGGCTTCTCCTCCAGGAGACAGGATGCTCTGTCCTCCTCAGAAACAACATTGCTCCTCATCAAAATGAAAGGGATGATTTCTAAACCACAATTGTGCTTCCTAAAGTCAGGGCAGATTTTCTGGCCTTGCATGTGCTGTAGTATGCACTTTATGCTCTGAAATGTAAGGTAACTGGCAGGTGAAGATCTTGGTCTCCAGAGACAGTGGCTGGCTGGCTCTGAGACCTTTTCCTGACCCTAGCTGGCTCTACTTTCTTCAAACCAGTTGCAAAACATACATCTTCCTGAAGGCTCCGGATGGTGAAGAATGGGGTCGGAATAAAGAAAGTGAATCCAAAAGTGGCACAGACCGAGTGGGTGCCATTTGCAAATCTCCTGGTGGGTTAAAACCCTTCACACTCAATACTTCTAAGCAGGAAAGACCTGGGTGGACAAGAAAACCTTCCTCTTGTTTACCAAACACAAAGTGGCAGGGAGGGAGCAGATAAAAAAAAATTCTTGTAAATAATTTATTTACCAGTGTAGGGACCAATTCCTTCTGTCTTTCTCCCTGCATCTGGCTTTGTTATTATCTTGAGCAGCCCACCAGCACGGAGCAAGCAGAGATGTGTAGAGTGGGTGGGCTGGTATGGCTCATCTCACACATCATCTGCAGCTAACTGCTGGGACTGTATGGAGCTTGCAGGCTGCAGGAGATTTAATTAAGAAGAGATGTATGTTGCACTGGGGACAGGGGTCTTGCCTTGGCATGCTGAGTTTCTATTGCAGGCTTTTGACAATGAACATAAATGTTTTTCCTTCTTCCTAATGTGATTTCTTGTTCCAGTAAAACCATTGCCTGACTGGTCCTGTGAAAGCACAGGTCACCGTGTACTCCCTTAATGTGGTGGGGAAGCTATTTTGAGACCCTCAGCCCCTCTTGTCCCTTTCTTTCTTGACAGGAAGGATGTCTTTTAGCCTGCACCATTCATGGAGCCCACTTCAGGGTGTCAGTGGCATGGCAAAGCCCACTGAGGTGTGGAGCCCCCGTGGGAAGCCCAGGAACAGCCCCAGCTTGCTGGGTCACAACCACCAGTTGAACAAGACCCTTTCAGAAAGCATCTACTTCCCCACCTTTCAGTGCGCTGCCGTGCAGGAACATTCATCATGTGCAGGCAGGAATGCTGAGCTGCAAGTAGAAAGAATACTTTCCGATAGACTCGTAAATTAAGGGTGTCTTTTGTAGGACCTTCCTCTGTCAGGGTTAGGAGGTGTTTTGGCTTCAATTTAGCCATGCATATCAGTTTTCTCACCTTCTGCCTTCCCTGACTTTTTCCAGCTCTTCTTCTCCAGCCTTCTCTATCTGTATTTCAGACCTTTCAGCCACCTTCTTTCATTATTGTTAAAGCCTAATTAACAACAATTTCACTCCTTTCTTGAGGGGGCAGCTCATATACATAGCTACCTGATCTGGCTCATGTAAATGAACGTGCAGAGACAAAATGGTTGTTCTGGAGAGAATATAGGGTAGCAACACACTTGAAGGAATCTGCTGACACCAAACACCAAGGCCATGGCATATGCTGTTGGAGAGCATTAGCAGAGCCCGTTCAGAGGTTTGGCTCTCTCAGGGCTGCCTTCCCTTCTTCTTTTTATTGATGGTATATTACTTTCCAAGCTCCCCTCTGAACCGAGGAGAAATTGCTTAATTTTAAGATGATGGATTGCTTCAATGCCTTGCACTTTTGAACTCCAAAAGGAGCAGAGTGGAAGCCACAATGACCGCCACTTTGAAGGTTGCATTGGCCATGACATCAAGGTATATCCTTGTCAGGAGTGATCTCTCATTCCCTGAGTGGGCAGAGATCTTCCACTGCCTGGATTTTATTCTCAATGACATTTTTAATGCAGCCTGTGCTCAGCCAGGATATGACAGCCATCAGCCTGAGTTTAAACACTGTAAGTATCAGCTCATATTGCCACAATTAGAGATCTCTCAACAGCATTGGTCCTGGCATGCTTCTTGCAACCCGTGTCCATCATCTTCCTTGCTTGCTGTAGCTTTATCTTCTCAGATCCCACAAAGCAGCTACCTGGAAAGCAGCCAGTACCATCAGCTTCTGCATCCAACAGCATCCAAGAGGAAAACCTGAGACAAGCCTTGAGACTTCTGACATTCCTCCTGACTGTTTGGCCCTGTGTTGCCTCACTGCCAGAGACCCTAGAGAGTCTGTTGCCTGCTCCCCAAAAGGCTGGATCCCAGAAACCTGTCCTCCCCTTGTCTAGGACTTCTGGTGCAGATTAACTGGGGTGCTGAGTCTCACAGCTGCCACCGCATAAGCCAGGGCAGCTGGTAGTCTTCTCACCTGATTTCAGCCATCTCCTTCAGGCTCAGTATTGTGAAGTCCCTGGACAGAGCCAAAAAGATTCCCAGGTGGGGAATCTTGCCCCCTGCCTGATCTTCAGAAGGGAAGAATTGAACCCAGCTAGGAGGTGAGGTATTTGGATTAAAAGTCTGCGCACTCTTGCTCTAAGGTGCAGATTCCATCCCCTCTGAGAGTGACCTAACAGTAGTCAGTCCTGCCTTTCCAGAGTTATCTTCTGCCAAGAGACTAATCAATGAACTTTTCTTGGGTTCTCTCAGGCTTTCTCCAGGCTAAGGCTAGGTTCTGGAACTGTCATGTGCCTGCTCTTCACAGACAGGGCACCAGGGGACATGAAAAATCTCCACTGCTGGTGGCAGTCTCAAACCCATCCCAACACTTTTGGGCTCAGTGAACCCAGGCAATGCTGGACTTTTGCCTCAACCTGCTTTCCAGCAGTGAATATAAAAGTATCACCACGTATAGTTGGTGGTATACTGGACTAATCTAGTTATGGAAAACATCTTAGTGTACCCCTCGGTACCAGCTATGACCTCTTTTACACATTCTCATAAACCCACTCTTCCTAAAGCACAGGCCAGAAATAGACTGTGGCAGTGACTCAGAAAGGGAGAGAAGAGGAGAGTCATTCTGACTCAAATACTGAGGTGGGCCTCCAGAGGATGGCACATGGGACTCTTTGCACCAGCACTCGCAACTCTCCATGTCTCAAGTGCCAAAGTTCCCTCCCCAAAAACCTGCAGCATGCTGGAAATGTTGCTGCTTCTTACTCAGTAGAGGAGGTGACGCTGTGCTGACACTGCAGTGTGACTCAAAGGCATCACTTCTCCAATAGGTCTCAACCATGGGCTGAAGTCCCAATTGCTTTATCTGGGCTGATAAATAACATGGGCCAAGCCTCACTGTCTGGCCTAGAGGGCAAGCAGCACAGCAGAACCCACATCCATACAACTAAACTCTCTATCTATACGTCACTGGAGCACTCCCTGTCCTTTTGTTTCATCTGAACCATGGCCAGGCGCTGCTGCAAGCTGTGGTAGTCAGAGACACAACAGAGATGTGGATGGTCTCACGACTGAGCTCCCAACCCAGATCTAATTCGGAAAGCCAAGACAAAGAGCACTCATGTTTAACTGCTTTCCTAAGCTGGTCCCACTCTTGTTAGCACCAGTTGCCCAGCTAAAAAGCTCATCCATAGACAACATTACTCCACTGTGTCACTTGCTGAAGGCACAGATGAATGGGAGGCTTTTCCATGGGAAAGAGGAGATAATTTGCAAAAAGATGAACAGAGTCATTTCCCTAGAAGGAGAGAGCAGAGCTTCGTTACCAGAACCTAAGTGTTTTCCCTTCTCTCTCCCTTCCTGTTTTTCTCATGCTCTGTGCATTTTCCCCTTTGTCTGGCAATACAGCTCAGATAAAATATCACATGAACTCTCTGGATCTAGAAGCATATCTTAGATGACTGGATAAAATTGGGCAAAGTATGCCAAAATATAGAGAAGGACAACCACAGAGAATGATCCTATCCCCCGTCCCCTCCACATCACCAGGAGCAGTGGGATCCCTTCCCAGCCTGCTCTGCTCAACAAATCAGCAGAGACTCAGTCCACCAGCCTAGGGCAGGCTCACCTGCAGCAGGGAAAGCAGGTCCACAGAGGATGCAACTGTGAACTCACCTTTTACAGGAACACATTCGGACTCTCATGCTTTCCTCAACTTCGTCAACAGGAGTGTTAGTTCCTCTGTCTGGTTGTTAAAGATCAGCAGAGATCAGTCCAAGGGTGGCACTGAAGGAGCTGAGCAGTCCTCTGGCTCCTGGATACTCATCTATTTAATTGTCATTCTTTTTGCAATTTGGGGACCATGACTGAGGAAATATCTGCCCTAGTCATCACTTGCCTTCAGGAGAAGTCAGGAGAAAATTGCTCCTTTGAACTAGTTAGAGCAGTTCTGAGACTGGTTTTGTGCCTGTGACCACCTACAGCCCTTCAGCCCCTTCCACTCCTGAGCTGCTCTCCTTGAAGCATTCAAAATCAAGATGCTCTGTGTGTCCCCCAAAACACAAGGAGGTCTGTGATCCACTCAGCAGAGGAGTTACCTACTTTTGGACTCTAACCCAGTGCTTGATTTTTTACAGTGGGAGGATTTGACTCAAAAAAATTGTATCTTTGATCAATGCAAACTCTAGCTAGACCTAGGAAAGCCTGACCCTGAGCCAGCTTGCTTCTACCAAATATCACATTCTGATTCAAAGCAGGAAGGGTCTTAAAGATGTCAGAATTTTTTTATTGCATCATTTTGCCTCTCCTCCTTCTGGGAAACAGCCAACTCACCTGAGCTGCAACTTTCCCTAAAGGTCAAGCCTGGGCCAGACAGGTACCAAGGACATTGTTGCTTGAGTGAATAATGTTTTGCTTAGAGATTAACCCCATCTTTTAAATGAAAGCGTCAAGGAAATCTCTATGCACCTTTCTGCACCTGGACCACCACAGGTCTTTCAGGGAAGGATGCCAAACTGCTGCCCAGCTCGTTAGTGCTGTGCAGAACCACAGAAAAAGGCTTTCCCAGCTGACAGTCCACATCCATGCAGGCGATGTGCAGCCACTGCAATTGCTCTCTCACGCTTGCTTTTCCTGGCTTTTCAGGGGCAAGCAGCATCTAACGTATCTCAAAGGCCAGGTCCTCTGATTTTAAAAAAACTTGACGAGTACTACTGTTCTTTAATTTAAAAAGGCATCTAGTGTCTGATCACAACAAATGGGTCCATATTGTTAAGGTCCCACTGAGTAATAGCAAAAACAAAATCACCTGAAGCAGAGAGACATCACTTTTCTCAAGAAATCACAGACATTCTTGAATTTCATTTAATTCAGGAATTTTGGAGCCTTCTGGCAGTATTCTGGGTCATACAGGTGGTAGGTATGCGTGTGCATTCCTCTGATACATTTCTGATCTTGATTACACGAAGGTTAATCCAAGTGAGTCCATTGCTGGCCAGGAGGTGCATTAAACGTGCTGAGATGACAAGAGTTTCCTCTGAGAACCTTGTCCTCACGTACACAGCGCAGAGCAAAACCAAGCACATCAACTTTCTGACCATGTAATTGAGCCTGCACTCCGCTGAGATGGACATATAATTGCTTTTGTTATTGCCATCTGTGGGTTAATCACAGCTGACCCTTAACGTTTTGACCTGTGCACAAAGGAACTTCAGCTTCTGGGGTTTAAAACTGTCGCAAAGGCTTGTTGCTAAGCAGAGACTGAGCCAGTCAACAAGCTTTCGGTGCTGGGGAGAGGATGCAGCTCCTTCTCCTTGCTGTCCCAACCAATAAAGCCATGTCAGGTTGCAGTCATGCTTCCAGAAGGTATTTACGGGCAGGAGCAAACATGTTTCTTGCAAACTTATGTCATGGTCTGGCAGGTTACCCCTGGGAATTTCTTGGTGGGAGCCGCAGTTTCAGCTGGCACTCTGCTCCAGGCAGCACAGCGTTCAGCAGCCCTGCGGCAGCGCACCAAGAAGGCACTTGGCCCCTCTCTCATCCATGGGGGGGCTGCGAATTGTGTTTGCTTTGGGATGGAAAAATCGTGGCCTTCGATGATTATTTTTTCCCTTCTCAGTGCAGATTTGCAGCCTTCCTACTATTTCCCTCACACTTTGTCCAGGTAAGAGAACAAAGAATAGAGAGGACCAGCCAACTAGCTGCTCTTCCTTCCCTCAGTCTGATGTTAAATTCCAGTTATCCCATGCCATTTCACATTTCAGCAGACCAACACAAAAGACATGCATTTGGCGCCTTAGCAGGATGCTAGAAAGAGAGAAGGAGGTCGAAAAAAATAAAGACTTCTTTGCTAGGTGTCCAGAAGACAACAGCAAGGACTATCACCTGAGACAGCATGGGAGGGAGGGTTTAAGACCCTCTGTAATTGACTCTCTCATTCTGGTGTAAGACTTACTTCAGGATGGTCATTTTATCCAGGAAAGCACATCTTCCTCAGTCATCCTTGGAACACACCTTCACTCAAGCCTGACTGAGAAGGCAAGGGAACAAACTCCAGCTCAAGACATTGGTTAGGAGAGGAACTGGCCCCTTGGCTAGTTTAGGTCTCTCCAAAGGTTTAGGCAGCAGCTAAAGAGCATGGTTAAAGATCCGCCTGACAGCATTTTTTGGTGCCCAGGGAGCTCACATTCCCTGTGTCTAACTTTCCTCTTTCTGACCTTGCCATATGGGAGACACTGTAAGGAGAGGCATGGGAAAGACATTGAAGTGCTCAGCCCCCATAGTAACAGGGAACATGCCCATAACTCAGGAAAGCAACCTCCCAATCTCTCATGTCTGAGGAACATCCATGAGACCTATTTATTTGCTCCTCACACACCATGTCTTCCTGGCTGAGGCTTCTGCAGCTTGAGCCATCACCTGGAAAAGACATCCCAGGGCAGGAGAGAGGCTGTGTCACTGGGAGGCACCTGGGGAGTGCAAGGCTGCCAGCTGGCATTGGTCTTGAAAATTGTCCTGGCTGAGGCCCTGACATTTTCTCCCTCTGCCTGACATGGGACTTGATATACATGCAATGTTGAACCATCATGGACCACCAGCCCGACCCAATACACGCAGAAAAATGTAAGTCCCTGCTCATCTCAGACACCTGACAGAAAATTGCACCTGAAAGGACCAAAAGCTCTTACTTGCTTTGGAGAAGCTGGTTAATCCAGTTTGTTTGGTGTGAAATAACGTTTCCCGCTCCTTACCAAAGGGAAGGCCTAAAATGAATTATCTAAAAGAAATAGAAAGCTGAAACATCTTATATCTCAGGTACCCACAATGCAAGCTGGAGGGTGTATTTAATGAGTTTTGAATGTATCAGAAAAGGAAAAGCCATAGGGCTGATATCATTAAAGGCAGCAAATCCATTTTAGTAAAGACACCAGATTTAATCTGCTTCTAACATTTGTGATTAGCTTTATCTTTACAAACACTTTGATTCTTTTGACTCTTGCTCTTTTACTTACTGATTTTTGACTGTAATTAATACTCATTTCAACATTGCCATCGAGAACATCTTTTCCTTTGCTTTTACAAACAGAAAGCTGAGGTCTGCTCTAATCAAAAGATGCACTCCAGACACATGAAATGCAGTACCACAATGTGCATTACAATGATCAATTGATAAATTACATCATCTCACCATTCTCAGCAAGGATTTATTACTGAGGTAAAAGGAACAAGTGGTTACAGCAAGAGATGATTTGTTTTTTTTCTTGCAGATTCACCCAAAATCTCTATTCCAGCACTCACTTAAATGAAAATGTTAAGGGAAGAATACACTGTCATATGACTTCATGTAGAGAAAAGCTGTGCAGCATATAGAAGAAGGGATACTCACAATGCTGTCTTCGTCCTTCGGTCCAGTTAGTTGTTTCCACCAGAGACAAAAGATGGATTGTTGAATGTGGAGGGAAACAGATGGAATAAAATCTTATGAAGAAAAGAGCCATGAAGAAAAAAAAAATCAGTACAAAAGGTATTTTAAAAGCAAAGAAAAAAATTGATTCAAAGTTACTGTAACAAACTTCTGTCATGTCAAGACATTTTTCACTTTGTTGTCTCAGGAGATTCTTCAAGACCTTTTCATTTTCATTCTGATCAAGTTGCAAGAAAACACCAAAATCTGGAGAATCTTTGCCTGATTTCCTTCCCTTGCCATCACCATTCCCAGCAAGGATTGAACAAGAGCACTGATATATATTGTTAAGATCTCCAGAGCCTTTAGTCTGACCACGGACCCCCAGAAAAAATGCAGTCTCTCCCTCAGCTGCCTTGCATACGGAGGCAATACTTTAAGGCAGTACTAGTTGTTAGATGTTTTTGCAGGGACTACAACATACAGACAGGTTAGCTAACACGTTGTGACCTCAAATGCAGCAAGACATTAACGTCTTGAAGAGATCACATCTACCCATAACTTTGGCTGGGGAGCATCAAAAGTACATTTTTATTAAGCTAATAGGAGAACTGTCACGTGGTAGGGAAAACTAGCATATAAGTCATGCTGCATGTCTCTTTGAGTCTTTCTGTGCCATTCTGAGCCAACCTAGCTATATTTTTGCAGTGTGCCTCATAGTTTTCTAAATACGGGACTGGACATCCACCTAGGAAGCCATTCCTGGCTCCCTGCCATCATTTTGCAGTAACGAGCTCTTGAATAGGAAATTGCCTCAGCCTCAGGCTGGGGTCTCTCCTGGCGTAAATTCTCCCTGTCTCTTAGATGGCATCAATCATTCATAGTCTTTTCCTGTTTAGAGCATCTGCTTCCCATTCTCTTACTTAGTTTCCTCCTGATTAATTGATGAAATTGTTGAGTGTGGTTGCCTGGGAAACTGCAATTTCCTTAAATATTTTTGGCCCCCTTTATGGGAGAAAGCAGGAAGTCTTCACAGGAACCCTGAAGGGACAGCAAGGTCAAACAGGACCCACCTTTCATCAGGACAACAGAGGCTAAGACACCAAAATAAAGCCAGGCTGTTCCCAGGCTGCCACAGTGTCTGAGGGCAGAGGTGAGAGCGCAAGGAGAGGAAGGACCATGTGCTTTTCCTGTCATATTCAGCATCCAAGTGGCAAATAAGCCACTCTCCAGGCAGTTTTCCTTCAGGCAATGTATACAATGGCTCTCAAACTCCTACCCATGACATCATATAGGTAGCATGAACCTTGGTGCAAAGCAGAAATGGACAACCTTGCACTGCCACTGCCTGCACTCTTCTACCCCTGCTGTTCAGCACCTAAACTCCTTGTTTGCACGATCGTGATGCTCCTGGGCAGCTTGCATGTGACCAGCACCTCAACCAAGGAAAGGCACCACCAGGAGAGACACAGCAGTGAGCACAAAAGCATGACAACTTCCCTGGGAGCCTATGGGAATGCTACCTCATCCAAACAAGCCCCAGGGTCAGCACAGTAGTGGTTTGCAAAGAGGAGCTGGGGGCAGAGACAACAGTGATATTAAAGGCCATCTTCAGCTGCAGAGCTAAGAAAGAGGCCCTGGAGAGCCTAAGCCTCAGGTCTATGGTGTTTTTCTACCTCTCCAATGCCCACACATCATGCTTGCTGTGAGGCCCAGGCTGCACTCTGCAGTCCTGCCTCCCAGGACCAGTCCCGTCCGTCCTTTGCAAAGACACCAGGCATGCCTACCCCATGCTGAAGAATGAGCACAGAGCTTACTCACGTGATGAGATAACGGACAGCACTGGGACTCTATCATAAGACTTGATTTACAGGTGAGACTCATTACAAGACAGCAATTGAGATGTAACACTGTGAAGACAACTTCTTGTGGCATAATTTCATAACTCATGAGAAACCTGGTGGACCAGAGTATCTTCTGGATGTGCACCCTGGCTTCACTCCTGTATGAGGCAGGAACCAGCATTGGGAAGACCCTAGAGAGGGTGTAAGCCGGGGGGGTCTCTCTCCTTTATCACAAAAGAGAGGAGTTCTGATTTCAGTCTGTTCATCTCACTGGTGCTATTCAAAGCTATTAGTGTCAGTGCTTTTCTGCCATCATTCTTTCTTTTTCAGAAGTGTTTGTTGATCCCTGAAAGGGCTCATGCTATGCTGCTTTCTTAGGCTGACTCTCTCTCCTTTTATTTGGCTGAAGGAGAGAGCAAACAACATTTCTGGCAGCCCAGAGATGCCTATGGTCCCACCAGCTTTCACTCACAGCAGCAAAAATAATCCTTTTAAATGAGACTTGAATTCTACTTGATGTTAAAAAGCAAGTACTACAGTCACTGGAGTCTGATGAGAGATGACACAAGACAGCAAAATCCCTGAATTTAGGTATTAGTCAGCAGAGATGTTGCAAATGTCCCTCAGCAACATTTCTTTCTCAAGCAGGCACATGAAGTGCTGCATGCACTGGTCCAACCACGGGAGACCACTGGATGGATCCCAGCAGACACAAACACTGATAAGTGATGTGCTTTCTGACCTGCCATGGCTGTGGTGTGGAGGTGGTTCACGCCTGGGGCAAATTCAACTATTACAGCTCTCAGCAGCTTGTAGTACCTCACGCTCTAGGCTGAATCCCAGAGCAGCTAAAATCGGGGAGACGGTGGGAGAATGGGGGCGTCTTAGCCCCCTTTCAAAGGAAATTAAATTAAGCAGCCTGGTTTATGCAGACTGAGTCTAGGCTTGGGAACCAGGAGCTCAAATTTCTAGCTTTGCCACTCACCTTGGTAGTCTTGGTCTCTTCTCTGGCCACGCAAACTTTGGGCAAGGACTGCTTCCCACTCTGCATATTTACAAGCACTCTGAACACTGAGCCACTAGAACGTACTGTAGACTAAAAACAAATAGGAAAACCCAAGTTTTTGGCTTTGTCTCTCCGGATCTTTTGGATTAAATTCACCATTTCCCTGAAGAGAACAAGCCTTCGAAGCTCGTTACATCAACAAAAGAAGGGACCAGCCCATCACTGCCCCCTCAGTCCCAGAGACTGTGCGTCCTGTGTCACCTCTGCTTTCCCATTTACAGCCCAGCTTCCCCCCACTACAGAAGCAGGGGTTTGCAAGCAGAGTACTGCACTGACACTCCATAAGGAAAGAAAAGAGGAAGAAAACAAGCATGGCTGGTGCATATGGGCTGGAGCTCCCCTAATGCCCAGTAAGGCAGCAGATGCCCAACCTAGGGGACAGAGGCTTGCTGTAGGAGAGAAGAAACTGCTTGGTTTACAAGCAGAAATCTATGAGAATTTTTTAATGAGGATTTCAGTAGATACAAATTGTTTCCTGGGCAATGGCTAATGACAGCTAATAGGGACCCCAGAAAACAGCACGACAGCACCTTCTCATTTTCTGTTGCCTGTGGTCACAGTGTCCAACTGTTACTTTCATCCTCCTACGTAATATAATGGACAATTGCATTCATACTTTTACTCCTTTTTTTTTGCCTGAGATGTGACCATTTCTACTTTCTCTATAAACATAGAAATGCAAGATTTCTTTCCCCTCCCATTGCTTCAGTTCTCAACTAATGTAAAGAAACAGAAGCCAGTAAAGTTTATTACCAAACCTCTCTGGAGGATCAGTTTAGCATAGTTATGCATAATACAGCTTTACTTCTTTTATTTTTCCTTAAATAAAAAAAGATAGAAAAGGGAGTTATTTTAAATTTATGAGCTGATGAGACAGTGAGTAATGGTGAATCACTGTTTAATATTTTAGTCAACCATCTGCAAGGTGAGCTGTACGCCCATTTCATATTGCTAGAGCTAAGAAGTCACCTCGAGTTTCATGAATGGAATCAGTCTTGCATCAACCCCAAAAGGCTGTATTCAGCACCAAAACCAATCATCTTCCACCTGGGGATCTCAAACATGCAGCCTTTGAACACAGGACAAAACAACTGTAAGCCAGGGTGGGGGGGTGAACAACACAGTGAATAAAAGAAGCTGCAAGGATGAAGCCGGCTTTTCTGTCAGCTCCCAGTGATTCTGCGGGCAGAGCTATGGGGAAGAGCAGCTTTCTGGCTGTGCATGGAGGATGGTGCTTACGGATGTCTATGTGCTGGCTTGTGGTTGCCTTGGCTTCCTGTGCTTCCAACACCGTTACTAGCACTCTGGAGGCACTAAACTTCAGGCCAGCCTGGGATTTTCCAGCCAGTTTCCCAGAGGAAGCAGACACAACCTTCTCTCTCCTGTTTCTTCTTCCTCCGGCCCAGTGACGTTTGCAGAACGTCCCGTGTGTCCCAGTGTCACAGCTACCCCAGGAGAAAGCATGACAGTGCTGCAGATCCACACTGCCAGGGGACACAGACGCTGTGCAGACCAGTCACCTGTCCCACCTGCAGCAACAGTGTTGGAGCAGAGAAGATGCAGAGTTATCTGTGTCCCTTCCAGTCCTCACATGGTACCTCTCCCACTGGGAACAACCCGAAGGCTCTGAAATCCCAGGTGGCTCAGGAAAGCCTCCGTTAGACCTGCTGGTTCCAAATTTCCCTTCCTCCTGCTCCCAGTGCTGAAATCCTCATCAGGCTCTTGGTCTTAGCTGCTTTCATGATAGCATGGTCTCTCCAGGCTGGCTACTTAACCGTCTCTTGCCCACCGCTCATACCCAGCTCCTGTGCTGCCATTGACAAGAGCTGTCTCTCGAGCATGTGCCACCAGCAAAAAACAGGCTCTGGGCCCAGCCTCTCAGTCTGTCTTTCTCCAAGGGCATCTTCAAGTTCCTTGCCTTGATTAATGCATGTTAAGGCTGACTAATTTCATACCTTCCATCTCTGTAGCTGCTTTACAGCAGGGAAAAATGCAATTTCCTCTGGCTTGTCAAGTGTCACAAGTGCTTTGTGAACCATGACAATGTACATTTCTTACGGCTGCGCACACCCCACATCCCCCCAAAATCTAATGGGATATGAATAACAGTTTTGCAATAAATGTGAGTTATTAAATTACTATGGAGAGCCAGTGCTACAGAGGAGGGTAGCGCGAGCCCCTGTGACCCAGCAGAAATATGGCTTTCCGTACAGCGCGGGCAGAGCACAACCACTCCAAGGGAAACTGCATCAGTTGTCCTGGGGCTGGTTTCAACGGAGAGGGGAAAATCTTCATACCTTTTTGTGCATCCTGTACATCTGGAAGAAGACCACTCATGTCCGTTGTCTTTACATTGCTGCAAGTGACAGAAAAACTCCCGGTGCAGCCAGTTCCTTCACAATGTTTTATTTTTATACATGTGAATGAGCAGTTTAGCCTCCACATAGTCCTGCAGACCTTTCTTCCACAGCAAGTGCGTCAACCACGATGCTGTGAAATCTGATGTCAGCACAAAGTCAATGGACATTCCTTCTCTACCTAAAAATAACCTGCTTCATACTGTGTAATAGAAATTCTGGGAAGCTTCAGTAAGCTGATTTAGACCAGAAAGACGTCTCCCTCTCTTCTCATGCCAGTGGTTCACCACACACCCTGTTAAATAGTACGCAGACTTAATTTGCCATAGCTATTTGTCTATGTCCACTTTTTTTATTGGACCTGACCCTACCAACCGAAGGAGCCTTCTGGCATGAGGTGTCTTATCTCTGACAACACATGGAGATGCCATGTTCAAGTCACCTCCTAGACTTCTTACTAAGTTGGGCAGATTTGGCACTGATTTAGTGATAAAGAAGTTCCTGATGTTACCCAGAATTCTTGTCTCAGAAATATTATCTGGCACTTAGAAAAGTGTAGGTTTGTTTTCTAAATGCTCTATTTCCTCCATAAAAATTCAAAAATCTTGCTCACAAGCTTGAAGGACATATCTTGAAGGACAGTAACAGAACAAAACCAAACATTAAAAGCAGTATTTTCTTTTGTCTTTTCCAGGTCTTCCAAGTGAAGCAAAATAAAGAAAAAGAGAGCTTTCCACCCTCTCAGTTTTTCAGACATAAGAAAGATCTCCAAGCAAACACATTTCCCTGGTTTTTGAGGCAAGAGAAGCAAAGGGAAGAGTTGGTAGAGAAAAACAGAGAATCTTCCCTATCTCCTTAACATTTAAGGAAGGAAAAAATGTATGGGTTTCTAAAAATTGAAATGAAGCTCTGTCATTCTGATCCCTCCTCCAAGCTGTACATGCCTTGATATACTCAGGAACTCTTTCTCAAAGTCTTCTCTTGAGCTACCCTAGACCTTCCACGCATTCACCCACGCTATGGTGCAGTGAGCATGGCATGGGTGACAGTGACCACCTGGTGAGACGAGGGCCCCCATCTTCATACCACAGTAACCCCGTTTTCTCATTGAATCCACCACAAGACAGGATGAAAAAAGAGAGGTTGAAAGCACTATCATAATGCTCCAGTTCTGCCAGGAGAGTCCATCGTGAGAATGGAAAAAGACACCCTCCTACCAGCCTGTACGGTCATTTTGCTTTCCTGGATTTGTCTGAATCTCTTATTGTTCCCCTCTCTCCACTCACTCGTCGTACCACACAGAGCTGCGATCTGAAAGCCTCGTGTGTATTCATCAGTGCTTCAGAGCAGATGATTCACCTACCCCTCTTTATAATTTTATCTCCCATCAGCTGAGAAGTCAAAGTCTGCATAATGCACCATTGTTGTTTTCAGGAGCGGGCTTGTCGCTGCGGTACGAATGCTACCAGGAAAAAGGTATGATTTGAATTGAAACAGAGGGTCAGCAGGTAGCATCCTAATGCTCCAGAGCTAGCAGATTAAAAATAACAACAATGAAATCGTGTCTTCTAACAACCAGGAGGAAAGTAATAATAAAAAATACAATAGCCCTGCCTGTGGCGCTGCGTGGGAAGGTGAAGGTTAGAGGGTGTATTGTCCATTCTGGGCAGAAAGTAAACAGTGCTGCTTGTTTTACATCCTTTACAACCAATTGTGTCGACGTCCAAGCTCTGCCTCCTGCCTGGCTCCCACTCTGCATCTGGAGAGCTGGTTTCCAAGAGAGGAGCACAGGGGATGGATCTGCCCTGTGGGCCAGCAGCTACCCAGCAGCGGCAGCCACCCTTGCTTGGCATAGAAACATTGGGGAGGACAGGGACAGAGGGTGCATCTGTGTCAGATCCATGGGCTGTTAATCCCTGAAGGGCATCAGGTAGCCTTGCCCAGGACTATCATGCAGCTCTTTGTTAGGATGCCTCTCCGCTACCCCAGTCAACAGCCTGTGAAACATCCTGACACCATGAGGGACCTCTTCCAATTCAGCTGGCTTAACATGAAGCTGATGACAGTGCCAGTTGTGATGCCTGGGAAAAGATGGTCTGACAAAAACCAGTGGCTAGAGTGCCCTGACCTGAAGGTGCAATCAACCCTCCCAGAGTGTTCAGGTGATGAAATGTGTGTTTGTATCCTTGGTTGTTGGTGCTGTCACCCTCAATCTGGCCAATAGAATGGCAGGGACAATGTCCTTAACACAGCTGTAACTTCCCTGCTCTGCTCATGGAATCCAATTCTCGATCATAAAGGACATGCCTCGTTTTTCTAAACTGTCACTGGATTTTTCACAAAAGTAGGCCAGATGGAAGCAAACAGCCTCTCCAGTATTGCTGGATGCCTGCCACAGGGGCTAGATTCCTATACACAGGAGCCATAGGGAGGACACTGAAGGCATGCCTCCCTGGGGACCATCTTGCAGAACATGGAGCGGGGAATGCCCTCATCTCCTCTGAATTTTGACTGAAATTGTTTCTTAGTTAAGATGGAGTTTATTCATTCTTGCATAAGAGGCATTTGTCTGTCGTGCTCATGGTATTAGTGGTAGGTAGGTTATAAAGCTGCATAAGACATGCCAGAATGTCACAGGGCTCACAACAGCCAACTTTTAATGTGATGCCACAGGCTGATGTAGAGAAATTGCTACCCTTGGCTAAGCACTGGGTTGAGGACCCTGCAAGTATGCCCCTCTTTTCCACTATGATCCTTCCTCATTTTCAGGTCAACATTTGAGGCAACATCTTTCCTTTCATCCATCCCAACCTCACTCATCTTGTAGCGTTTTGAGAGTGAAGGCCTGGCCCAACTTGTGGGTTCTTTTGACAATGATGGCCACTGCCCTGAGAGGTCTAGTCCTGCCCACAATTTTTATTGCATCAACCCTGAAGTTTGTGGGATCAAGTAGGAAGCAGAATCAGGGAAGTGATATTGCTGGGGGAAGGGAAAGAAAAAAAAGTTTTGTTTTAAGGGGAATCAGCTCCCCAGATAGCGGTTTGATGGAGAGAAGCAGGAGGACATACTGAAGGAAAAAGGAAATCTATGAATGATGCTTCAGGTGGCAAGACTTGTCAAACTATTCCTTAAGTTAGAAAGTGGCCCCTCAGCTCCACCTGTAGATAAAGGAGGAGAAAAAGATGTATAACAGCTCCCAAGCTGGGTTCTGCCTCCCAACAACCCTCCCTGGAGGCAACATCATAAGCATCTTAAAAGACAGAGGTGGTGTGAATATCCTCCTACACTAGCAAGAAATTTCTCACTGCTCTAAGCTGTGGTTCCACACAGGCTGGATTGATTCTTCAGTTATATTACCACCAGCACAGCTATTAATCACCTCTAGTATGTACTAGCCTTCAGTGACTACAAATCCTCAGCAGTTCCTCTGGGCAGCTGCATCACATACCCCTCACTGCTCCGTGGCATGAAAAAGACAGTAACCTGAAAAGCAGTGACTCGCATAACCACCTGGTGTTCTTGGAAAAAGCAAGCCTTGAAACAGAAATTGGCTGAGAAACAAACATCCCACAAGGACATCCAAGAATTGGCATGCTCCTACATGAGGCGCTCAGGATAATATAACAACGTGTTATCCTTCTGAGCACAGCCCAAAATTCATCCCTAGAGCTACTCAAATAAAACAAGCTCTGAAAACAGAGTTGCTGACATAACTACAGCTGCAGCATAACCTTCAAAACAGTCGTCTCAGGCCTCCTGTGTCCATCAGGATCACATACTACCTACCCACTGATCAACAGAGCAAAGCAGTCAGGTATGTGTCACGTAGACCTGGCCAAGAGAAGTCAAAAATTACAGATCTGTGTCTCCTGGGAAATACTTAACAGGGCTGTCCACGTGGACAGCATAATCAGGACTCAAAGGACAGCCAGGAGGAAGAAAGATGTTCTGCCCCAAGGTCTATGTATGCTGGTTATATGCTACTGAAAACTGAAATTTTCCTGATGTGTGAATGAATGCGTCCACTGGGTTAATAGTTTCCATCGAACATATATTTCAGCTACAGATCCATCAGAGACCTCGCTGAAGCCTCTGAGTGCACAAGGAGAAATGAAAGGAGCAACTCACTTTGTCCTCACATAGTTATAGCTGAAGACACAGGAAGCTCACCAGGCTTGGACACGTGACAAGGTCTCTACAGGTGGGATTTATCTTCCATCACTTCAGAGATTTGTAACACAGACACTTCTTTGGTTTGTTCTCCCAGGCTCTCTTGCTAGTCAGTGAGGAAAAGGTGGTAAGAGACAGGTCCTCAAGAGGCAGACCAGGCAGGCCTGAAACAGGCCAAGCGTAGGTCCATCCACTGGAGAGTGACTGTTGCTTGTTCTCCACAAAGATGGCACACCCAAGAAGTCATATCTGCACTTATTTCCTAATGACAGCCATGCTGCAAGGCAAACCAGAGCACAACACAGTATTTACTACATTCCTTCTATTTATCACCTTCCTCCTTAAAAGAATGGCTCCCTTTGCCTTGAAATCAGCAGCAGACTTCATCCTACTCTTTGGTTGGTAAAGCCAGTATTTATCAGTCAGAACATACGATGCCTAAAAGCCACCCTCCACTTCATCACCAGGTCAAAGCATCTCACACTACCACCATTCCAGTGGAGAGGCCAGCAGGGCCCTCCACACTTTCTAAGGTCCTCCTGTCTTCTGGGAGAAGTCTCTGTGGCATAGGAATCCTCTGGTATGGATGGATCTGACTCTGTTCTTGTGTCTGATGGATGTGGTGCTGACAACCAGCTGCAAGGCTTCACCTGCAGCAACTGTCTCCAGAGACTACTATTTTTAGAAACACAGTCTGCTTGAAGAAAGTAAACGGGTTAATTTTTCTTGAGAAGAGCCCATCAGAAGCTAAGGTTTTGCCTTGGTTTACTGTCTACTACTTCACTGCAAATCCACAGGAGGCTCAGCCAACAGAGACCAGCATGAGTGGGGAGCACATGCAGGGTTTCCAAACCATGCCACAGAACCTAGTGATAAATACAGAGCTGGTCTGAAAACACAAGAATTTTGCAGCTACTGAGTGAGCAGGTCAAAGCAGACTCCATCTGTGCTCCATTTTCTGCAGAGAATCATACACACCTCCAAAACACTGCCACGAGGTCTAAAACCTTCTCCATCTGCTGCCTGCAATGGTTGCCTGGACCGTAACGAACGTGTTGCCACTTCCAGCACCCAGCAGTGATTGATGCTGTGTTAAGAGGACACCAGTGGTTCCGGTCTATTTACATTTCCAAGGAGCTTGGCCGGGTTTTGTACTGTCATTTTCTTTTGGTATACCAGCTGTGGGAGACCAAAGGGTACAAAAATTACTGCGATGCTCAAGCAAGGAAATGCTACTGTTGAGAAAACATCCTATTTATGCCACATTTTAAAAGGAGCCCCTCTTTAAGAGTTTTAAAGAGCTGCCACTAGCAACAAATGAGGCTGCTAATTTGGCCTGGCAAGCAGCGTTTGCTAAACACCATTTCGGGTTTTAATTCATCACATGTAGATTTGGAATTGGAATTCTAGTAGCAAAACCATCATCAGTGTGTTTTTGCAATCCCAGCTCCCTTTTTTTACACATCAAGCCTGTCTCCCACAGCTGTCAGCTGTCATCAGCCAGGAAGGCAGATGAGCCAGCCCCAGCCTCGCAGATCTGACCCATCTCCTGTGAAACAGATGCCCAAGCCCCAGCTCCTCTTTGCTCCCCAGCCCCTTGTTTGTCTGCAGAAACTGCACGTGCTACTTGTGACCGCTGCAAAGGGAGGAAGAAGGATTGACCTTGTGGGAAGCAGGCAAGGGATAAAATGCTTCACGCGGTCCCTCACACTGAGAACTAAGATCCAAGAGCCTGCTTGTGCCACTACAGATCAGACAAAGAACAACTGCCACGTTCCCCCTTCCACCCAAATCATTATGCAGCATCTCCCACGGAGAGCTCTCCTGTGTCCTCATGGTTTCACCACTGCCATGAGGTTGCTCAGAGAAGGATGCTACTGATGCTAGCTTGACTCCAGCCACACCAAAGTGATGGCAATTTTGGGGAAGACCTTGAGGAGTTAGATCCTCTCTCCAGCACAGGTCTCTGCTTGAGCTCTGTGAATAAAATTCTCCTTTTTCCCACTCAGGCATTTTCCCACAACCATGGCTGGGGGGAAGGTTGCAATGGTGCCAGAACTAAAAGTCCCCTGTGGAAAGAATCCTGGTACCAAAGTGAGCTCTTGGAGGAAATGTGGCCCTGTTCAAGCTGTCCTCCAACACAGCCCTCTTGCTACTCCGATTGCCCCAGTAGCTTTCCCTGATCCGTGCCCAAGCGAAAAGCTCCTTAGCACCTGCAAGACAGACACGGTGATGTCCCCAGGCTAGGAACCAAGTGAAGGACTCCTAATTCACTTGCACATGAAGGGCCATCCAATATGCCATGCTGCCAGCATCCTGCTCCCACAGCAGCCAGGAGCACATCTGCGTATGCAGAGCCTGCAATGGGACAAGCACAGAGCCACCTCTTCCCTGGCATGTCTTGCCAGATACCTTAGGCCCATCCTGGGACAGAATTTGTGTGTTTAAAGCAGGGTATTTTAAATTGCACCACATTCCAAGCTTCATATATTGGAAACCAAATGGTTAATGGGAAAGAACTGAACTAGCAACCTCTTCTGTTTCATGCTTCTGGTATTTTCGTATCTATTTATTTACTATTTTACATGGCATCCTACCATAGAGCACAGAAGATGAACATCACATTGGAGCAACTTCCAAAAATCAGATCCCAGCTTTTTTTGCTATCAGGTTTTTGAGAATTCAGCATAGACTAGGAAGTGGGGGATGCCTGTGCCGAGAGACCTGGGCTGGTGGCCAGGCAGGAGCTTTGCAGCAGGAGGTGGGCTGGTTTCCTACCCTGCCTTCGCTGATCAGGGCAAGTGGGCTGCCATTCCCAGGGAAAGGAGTTGTCTGGATGCAAGCAAGGGAGTTGTGTTTTGAAAACTGCTTTCTGAATGAGTCAGCAGAGCCATCTCCCAAGGCACTGGAGGCTGCCAGAGGGAAGAGCAGATAGTTTTGTTGGTTTTCTTCCCCTTCTGCTGTTGAGGTCGATTATTCACCATCTTGAAGCACGTCACCAGCTTTGGGAAGCTGTTTTTTGAGTAGAATACTTCTTGACTTTTCTATTTCTGAGAAATTTTTCCAGCCTGCCTTTCTGCTGTTTTGTCAAAGCCGGTCTGTGACAGCAAGGTCTAGAGGAGAAAACGGAGAAGGCCAACACATTATCCCTGCAGGCCTGGCTTACAGATGTGTTTCCCTTCCAGGCAAGGAAAGCTGCAGCCACTAAAGCCCTCTTCATCAGAAGGATGCACTGAAATCTCTCTCCCTTCAGAGACACTCCCTTCCACTGGTCTCTTCCATCTTCTATTTTACAGGTACCAAATACCTTTTCTTTCAGAGGTGACCTCACTGGTACACACCTAATTAAATATTGAGCAGCTTGGATTTACCTTAAGGTCTGCTACTTCTATTTCAAACCTGAGGAAGGACCAAAACTGTGTCCTTTATAGGACAATAGTTACTGGTCTAAGAAGGATATGCTCTCTCTTGCCCGGAGTTTTTCCTGTCAAGGTGATTGACATAGTAAAACGACTTTCAAGGAACACAGTAAATGCTCCAGCTCTTCAAGTTAAGACTCATTCAAGTCAAGAACATCCCTGGAAGAGAAGCCTAGGCCAGAACAGGCCCTTCTCTGTGCTGTTCCTTCATCCTGGACATGCAGATATGACACCCCCAAAGGGCTGGCATCTTTCATCTTCGCCACGGCACAGGGCTACAAGGGCCAGTCTCCCAGCCTTGGCCACATTTTGGCCTGACTGTCATTCTCTGGATACTTTTGAACCCATGGCTGTGCCCTTGAGCCCAAAATCTAAAAATCATAACCCCTTCCCAGACATCTAAAGCCACAGGCACAACTGGAGATTTTTATTTCAACCTTCCCCACCACCTCTTCCTCTCCCAGCCCAAACTAAACTAATTACTAGTCTCTCTTTTCCTAAAAAGGCTAGCTGCTTCTTCATCCCTGCAAGTCAGTCACCCTTATCCCTCTAATTGCTTGATTGATTAGCATAATTAAGTTGAACTCAGAGTAATTGCTCCCAACCTGTCTCTACTTGGAAGAAGCAGCTTCCATTCCTGACCTGGGAATGGATTTATATGCTGGCCAGCATGTCTGCCCCCTCCCTGATGTATCTGTCAGTCTGGTAAAAGATACAAGCTCTTCCTACAGACCACGGTCCACTGGCTTCCTAAGGCAAGATGCTAGGCTGCTTTTTGTAGGCCCTTTGCCATGAATAAATGTACGTCACTAAGAAACAGCTTGATAGTAAAATGGTCAGAATGGCAATATATGAAAATCAGTGTCTGGCCGCACTTGGCTAGGATTAGCTCCATCAGATGAAGCACAATTAATGCTAATTTGTTGCTGCTATAGCCAGCTTTCCTACCTCTGACATCCTATGGGAGCAGGGATTACCACTGAGCTAACAGGATTGTCTAAAAACAGTTGTGGTCTGCTCCTGGAAACAAGTCTTACATCCAAATCTTTATAGTCCAGTGCCTCCTTTTGTAATATTTTTTTTTTAAAGCCAAGCAGAATTACTGTGATCCCTTATTCTGATTTGCATAGCACAAGGCCAGATACTTTTGTCCAGCAATTTCTGCACTAGCTTCATTCATTTATGATCACTTTGGAGAGCCATCCAGTACCACGTTGTTACCTACAAATGACTATTTTTTCACACAGATCAATTACTGGGGTGTCAAATACCCTGTGCTGTCACACTCAGCGGCTCTGACTTTATACTCAGACCACCTCGCTTTAGTGTGGAAAAGCAACTGAAGTTGTACTTTATCCACAACTCCCAGTTCTCTCGGCTCAAGGCACCTGCAGCAATCAGAAGCAACAGAAACAATAGATATGATAGAGATATCCAAATTCCACTAAAACAGAAGGCTCCTGTTTCCTTTTTACAAGTTAGCACGCAGGAGAAGCTGAGAGACAATGTCTTTAAAGCCCCCAGCTAATGCATGCTGCTGGCCACAGAAGAGGGTTCAGGGTACAGGGGTATATCTCAGGGGCTTTTTGTGGGTGTTTTTTTTCAGTTTCTCCTTCCTGTGATAACCTTTCACCCCAGGCTTTGTGCTCTTTGTGTGTTTATCAGCAAAGCACATCCAGATGCCCTTCAAGAGAGAAATGACTCATACCTGACTCACAATCGCTCAAGTAAAGCTGCAACCTTTAGTTCATTTCCTGGGAGAAGCATCTGTTAGATTCATCTTGGAAGATTAAGCATTTCTCACTGTCATTTTACAGATGGAGGCATTTGTGACTGGCTGAGGAAGGGTCAGCCGGTTCTCTGCAACGGATGGAAAACAAACTTCTTTGGGCAGTTGAAGCCATGCACTGCGGACTGTGAAGATGCTCTTTAGCAAGTGCTGTCAGCCCCCTCCCTCGCCTTGCAGAAGGACCTCGAGTTTCACCGTGCGCCTTCCCGTGACGAGTGTGCAACTGTGCGAAGCAGGCAGCCGGCACGCTCCCTGCCCACATTATCCCTGCTCTCTCTGGCTGGCTGATTAACTGCCACTCAGGAAATGCAAATTGCCCTCCTGGCCCGTGCTCCCCTGACTGCAGTCACAGCCTCCAAGTTGCCTATCTGGCAACAAATGACAAACACACTGCAGAAACCACCTTGTTTCACAGAGCTGACAACTTTTCACCAGCTAAAGATTCCCAGCTGTTTCTGGACAGCCAAGGGCCCCTTCCTAATGTGTCCTTTCATTCCCAGAGGACAAAAAGGAGCAGATCCACTAGGCACATCAAACAAGGGCAGTGCTGGAAATCTTTTTTTTGTTGTTTTCTATCTTCCCTTGAAGAAGCTTTAGTTCCTCTTTAGGCTAAGTCCCTCTGTACAGCCTTTGCTTCGTGTAATTTGAGAACTCTAGAAGATACAAGTATCTGCCACATATCCCCCCTTTTATTTCAGAAACAGAGAGACCTAGCGAGGTTACTGCCCCATCCCTTGGATGCACAAGTCTTAGGGCCAGAGGAAGGTCACCCGTTCCTCCCCATGAGGACTTGATCACGTGGATGTTTATACACAGACATCCCAATAAGCCAAACCCTGCCATGTTAGATGGCTTTGCTTTCCTCCTTATGCTTCCAAATAGTATGGAAACACTAATAATGATGTGTAGCCCTTGGTGCGCACATTCCTCTGCTCACCACTGTCTCCCTTCTTGGCTGAATAATCACAGATAATTCACTTGTCTGGATATGACTCACAGCTACTTTATTTCACACAAAGCAATTTCTAATTGCATGTTGTATGTCTGTGTTATGAAACCCAGCGCTAACTGTTATTACAAAATTAGTGCAGAAAACTCAAGGGGAAGGAAAACCACAGTGAGAAACCAAGTAAGAATCCACAAAGGGGCAGGCCAAAACTGTGTCAGGTTTCCCATCGCTAGTACAGGAAGCTTTTCCACACAGAGCCAAGCATTTCCTAGTCGCTCCCACAGTGATTTAGAGGCACTGAGACAAGTGGGGTCCTTCTTCCTTTACCCTCAGATGGTGAGGGCATCTGAGTAACAGAAAGTATTTTGGCAGCAGAATACAATGGGGGGTTGGTCTGGCTCTGCTTGTCCTTGTATTTGTGCTCAATAAGCTCTACAGCAACGCCGACGCAGAGTCACATGTGGCAGCTGTGAGCTACCAGGGAGGCAGGTGCTGTCCTCTCCCAGGTGTCCCACTTCTCACAGAACTTTCACAAGAGCTTTTTGTGGCTCTGAAAGGGCAGACGGTCGACCAGAGCGTATTGTGACTGGAGAAAACAAAGCTGTCGTTACAGACCTGGCAATTTTTCACGTTTCTGGGCAGGGCCAAGTCAGGAGCATGTGAATTTTCAGTTTTGCTCAGATCTTAGCTCCATCTGCTCCAGTGGCCTCCTTCAGAGCATTGGCATCGCCAGGCACTTTGGACAAAGCTGGATGAAATCTGGTAGCAGGCAGACAAGGGATAATCCATCCCATGGGCTAAATTTTAGCCCTGATTCTAATGCAATGTCTACACTGTTAAATGAAACAGAGCCAGAGAGAAATATGAACTCCAGAGCCCTGATCGTCCAAACTACCTAACCATTTGTACACTACGGGTACGATTTTGGTCCATACCAACTGTGTCTTTCCCCATGACACAGCTCAAAGGACAGCACACTCCAACAACCACTCCCAGCAGCAATATGGGCAAGGTCAGCTTGGGTTCTGTGACCCTATATGTTCCTCTGACCCTGTTCCAGCAGGCTGTACTTCCTCACAGTCCTATGTACCACATGCTCTCAATTTTGTGCTGTGAAAATATTGTTCTTGGATGCTGAATTACATCCCTGTCACTACTTTGAATACTTTGAACTGGAAAAACACCCTTACAAAATGAATACAGGCATGTCTTGCTATCTAGTGAGGGTGTATTTCTCCTCTAAATATGAAGAGAAATATGAGAAATGAATCATGAAATTTCATGAAGAAAAAAAAAAAAATTTCTTTTTTTCATATGAGAATGGTGAGCTCAGGGCAAATCTTCAACCATCCCTGCATCCACGGGAACTTAAAAGGAACCCAATTCTGTGTGAAGAAGGGAGCTAGATGCTGTGAGAAAGCAGCCACGAGCAATCAGGACCACGAAAGGGAGAAGTAATGCCAAACAAGACTCACCACGCATGCTGGGGAGGCAGATTCTTAGCAGCGAGGGGTGCTTAAACACCTGGACAGATTGCCACAGGGCACAGTGTTCTCCATCACTATCAATATTTATACCAAGATGAGACACCTTCTGACAAGGAAATCACAGCGCAGCCAGAAGCTTTCAGGCACAAAGCAGAAGGCGTTGGGTGGGAGTCACTGATCTGTACTACGCAGGTGGCCAGCCTAGAAGAGTTAATGGTCCTTTCTGGCTTCAGAGCCAGAGGAAATATTGTGATTTAATCAAGCACAGAAAACCCACATGGGCAAAGGCTCAGCTCTGGAAGACTGCCAAGTCTCTGCAGCTGGGCTGCCAATGAAGTGCCCAGCCCCTCATTCGCACCACTGACAATCGGAGGAGGTGGTCCCAGGACCTCAGAGTAACACAGGTGCTCAGGATAATCAGGATTTGAGCTGTAAGCAACCAAAGAAAACAAATAGGATGGATAGGAGGCAGACTTCGTGTACCCAAGGAAAGCAAAACATAGGGACAGGGCTGACTGATCATACAGGCCCACAAGGGGACAGGCATGGTGGGGAAACGGGCATCATCTTTCCTCAAGTACCTCTTTGCCTAGCCCTGTGATCCCCTCTGTCTTCATTCATGTAAAACACAAGATTATGAATGAGAAACCCTGCGAAGGGGAGAGGAGGAGGGGGGAAGGAGGAGAAAGGATTTCATGCTACCAGGACAACCGTCACCATGGCAACTATTTAATTAATGAGCTGCTGCTGAACCCTACCAATATGGTTCCAGTGAAGCCATGCCGTAGTAATTACCAGAGTTTCATTCATCCTGTCCTGGCGGGGGTTGCGCCAGCAGCCTGGAGAAGCCCGTGAGCTCTGACAGGCGGGAGAGAGCAGCTTGCTGAATCAATGGCAGGCGAGCGTGTGCCCGGGAGCGTGCTCCATGACTCCTCCGAGCCAGCTCCCCGGGCACTCGAGCGCAGAGACCGCATGCCGCTCAATCCATCTCACAGCCCCGCGCTGCCAAAGGGCAACCCAGCTGGCCTCGTGCCACCGACACAGGCAGCATTCACAAGTAGTCTGCGGAGCCAGCTCTCCTCCTCCCTGCTATGCCTTCAGCCTCCAGAAGATGATACAGAAAATAAGGAAACGAGCAGGTGATTTGCCTTCGCCGGCTGGAGGATTTCTCTTTTCACAGCAGCAGCATGACAGCTGCATGGGCATCCCAAACGCGAAAAAGAGCTCCTGATAAACACAGTGAGGTCTCAAGAGATGCATATGTATCAGGCACTCTAAGGAGAGGGGTGCTATTCCGTATGGAAGGAGGATTTATAAAATACCATAAAAGAGATACATAAAGTAGAAAATACTACCAACGGTGAGCATCAAGTCAGCTAATTTACCGGTTCTCATGAGACAAGAAAATGCTCCGTTACTGCAAGTGCTGCAAACACATCACAGTGCTAGCCTGCAGTGTCACCTGCTCCACAAAGCTCCTTAAGGTAGTGGGACATGGACATGATTTACACCAATTACTAGGACAGGGACACCTTGCACTCATATTTGACTGTACAATTCCATGTCTTTCAGCTGAATATGCTGCAGGATGTACCCTTTTTTAGCACTTGCTGCTGACAAGCCCACTTCACTCACTTTAGAAAACAGAAATTAGCCTGCCAAATATTTTCACAGCAACTGAGAGAAATTACAAGGATATGGATCCCATTCACCTAAACCTCATCCCACAGGATTAGCTTTGTACCCTGGTATTGCCACCACAGTAAGGATAACCATACATTATAGAGAATTCACTGAGCACCATACTGACCACCCTAGAGATAAGAAGGGGTGGGATTCAGGGCCAGAAGTGTCAGGATTTATTTTCCTAGCCTTTAAACAAGCACACCTACATCTGAATTGATCATCCAGAATCTCTTTATAATCAACAGAGAGAAATAAGCCCCTCTAGTAGTTTCAGATATCTATCCAAGGATAATTTCCTTCTAGAAGCCCCCAGGTCTCCTCCCTAAGATTCAGCGTCTATCAAATCAGTGAGCTTGGATGGAAACATGATGGACCTCTGTACCTGAAGGGATTTGTTCTGATACAGCATCCTCATTCCTACTCTCCATATGAGCACTAAGTTAGCCTGAGCCAGTGGTTAACTACAGGAGCATTGTTAAGTATACCTGGCAGGAAACAGTTCATACGATCATATGAAATACCAAGGCACCATCCAGAGTAAGCTTTCTGTGAGATCATATTGGCTAATCTTCAATTGTCTGATATTTCAGGAGCACAGCAGCAGAGAAAAAGAGGTGTACTCTGGATCATGACCGCCTTCTGAGATGTTACATCCTATCTGTACTCTGAAAAAGACCCACACCTACATCATAATCTAAGATCCAGATCATGGGTAAAAAGTCATCTTCCAGCACCTCTCCTTTCCCAAAGAGCTATGCAGAAAGCACAAATACTGACTGGATAGTGGAGACAGACTATTTTCCATACTACAGAGAGTTCCCATTCAGGTCAACAAAAAATAATCAGAACAAAGCTAGAAGTCACCACATAAACCTGAGTCCCAATGTCCTTTGTTATGTCTTCTAGATGATGTCCTGAAAGATGCGGGCAGAGAAGAGCGCTAAAAGTGTCTCTGCCAGGGTGCCTCTCTCTTGTTAATATTGCACACTGATGGTGCTTATACAAAAGTCTGGTTGCAACACTGCTCAAATCCCATAAAATCTCAATTCAGTCTCCTTTAAACTTAATTTTGGGGCTCTAAATGCAAACAATTCAGTCACCCTGATCCTGATCTGGTATCACTGAATCAGTCTTTATTTCTGTGGTGAAAAAAAAAAAAAAAAAA
>KZ505737.1:637344-656546 GCA_002844005.1 Limosa lapponica baueri
TTTTTTTTTTTTAGAAAAAGAAAACTTTCTCACCCATGTCAGTACTAAACCACCCATGGCAAAGCACTGCTTTGAAGCAAGAGCCACCAGGACCCCTCGTAACCCAGCACATACAGGGTCTGCAACAGAAATCTGCCATTTTTTCCCTAAAAGCCCTTCTATTTATACTCATCTTGGCAGGCTTGAAAGTACCTGCCAGATGGACAGATAACTGACATCCGGAAAAGACACTCCACCAGCTGCTGTTAGCAGGGGTTGGGAAGCGTGGGGGCTGGTTAATAAGAAACCACTTACTTCCTCACGGCTGCTAGCTGCCCGCTCCCTTCCTAGGGCTTAATGGAATTTGGAGAGAGTATTTCAAGTCAGACCATCTGTCAGCACACATATATATCAGAGGAGCCCTAGCACCTTGCTTGCACGTCAAGCTCAAGCTTTGTTTCCTCACAGGGAGCTGTGTTGGTGTGCTCTCCCTCATCTCGCTGCCTTCCGCAGTGATTCCCACAGGGCAGGGGTTTGACCATGGAGGGTACTTACTGCTGGTAAGCTGGGGAGCTGAGACCCACACCAACAGGCAGAGGGCTCCTCGGAGACCTGTTGGCTGCAAGTCAGAGGCAGCCGTGCCCAGCAGAGGGGTAAGAGGAGAGAACTAGCTTTCACACCACTCGGAAGCTGTGAGCCCTCAGTCCTGGGTGGAAAGGCACTGGGGGTGACACTGGACACAAAGCTGAAGCAGCTGGCAGATCACTTTTCCTGAAAATAGAGCTAAACCGTGTCCTGGCCTACATTAGATGAGTGGCCAGCAGAGCAAGAGGAGTTGTTAAAAAATCATGCCAGCTCTTACCCACTGCAAGAATCACAAGATTTTAAAATGCACCCGTATTTGGGAATTCTCTAACAATATTACTGATTTTATGCTCTTTGTCACTTACTTCCTAGTTTTGCTAAGAATTTTCCACCAGGCAACATACAAGCTGTGTTTATTAACATCACAAAAGAAAATTTCTTACATTTTTCTGTGTTTAGTTTCTCCTCTGCGATTTCAAAAACCAAACGCACCCTTTCCCTTTCATTACAAGCAGGGAACCTGGCATAATCACAGGACTCCAGGAACTGGGGCTTTAAGACCAACTGCAACTCGTGTGAGCCTCCTGAAAAGTTCACAGGCATTTTCCCCATGTTTCTCTCTAACACAGTGGTTTATTCTTCTTTTTAACCTAAAGCAATGCCTGGGCTCCCATAACAGGTAAGAGCCGAGCCCATGTGGGTAGGCTGCACAACTGGTAAAAAAAGCTACCAGCATTTTTGCAGTCTGTTGATCAAGAAGACCACCGGAATAAAACCACACGCTCCTTTACACTGCATTGGTATCTGTAGTTGCCTAAATGCCCTCACTTCTCCCCCTGCCTCTACACCCCCATTTGTAAAGCAGCACGGTGATGCCCTCCTCCTTCATGAGCTCCTGAGAAGCGTGATTTACAAAAGCAAGGGACTGCCATCCTTCTGCTTAAAGGGAAAGACCCCCGCCTGCACACAGAACCTAATTAAAGCGAGTTCGACTGATGGATTAGTTTGCAGCTATTTTTGTTCTTCAAAAACCTAGATAAGAGCAAGTACTCTGTTCTCATGCATTAACATGGCACTTAACTGTAGCTCATTCACTGCATTTATTTATTTCTATCTTATTAACACATTTGCCTAGAGAAGAAGAATAAATGGGAACAAACAATCGTTTGGATATTTCTTCTTCTGGGCAATGTTATTTCAGAGATCTGCCTTGTACTAATAAGATACATAAGTGACAAACATTACAGCCCCTCTGTGTCTATGATCTCATTTATAACTAGAATAATCTTCAGTAACTCTGCTGAAATCAAAAGGAGCTACTTATAATTTAAGGGCTGGTGCTGAGATCAGCATCCACCTAATGCAATACCAGTTACAGATTCCACTGCTCCTCGTATTGCAGACACATGCAATTTCACTCAAGAGTGCCATTTTTCTTAAAGCATCAGATCTTGGAGCCCTAATTTGTCCTTTTGTTTTCCTTTTTTTTTTTTTTGTCCATTTCAATCCCATTGAGTTAGAAAGAAGTCTGAGACATTCCAACAGTAAGAGACAATTAATAGCACATTATTTTAGACTGTCACACATTTTTGCAGGTGATTTCACATCTCTGAAGGTGTGCTTGGGTTTGGAATTTAGCAATACCAGACTAATTCTCTGAGTTGCTGCGAGCCAGCAGATCACCACTGCTAACCCCTTGAGAGCAATAGTTTTAGAAGCAGTGGCATCAATACCAGATACATTCAACAGCCCAGTAAGTTAACAAGGCTGATCATCATGCTTCAAACTTCTTTTTTAATATACTGGGTCCAAAAATAGCCCAAAGGCACTCCTTGTCTCTCCTCATATCCTGCCTTGCAAATTAATTTATTTTAAATTCCTTCTACCTGAGAGAGGCCAGGGCTCCATTAAAAATCAGACATGGGCACTGGTTTGAAGCATTAGTTTTGGTAACCTTACTACACTGACAGTGACAGCCTTCCACTATAGTGTCAGCCTGGGAATGATGAAGGAAGAGCAGTAGGTAGTCACCAGGAATAGGACATAACTGTTACAAGTCGCCAGAAGTGCTCCATTGTCACTCATTACAGTGTGAAATTTGCTGTAAGGGCATAATCTCAAGTGTTCTGTTACAATAATCTACAGCATTGCAATTCTTGAAGACCTCTTAATGAAGAGAAACACTAAAAATTAATACATGGCTGCTGAGGAATTGGCCAGTTCTAAGGACTTTATTACTGTTAACATACTCTCTTTCCCACAGAAAGTTTAATTAATGCAATGAGAGAAGAGAGAGTGGCACAAGCAGCAGCAAGCCCAGAAATGTCAGAAGGGGCAGCAAACCCCACCAGTCACCCCAGACTTGTCCTGGGCAGGAACAGCTGATAGAAGGCAATGACACAATAGAGGCAAATAGCAGAAGATAAATTTAACCTATTTTTTAAATAGTTGAAAACTCATAGGCAATGTCCCTTACTTCAAGAGTTAACATTTCAAAACAGCCCTGTAGAAACTATGCCACAATGAAGATATTGAAAGATTAGATATCAGTTCTGAAAGATTTGTTTCTTTTTAGTAGATGTATAGTGGATCATATGATGAAGTGAAAAAATAATTTTAAAATCTCTGAGTTCAGGATCTGGGCATTCTAGTGAATTCCAGTCTTCTGAGTATGTGCATTTCCCATTTCATCAGTATATATAGGTGATCAAAAAACTCCCATTGCTTAAAACTGTTGTTCAGCTTGATTTTGTGATTGCCTTTTTATGAAGGGTGTGAAAAGGCTCTTTTATATTTGCATAGGCTTACAATGAGAAAAATAAGGACCAAGGTAAAACTATGTAAGAACAGAGCCATTCAAGAACAGCGTGTTAAAATGGAACTGCTCTGGACAGTCACGTTGCTTCCTTCTTGATGGGAGGCTTACTGGGCAGAGAGCAGTCTGCACTGAGCAACACCACACGGTGGGGGGCTAAGAAAAGACCTGGTGCCTGGATCCTACACAGGCTTCTGCCCGTGATGGATCAAGTTCTCCCAAGCAAAGTCAATGCACTAACCCACTCGGAAACGAGTAGAGCTGAGTCTCCTTTATCATGTCCTGAACAGGATTTACACAAAAAGTAATTCTTTCTGATGCCAGACTCATAATTTGGTTCAATTACTTGCTGTATTAAATTGCTGAATCCAGTGATTTATTGATTCAATCTTAATTGTGACCTTATTTTCATCCTTGTCTTGTTCCTCTTTAATTACTTTCATGGAACTGTAGTAAATTAGCCTAATAATGTGCTTGATAAGCACATACTTCTCATTTTTTTCTTTCAGTAAAATCCATAAAGAGCACATGGGCCTGGCTTACCTCTTCAAGCCTTCAATATGAACGTTTGATTCTGCCTAATATCTAAAGCCCAAATTCACAACGGCACGTAGGAGCCTAAAACCCATGTTAATAGAACCTGTTCTCTTTTATTTATTTGATTATTTATTTAAATGAATTAATGTCTTTTGCAGCCTTCCCTGCAAAAGTGGGAAGCCTTCCCTCGCTGAAGGTCCAGCGAGCCCAGCATGAAAAAACTAGCGCTGCTTCATTCTGCACAGGACTCCTCTTTGTAGGTTAGTTGTGTTGGCATTTGTCTGGTTCCCAGACATCATACAGGCCATCACACACAAAGCAATGCCAAGGGCCACTGTATGCTATTCACAGTCACACGCTGCTCCAGGAAAGGTGCAAGTTATGTGGGGAAATAGTCCAAGCATTCCTGCCAGAACCACATCTGGACTTTATAGATGGGCTCATTATCAGAGAAAAGCAAAATGCTCAGTCTGAAAGGTCTCAATCTGTAAGAGCCCATTCTTTTGTCGACACTGCACTTTCTGCACCAAATCAGAATGACGTCTGGTAAGCAAGGTCCATGACTGGCTTGTCTTCTTTCCACTCCACCACCCATCACCCAAAATGTTGGTTCCACTACCTCTATCCAGATATCTTAATTACTGCATTGCACAAGTACTACATACCAAGTCTCTGCATCCCAAAGACTGGGGTCTGGCTAAGACCGCTGTGTCCTCAGAGAATGGACTGGGACCTTCAAAGAGAGCCTGGAACAGCAAAGCCCTGAAAACATCCTGTGCCTCCTACCACTTCCACCTGAGAAATGCATTTCCTACTCTGCAGGAAGGAGAGAATGAAAACAGATGTCTGTGCAGACATGCAGCCTAACTCCAGGTGCACAGCATCAGAAAGAAATGTGCAGTGAAGAGTGGCATCCATACGAATGTTTATTCTTTGACTGTGTTAACCTCTGACATAGGTTGTTTTCCATGTCCAAAGCAAACAACCTAAATCCATTAAAAAAAAAAAAAAAGAGGGGAGAATAAAGTTCTTAAGGAGCTTCTTTAATGAAATAGAAATCTATCAATTGCTGCCAGAAGAGCTGTGTTATCATAGCAATGTGTATCTAACTATGTAGTTTAAGTCATATTTCAAGAAGGTAGGGTGTTCATTAGCTTTTGTTCCAATTTGTCATTTTCTAGTCCCTGGAGGAACCTTATGTCAGACATCCATGCCAGAAATAAAAGTAGAGGTCCACTGTTCCCTCCTTTTCCTATTAGTGTAACTCCACTGGCATGTGCTCCCCAGGGTAAATCCCAGTACGATCTGCCTCTTCCCCCACCTCAAATGAGTCCTTAGCCTCATGCAATTCTCTGTCTATCTGACTGCCAAATTTAAGAACAATTATTAGTAGAATGATCGCCAAATGAGCACTGAACAGGAAACAGAGCTGATAAACTAAGGCATAAAGCTCTCCAAACCACAGCCAGGGTTTTCTGCTTGCTTAGAGCTCTGCCTGGCACTGCTGGGAGCAGTCCTGACACATTTACACCACCCTGGTGCAGAAAGGATCTCTGCTTAGCAGAAGGGAGTAGAAGGGTGTCAGTGTGAAGCTGATCCCTAATGCAGGCAAAAAATGAGAGACCCGTTTGTAACAATCTGGAAATCCACAGGTGGATTCACATACCTTGGGAACCATCACTTGGAGCTTTAAAATGCAGATTGAGCCAGCACATGCCCCTTAGGAAAATGGCAGATAGGGAAGTCTCATGGTCCAGACCATCGCAGTCATCTCATACCTTCCAATCTCCTTCTATACTGCCCTCACAAAGCTCTATAGCTGTTTTTCCTCTTTTGAAAACTGCGCTTCTTATCTACTTCATGTTGCCTTGTGATGAGAGAACTCCTGAGGCCCCTGGGCAGTGACCACAACCAACCCTGGGAACTGGACGCAGAGCCTCAGCCAGTCAGGAGTTTTGCCTTCCAGGCAGACAGTCAAGGACAAGTTAGCCCTTTATTACCGTAAGCAACAGAACGATCATGCCAAATACCATTTCCAGTTTGTGAGCCTTCCCAACAAACAAATCAATTACCATTCCTAGCTGGGATCATTACACAGCCTTGTTCCCTTCTGCATTGTTTGCTCAGTAATATTGCTCTGTGTCTTCATTAACTAGCAGCGATTCGGAAAGAAACAACCATAATTCATATTCCAAGAGTCATCCTCCCATGTACCCATTCACTCACCATTCCTAATTAAGTTCATGAAAGATTAATTCCTTAATGATTATGATTTGTAATGTTAATTAATTAGCTGTTTTTCCATTAAGCATTCAGAGGTTTCTAGCATTACATCGATTCCTTAATTAGCCTGTGGCAAGTGTAAAAAAAAAAAAAGTGAGTAACCAGCTTCATTCTCTTTGTCCCTTAGGCAAATTATCTGCTGCTTGGTCTTCCAGTCCATCTCCTTTCCCACTCCCTGCAGAATCCCTTTCCTCCACTGCTGCAAATGTACCTGCTTTGCTCACTCATCTTTCTAAGAGGGTGACATAACCAAGGAACAGGCATAGTTGACTCACATCACACTGTCCCTGAGTAAAAAGTACTTAGATATGAACCCTGCCTCTCTTCAAGGTGGGCAGACCTGCAGCTGAAAAGGTGACTAGCATCCTACTATGCCAGAATGGCACTTTCTAACACTCGGCTTGGAATGAGAATCCCCAGGATTGCTGAGGTCTGCCTGATGCCAGCACCAGGGAGGGTATCTACATTGCTATTCCAGTTAGCCTGCCAGGAGCTCCCTGCAACTTCAGCTTCATCACAGTTTCCAAGGCAACTTCTTTGGCTTCTGGTGTTGATAGGCTTTGGGGGATGCCAAAAGGGGGTTTGCAAGCTCAGCCTGTCCTCTCTGACAGCGACTAGAAGCTCCACTAGCACAAGGCTGAGTCTGCATTTTACAGTGAAGATTTTTAATTTCCCCAAAACTTCTGAACAAAACTCTCAGCAATGCTCGTGATTGGGTGCATGCTCCAGATTTGGCACTAAATGAGCACAGAGCATGGGCATTCCGCTTCTAGCCCCTACCGCATTTTGGAAGACTCAAACCAATGCCTGCTCTGAACAGTGGTCCCAGGCCCAAATTCCCACTGCACTTTCTGCTCCACATCTAGTCCCCAGCTGCCCATGGAAGAGGCTTGCTGATATCTCCTAGAAACTGCAGAGGTGTCCATGTGACCATGTCAGGTATGGTCACCATGGGAATGGGCATGCAGAACACAGAAGAAGGGACTGAAGAGACAACTGAGGCGAACAGAGCACCAGTTCACCTTTGAGGAGTGCTGCACATCCAATTCACCCACAAAGATTACTGTGAGATGCACAGACAAGAGTTCTTTCTTCCCCAAAAAGTCTTAGAAGGATAGCAGAGCTTGGAGCTTCCCTCCAGCCCTTCTTGTCTCCCTTCCTGCGGTGTATAAGACTTTGCAGCCACTGGTCACCACCTGCTCAGACTCAGAGCTGGGAGCAACTGAAGAAAGTCAGGGTTGAGTAGTTAGGATATATCCCTGATGCCTTTCCATTGCTGCTTTTAGAAGAACCCCTCAGCCAAGTTTCTCTAATGCTATCATTCCCAAAATAGAGAGGATCCACCACCACAAACCCCTCTAACACAGAGTTCGGACAGAATGTCAGTAATCCTGACCACCCTAAACACAGCAGGCCTGACCCAAGGTTGAAGGTATTTTTAAAAGGACAGAGCATTATAGCTGAGGAATGGTGTCTTCTAGGGGCCTTGGCTTCAGCTCCACATTTCTCCACATACTTACACATAGAAAGAAGGCTTCCCACATCCTAGGTGCACCCAAGTGAGTTGCTCCACAGGCCAGGTCACTCCTTGCCTCTCCTGCAGGCAGTATAGCCACAGTCCTCAGGGTTGACCTAACTATTAGCCACTGGTCTCCCTCCAGAGTCTGATAGATAAACCTAGTAATGTGCAAGGAACTATTGGGAATCACAGTAAAACAGGAAGCATCTCATCCTGGACCAGTGCAACAGGATGAGGAGCTTGCATGGTGCCACTTACCAGCAGGAAAAGCTCCATGTTAAAGTAATAGTAAATACATGAGTAAGAAGCCAGGACTTCTTTGTCCTTTGTGACAAAGGACAGGAGACGCTGCAGCAACTGTAGTTCATTCTGATGAATGAACCATGCTGATATCATTCTGTCCTTGGATACTGCCCTACGCTTGGTTCTTACAACAAATTCACCTCATAGCTCCAAGCCCTCCACTTCAAGCCCAAAGCAGATCTGTTGCAAAGGGCTTCCTCTGTGCTATAAGCTGAAAAGGAAACCTGCTTCACTTCTCCAAATAATTTAAATGCATGTTTAAGAAAAATGCTGTGAGATCAACTTCCTATCTACTTCTTCCTCCCCATCTGCTCTGCATTTTTTTATACTACGATAATTATCATGGAGTTAGTGCCTGCAAGCAACAGGGTCTCTAAATGTAGGGAAACTGAGATTTGAAGGATCCCACAGTAACGGTGCCCACAGGACCAGTCCTCAGTGTGGCACACATATCAGAAGCATAAAAACCTGGCCTTCCTCATTTAGGCCACCTGGTCAGCATTTACTGCAGAGTGAAAACACCAGCAGTAGCCTTGCATTTTCCAAAATGCAGCCTAAGAAATATTTCCTAACTAATTACTATCCCATATATGTGTCTCTGATCCGAAACAGCAGCGAAAGCCAGAATCAGGGGGAAAAAAACAATATTGCAAACCACACACATCCTTTCTGCTGGGGCTCAGTGAAGTGTAAACCAGTTGCGGCACACTGTAATCTCCACACAGACGCTTTTATTACAGCGGTAAGTGCTTCTCTGTTTAAATATGAGGTGCTTGGATGATTTCTACTAAAGCCAGCTTGCACGGAAGCAAAGGTGCCTTAGGACAGCCACATCAGCCTGACAAGATTCTTGGTGGCTAGAGAAGCTGACAAGTAGAAAGTTCTCCTGTCAACATCATATGCATCTGCCAGGAAGTCTCCACGTCAGCTGGTGACAGGGACACATGAGGATTCGAAACAGAGACCACAGCTGAGCCATGTCCCTGGATCACCTCTGGTGACCTTTCAGTTTAGATGCTTTCTGCCACTCCAAGTAAACTTTGCCCCTGTGTCTGGCTCCCATCAGGAAAAGCTGAACAACTCTTGAAGCATATCTTTTTCTCCTCCTCTTCCTACTGTCATTACTGTGTGGTGACTCACTCCCCAGTATGCCCACAACCTGCTAAGCCATTGCTGCTGAAAACACAACACTGCAGCTCAATCAAAATAAATACCACCTGCCTCCTTCCTCCTCTCAAGAACCAGCACAGGCAAATCTGTAGTAGAAGAGACCCCAGCCCTCCAAAACAGGGCTCAGAGTGAGACACAGTAGGGAGCAGACAAATCCTGCATGAATTAGCAGGGAAAAAGGGGAAGGGACTCAGCTAGGAATGGCCCTTGTTACCTGCTACCGGTCCCTGCTCACAGCTCCTGGAAGCCTCTGGGATTTCCAGGCAGGGATCTGAAAGACTGGGTGAGGTCTCCCATGCCCCAAATATCCTTATGTCCTCATTCCTGCACAGCCCTGTCACTCATGTAGCCCTGACAATGTACATTGGAGCACCCAACAGAATGGGCTGTTTCACACTGAATTATAGATGCCTCCAGCACGGCAAGGAAAGGAAGAAGTTGTGCATCGCTGATGCTGTGGGGATGAAAACACTACATTACAGTACAATATTACCCAGCTGACAGCGTATATGGTCCATTGAGCTCTTCACCCTAAAAACAACGTTGCAAACAAAACCAGTCAGGCGACACACAGCACGTTCTGCGAGCAAGGCTGCCACCACATGGTACAAGGACAAGCCTGCAGACTCCTGGAGCCAGAGCAGGAGTAGAGAAAAACCATCCCCACACCTCCAACCAGCTCTGACCTCACGAACGATCTATAGCCAAATTCTGATCATCTGGATCAATTAATTTGGTCAGGAACTGTCTCTCTTGCACCCTTCCCTCCCCTCCAAGTTATTAGAATCTCTTGCAAAGAAAACCACCAGAATCTTGTAAATAGGGATTCCTAAGACACATATAAGATCTGGCTGTTCTTACTAGGGAACATTTGAATCAAGAATGCCCCACAGATCAGAAAAATCTGGGCTCAGTGGAGCCTGAGAACACTAACAGTCAAAAATATACCAAGGTCTTGCAGTTCCTAAACTCACATTGGTTGCAGGCACAGAACTAATCCAAAAGCATATTTCCAATAACGGCTGGGGAGCCTTCACCTCTCGCGTTGAGCTACAGAGCAGTTTGGGCAACTGTGATTCTGCTCTGCAGTAACAGAACCATCTGCAAAAGACAGAAAGCATTTTTTTCTTCCTCCCTTTCAGCCCCCTCAAAATATTCCCCAAAGTTGTGGGGGAGAGAGGAGTTGAAAATCTAGAGGAAAACTGAGATTTTTCCATCACACATGAAAATTGCCTTTGTTCCTCAAAAAATAAGATCATGCAGGTAAAAAAACATTTCAAAAACGACTTAAAAAAAAAAAGCTTTATAATGCAGGCCTACCAATACACCCCCCAGGTGCCAGATACTGCCCCAAATGTAGAAGCAAGAAGAGCAAGAGAAACTGCAGCTTTGCAACAGAGCAGGATGGTCCAGGTCATCCCATAAAAGGGTGAAGGGGAAACAAAGTTGAGATCTACCTTCCTCCATCATATTCCAGCCCAGGCAATGGTTTAGGGACATCTGCCTTCTGCAGGTCTTCCATCAAGCAGCACCACTCAGAAATGGTGCCTCCAACAAGCCTTAAGCTCCTCCTCCTCCTTAATCAATGGCAGGTGAAATGAAAATACAGTTCCCACAGCTGTGGCTGGCAGGGGTGCAGGCAGTGAGACACACACATACCTGTTGTGAAGTGGTACCTCTTTCCTGGTACAGGGAAGGCACAGCCTTCAGCAGCATTGAGCCTTCATGGGGATGGTGCCTGCCACCTTTGCAGCAAACTCATCTCCATCTCCAAGCCATCACTTAGCTTCCTTGGTGAATAAAGGCCTTTTATCTGCCATTTTACCAGGCAATCCATCAGGCAGACATGCAATGAAGCTTGATTGACCCTGACTGTCTATATGACAACTCTGCCAACTCTGAAATTCTTATCTGCAGTTCATCCTCACATCCTGGAGACCATAAAGTACATTGGGTGGGTTTTCCCAGAATAAGAATACTTTCATTTATGGGGCCAGAGAGAGCTGCAAGCACACGTTGCCATGAGACGTGCAGGGCACAGCACTGCATAAACAGGGCACAGGGAAAATGTAGATGCTGACACTGCTGCCTGTCTTCCCTTCCACCTGCCCTCCCTCTACCACGGTGATAGCTACCAGCAGCCCTTTCCCCCTGGCACTGATCAGATACAGTGCCCTTGTCCCACAGACCCAGCCTAATGGCACTAGAAGCTGGATCAGAAGCTCTGCTGGGATGAAGATGGGGAACACAGGCTGTGCTTGGATTAGGCATTTCTCAGGTGACCACTCCATTCACAGAGCCTGTTCCTGCAGGGTGAAGAGACAGAAGGTGTGAGGCTGTCTCTGAAAGCAGCTTCGGATGGACACTGCTCTGGCTGAAACCACCTGCTTTGTGAAAAACAGGTGGTCATTAAAGAAGATGCCTTTGACTTTTCAAAATGTTTTCCCATATGGAAATAAGAACATTGCTGGATCAATTAACTTTAAAGAACTGTGCTGATGCAGCAGCAGCTTTGCTCATCCCCCCCATGAATAATCTCTGACCTTTCACAGCTGAAAACAGTTTCTGCTGACCCACCAGCCTGGCTGTTGCTCTATAGCTGCAGGTCATCTATGTGGTTTGGCCTTAGCATCCAGGAAAAGGTGAACAGCCTTACAGGCAGATTCCCTTAATCCTGTCTCCTTTCACAGCTTCAGCAGTTCAAAGAAGATTTTACAGGCTGTCTTCAAAGTTTCTGCTCTTTGAGAAAACTTTTGACATAAGAAATGCCACTGGCACTAGCCACCTCCCTCCAAAGTGGTTATGATTCCAGGGCAAATCACTAAGATGAAGTGCATTTCCCCTCTAGCAGGATGGGTGGCCCTGGTCTGCCATGCATCATTTGAACTAGCACCCAGACAGACTGCAGAAGTCAAAGCCAGCACCTGTAAATCTGTCCATGACAGATCAAGGAGATAGATGTGCTTGGTCGAGTTGAAAACAACCACAGAAAAAAACTTCTGGAGGAGAGAGAAAAGGAAAACTGTGTTGATTACTGCCCATCAGGACACCCCTTCAGGAGCTTTCTGGAGGCTCCGGGGACTACTAAAGCCCTTGCTCAAGACTATCACAGCAATCCACACACGTTTCTCTACCAGGCAGAAGGCTGCTGCTGCTTAGTGCTGTGATGGTGACTGAAGGCATCAGCAGATCCTCCAGGAGCCCTTGGGCAACGCACAGCAGCCCTTTCCCCCCCATCCCACAGCATGCACAGCGATGTTGTCCTCAGCCCCCCTCCAGGGAGCACCCCCCACGTTACACACAGATGGGAGGGAGCCCGGGACGCAAAGTGGGCAGCTGGCCAGCCAGTAAATTAATTTCAAAGGCAGGCAGGTGATAGATGAGGTTCATGTGGGAAACAGGAGAGGAAAAATTGCCTATCTGTGACTGTTACAGCAGAGGACAGTGCAGGGTGGAGTAAAATGAATGGGCATGGAGGGATCAAGGAAGGAGCGACTATATATAGCAGCATGTATATAATTGAATCCCTGAGGCCTGGATCCTGTCTTTTGGGCTACGTGGGATTGCAAATGTGGGATGGCACAGCTGAGGTGAATGATTCATGGGCTGTGTGTGACAGATAGGACCCCCAGAGCAATCTCTTACTGGTGTGGGGGTGGGAATGCCACTGACAGGATGGTGAGGGAATGTGATGAGATGAGGAGCTTCCTCCACATCGTTCTGTGAACCTTTGAACCCAGCCTTTACGAGAACAGCCTGGAGGAGTCTACCAAAATTAGAGGTGATGCCACAGCTCAGCACTCTGGACCTGGCCAGTGGGGCAGCTTATCAAGTGGAACCAATCCCCCCTGCACAGCAAACCCAGACCTATACCAAAATCTTATTAATCTGCTCTGTGCTGCTGACTTCTTCCCTACAGGAATCATTGTCAGGGAGATGAAAATGCTCAGGAAAATCAGCTCTTTCCCCTCTGTCCTTCTCTGCCCTGCTGCTGTGCCAGGTTCAAGTTGGCAGAAACAGCCAATTAGCAAGTGCCAGACCATTTCTAGGGCATTTCCAGTCTCACCAGAAGCAGGGGGCCTCCAGTGCCTTAGGAAAGAGGCTTTCAGCAGAGCCACCCCAGGCAGATGTGCTGAAAAGCAGCTCAGAAGCATTTTTGGTTGTCCTGTACTATGTTCCTTCGAGGGCGTTGCTAGCTTTTACCCCAGTATTTACTCAGGTTGAAAGACACCCTCCCGTATTTACATGAGACTCACATGCATGGCACAAGCACAGCTGGGATGTGCCCAAGCGCTGTGCCCTGCCAGACTGCCTGGAGCACAGGCAAGCCAGCTGCACCATCCTGCTGCTTCAGTGGAGGTAAACATCCTCCCCCATATGACTGGGGGTTGTGCGAGAACATCAACTGCAGGTTAGGTGTGACCATAGCATCCTTTTCACCAGCCTCCTCTCTCCAAGAGAGGCCAGCAGTGACGGCCAAGAGAAGAGAAAACTGGAGCAAATGCAGAGCCAGACTTCTCCTGTGCCACCTGCCTGCAGCAGCCTGCAGGAACACGTTCAAGTGGGAATTTGCATGCTGTTAAGGCCACCTTTTTTTTTGCTCTGCAAGTCCTTTTTTTTTTCTCTTCCATTTTTTAAGATTTTAGCATCCACCACAACCTGTGGCAAAGAGGATTTTCCATGCCACACTGTTGAATCCTCCAGTTTAAGGTAGCAGGCAATCCAGTGCCTTAGTCCCAATCCTCCCGGCACCTGGACCTCTCCCTATATCTGTTTGTCCTGGTTTGACCACAGCCAGCAACTAGGACCACATAGCCATTCACTTGCTCCCTCCCATTCCCCCAGTAGGGTAGGAAGAAGAGGGAGAAAAAGGTGAAAAAGCACTCATGACTTGAGATTAAGACAGTTTAATAGAACAGTAACAGAAGAGAAAAACAATAATAATAGCAATGGTAAAAGAATATAGACAATAAAGTGGTACAACACAAATTGCTCTCACCACCCGATGATGAGTTGCCCATCCCAAGCAGTGACTGTGGATTCCCACTCCCCCAGCCAACCCCCAATTATACACTGAGCATGCCATCCATGGCATGGAATATTCCTTTGGCCAGCTTGTCCTGTCTATGCTCCCTCTCAGCTTCTATGGGAAGCTGAAAAAGTCCTTGACTTGCTATAAAAATTACTTAGCAACAACTAAAACAATATATGTTATCAACATTCTCCTCATACAAAATCCAAACCAGCAGCTCCTAGGAAGAAACGTAACTCTGTCTCAGCTGAAATGAGGACACAGTTTTAAGCAGATGAGGAGACAGATCAGTTTGAAATAGATGTTAATCCCTTAATTCAAATGCTTTCCATGAATCAGAGAATAACAGACAATGCTGCTAAGGTTTACAACCCAGATCCCAGATCCTCACCCAATTTTTTGCAGGTGGTAGAAAAGTAAGGAACATATTGAAGACTTTCCATTGCAACGCGGGCACTTCTGCACTCCCAGAAATTGCCTGTGTCTTACTGATATGTTCCTGAGGATCTGACAAATAACAACCTGTTGTCCCTTCAGCTTTGGCACACGCATCCTGATAGAGGTATGCCAGCCAATCCCTCTTTCCCAACAAAGGTGATACCATTTCAAGTAACAGGACTAAATGGCACTGCCAAATACATTTTTGATACCTGTGTTAAGCTGCATATTGAGAGTTTTGTTGAAGTGTTGCAAAATAATCCTGGTAAAAGTTCCTACCACTGGCATGAGTTTTGGGCTGTCTCTCACTGGAAGTCTCCATCCTTCCAGCACCTAATGTCCATTGATTTCAGGAGGATACATGGCATAAGTAAACGCAAATCCCTATCTTCCCAAACCAGGCTAAGCAAAAGAGAAACAGTTTTTATATACAGTCAGTAATGAGTAGGTCTTAAATGAAATAGCTAATGATTAAGGCAGATATCAACAAACTGCAGCAAAAAGAATTTGGTTGAATGTGGAATAGATTCAACATCAAGGAAAGCTTTTAGACAAAGTATTATAAATGCCATTATCTGATGTTCCTTTCTAAATAATTGAGTCCCCTTGTGAAAAATTGAGCTTGCTCCACTCTTGTTGTTCCTTGGAAAGAAAATGTGTTGAAGAACTGTGGACTCTGACAGCATTGTCTGTTATTCTCTGATTCATGGAAAGCATTTGAATTAATGGATTAACATCTACTTCCTTGCGGATTTCCAAGACTCAGCTAGATGAGGTTATAACTTCGGTGAGGTTGTTGGGAAGGGACCCAGAGGTCCTTTACAGCTATCACTGCCATGAGTCTATGTCCCTGTAATCCATTCAGAGATTTCATCTGCTGATTCATACCCTCCAGCAGTGCAAATAACGTAATTAGCTGACCTTGGTTGCTATAGCAATAAGTATAAGCAAGAGCCTCTCTGCGTACCATTTCTTGGCATCAACTATAAACATAGGTCTTATCACTCTGAGAACGAACAGTTTTCTGCACAATATTCTAATTTCAGAGAGTTAGAAGAGGCTTAGCTGAGAAGTAAAATTACTGAACAGAAAGTTGGTTCTGTTTTACCTCAAACCAGGACAGCTCACCCAGCTGATTTGCACAGATTTAAGAGAGGGAACTCTCCCACAGGCAGACCCAAGCAGCTGAGCATCTCCAGCAAGCAGGGCAGTCATCAATGGCTGAGGATAAACTATATATAAAAGGACCTCACCTTCCTGTTACCATCAGTAGTGTGGTCATGATCAATGGCCAGTCTTTGCAGCAGGTACATCTCAGAAGCACCTGGCTAGCACTCACTGGAACAGCAGCAAGACCTGGGAGCACCAGAAGGGTTTCAACCCCAAAGGTTTTGCTCAGCAGCTTGGTTCATTTTGTTTCTTCCAAGATGCAGCCAGACTACAGGCCAGTCCTGCTGGAAGCACTGGTAAGTACTCACTCATTCCTTCCTGTACAATCACTTTCTTCTGAGGTGAACCTGAGGCACTGTTTGGCCCTGTGTTGTCCAGGCCAAACATAGACTCTGATGCATAACACTTCTTTACTCCAAGAGAAGGACACAGACACGCACTTCTGGTGTGAAACCTGCCCTTAGTCAATCTTTCAGTCACAAAATCTCTGTATGTTGGGTCACAACTTTGCTAATACCTAACTGCTGGGCAAAGAAGAATATGAAGTACATATAAACTCACCAAAGGAACTGATTTATTTCAGGGAGCCATATACATTTACTTAGAAAAGTGACCAAAGTTCAAATAAATTCTAGCTTCCAAGCACAGAGGATTATTCCACTAAGCATAAGGCAGAAACAGACCTTCTCTGTAGGGATGTAACTTCTAATTATGTATTGCTCCCTGCAGCCTATATTCTAGAATCATTATTATCTTCCATGTTTATTAATCAGTTACCTGATGTTAAAAAGAAGATAACTTCTACGGGACATGCAAACAATTCTGCAGTTTTCTTTTCCAGTGATTCAGCATTCATTTCAGAAATGTGTTAACAGGATACAAAGGCTATTAGGAAGCCCCCTGTGTAATTATCATCTTCCTTGCCTCCAATTCTTAATAATTATGGAAGAAAATGGGTATTTTCTAATAGATATTCTATCTTGCCAGAAGAAAAAATGTGTAAGTTATCTTTTCTTCTTTTTAAAATCTCATTTCTTTCATTTTCCCTTCTCTAAAGACCTATATCTGAAATCTTATTCAAATAAGGCAAAGTTAAATACTCTCAGTGGAAAGACTTTGAACAAGTGAAAGGAAATTCTTTCAGCTCTGAGGATGCTGGACTGACACCAATTTAAAATATGAGTGTTGGGTTGAGAATTAATAAAGCACCTGCAGATTACTTTTGCATACTTTCTCCGCAACATCAAGGGCAAGCATTTGGGATAGAACAAATTTGAATTTGAACGAGTTCATGTTACTGTCATAGAGAGGCAACTGAAGCGATGTCAAACCAAAAGGGTCCCACTCACCCCATTTTTCTGGGATCAAGTGCAACAAATTGATAAACATGTAAGTAACGCACTGGAAAATGCATTAGTATGGAGAATGATTTTTAGGGGGCAGCTGTTCTCCTAGGTGACATGATGACAGTACACATCCATCTCGTGCTTGCTGTGCTGGAATTGTCTGGGCTACCAACAGCTGGGGCACTGAACTCTTACTTGGTTTGTTGTGTTTGGGTTTTTTCCTGTGCAAACACAGCTTTGTGCAAGTAATTGTTTAGTGATGTGAACTTAAGAAATGAACAACTTAAGAGATAACTCCTACCCTTGGTTTGCTTTCTTCACCTTCCCCTTGGTTTTAATTTCTTCACCTTCAGTTGGTACCTTTTCCTTTGAAAAATCACACCTTCAAGAAGCAAGTAAACCCATCCTGGTCTAACTTTCCAGTATTTAACACCCTGATGCTCCTTCTCGCAAGGAAATCTCTCTGGGATATAAAGGTCCCCCAAGGGCAGCAAATCCAGCAACCACCCCACCAATTACAAGGTAGCAGAAAGATGCAGTCTTCTCAAATGCCTCAGCAGGCAAAGCTGGGGCAAAAACTTGGGCAAAGCTAGAGAGAAATATAAATATCCCTCTCCATGCTCCACCAGTCATGAAACGTTCTGATTAGGCATCTTGCTTAAAATATCCAAGCCAGAGGCTTTTGTATGAAGCATCCCTTGTGATGGGTACTCATTTCAAAGGTGTGCTCTGAATGGAAATAATTTTGCAGAGGTTACCTGGAGGAATAAGAACATATTCAGCAGATAATAAAATAACTTCCCTATGATGCCATGTGGGAAGGGCACACTGTCAGAAAAATGCAGGAGAAGAAAAGCCATGCTTGGAAGGACCTGGAGGCTGAAACAGGGACAAGAAGGATGGGTGTGATGCTTGCACGTGGACCTGTCAAAACACTCGACAGGTCTAAACCCCAGCTCATATACACAAGCACCAGCCATTTCACAAGAAGCCCTTAGCCTAGATTTTAGGAAACTGCATAACAACAATTCCAGAGTCAGACTCTGTGTAGTGCTGACCCCCGGGCTTTGCAAAGCTAATTGCTCTTATCAGTGAGTAACATGAGATAGTCTGGAGAGCCATGCTGCCAAGACACCCACTCATGCTGGCAGGACAGCGGGCCAAGCCTTTCCAGCCCCCACTGGCCTGGATTCCCATGACTTTGGATGCAGACAGGTTGTCTTTATTGCTGGGGCTGTGTTAATTTTCTCTCCCTTTTGGCAGGAATGCATTCATAGCTCAGCACAAACCATCTCAAGTCACTTTATGATGAGACGGGGGCTACGACCTTAACAGCCCCACGGCACTGCACACGTTTTTCCAACTTCCCTGTGTTGCCCAAGACACTCCGCAATCAAAGCACAACGCTAATGAGGTGAAGTCAAGCAGGGAATCGCAGGGAATGCTGAAATTACAGCTGGGGGCCCACCATTAACTCTGCTGCGCCCCTGCACAGCCCTGACCTTAAAGCTTTTCATCCTGTGACCATGGTCCTTGTAAGGTTTCTGCCCTGCTCTGTGCATTGCAGAAGCAGAGCTTGGTTAGTTGCTGACTATTGGATATTTTGGGGGTTCCCCATGGAAATGGCAGGGATAAGCAACCCCATGGGGAAATGCAGGGAGGGGCAGGCACAGGCTTGCTCGCCAAGGACAGCATTCAGGCACCCGGACCCCACATCCCCCCAGCAACCCCAAGGAGGGTCCCTATCCCTTCTCCACCCCTGGAGGTACCTCTGGAGGTGCTGCCCCCTCCCCAAACCCGCAGCTGAGAGGACAGCACACCCCTCCCCACCTCTCCCGGCGCCTCCAGCCCCACGGGTGCCACTGCTCCCTGCCTCTCCAGCCTGTCCCGCGGCTTTCCCACTGCCGTGGGTGCCCCCCGGATCCTCAACCCTCACGGTCCCCCCCCTCCCCGTGGCATACAAGTGCCCCCCTCCCGCCTCCTCCCAGCCCCAGCGCGCACCCGCCCGCTCCCTCCCTCCCTCCC
>KZ505737.1:656954-696412 GCA_002844005.1 Limosa lapponica baueri
CCGGCTGGTCGGGGGGTGCCGGGACCGGACACCGGACGGCTTTCGGGGGCGGCCGCGGAACCTGAGCCGGTAGCGGGCATCAAGCAGCCGGGAGGCCGCGGGGAGAACCGTTACAGGACGGTGCCGGACACCGGCTGGTCCGGGGGAGACCGGGACGGGGCGAAACCAGGCGGGACCAGACGCCGTTAACGCCGGTTACTCTCCACAGGGCTCCTCTCGTCTCCCGAGGCCGCTGCCAGCACGGCGGTGAGTGCAGCCTGCCCCCGTTGTCCCCGGGAAGGACGATCCCACCTGCCCTCCGTGTCACCGACCAGGAGTCCCAGTGCAGGGCGGCCCCTTCCCCACAGCCCTGGGCTTGGGTCCCGAGCCCCGGGGCTGAGCAGGAGTACCGGAGGGGTGGCCTGACTCCACCGGTGGTCCCAGGTGGTCTCGCCCCATAGCTGGGGTCTCAAGCCAAGCCTCAAAGCGATAGATGCCCCTCACAGCATGAAAGATAACGTGGCACTTCGTAAGGCTGTGCCAGCTGCTGTTGAGCTCTCCTTTCTGTGCATGAGTGTGCCAGTATTCTCCAGAAGCTGACCACAGACCGGTTTCACACGGTGTATCTTAGACTTCTTATGTTCCTGTTCTTCCCTAGCCTGCTTGCTACAAGTATGGTGTGCCGGGATGTCCAAGGGACTACAATCCAGTTTGTGGGACAGATGGAGAGACCTACTCAAACGAGTGTGTCCTCTGCCTTTCAAACAGGTACTGACTTCGGTGGTATCCTCACCTTCCCTTCCCTATATGCAAGCAAAATATTCGTCCTTGCATCCCAGTTAACTGGTAGATTGTTGGCTTTGGATCATTCACAAACTGTTAAACTGCAGTTTTAGCAGTGTCTTCTCAACGGCCAATCCCTTGCAACATCTTTTGTCGTGAGACCTGTAAACGGCTTAGATTGGATTCAGTTAGCTGGGAGTACTGAATATTTGCTTTTGTAATCCTTCAGGAATTTTGTCAGAGGGGGGTTGCCTGTCATGTTCATACAGTGCCACATTACCCTTAAATATAATGCTGGACTCTCCCACACTCTCCATCAGAAAACATGAAAGTTCCCACCCAAAAATGCAGCTTTTACTACAAAATGTTTACCTTCAAGATCCAATCTCCTGTACTTCCTTTCACGGAGAAAAGTAAGAATGCCAAATGTTAGGAGAAAATACTCTTTTGCCACACTGATTGCCTAAAAAATCGAGAAAGAGATCGCCTGAAGTTTGAGAGAGGGTATTTTATTCTTTCATAGTTTAATAATTTTTTACAACAAATTCAAAACACAGAAAATTAGTACTTAATGAGCTTAATTGTTACCCCCGTTATGATTGACTGGAAACATCTATGGACCATCCTCTCAGTACAAACTGAGAGGAAATGCTTGTGAATTTAACTTGATGGTGAAAGGTAATTTATATTAATGAAATAACAGAATTTCTGTTTCTAGCAAGGGAAGAAGTGAGAGTAGCAAAACAGCAGTGATGGGCATTTACAAAATTACAAATAGATAGATCTCAAGAAAGGGAAGCCTGAAATATGTTTCTGACTTTAGGGCAGGGAAAAGATTGACTGTGACCAGATAATTTACAAAATTCAAATGATGAAGATAGCAGGAACAGACCAGAATAAGAAAAGTGTCAAAGGTATCAAAGGACACTTAAGGAAGAAATATTTTAAAGAAAGTCCCAAAGTGTGTCAAAGTATGTTTAAAGGTATGCGGATCTGCAGAATTTGGTAACATTTTCACCAGAATACAGCACAAACTACCCAATTGCAAAGAAATTGCAAAGATAATTGGTAAATCTACAGTTTTTGGGAAAAAACAAACAAAAAAAAACGAAAAAAAAACCAACCAAGGAATCAAAGGGCACACACAGTACAATTTGTGAGAAGGGGAGAAAAGAGGTGCTGGCGTGTTACGTATTAGGAGCCTACTTGCCTTTGTTGCCTAGAACAATGTTGGAGTAAAACATTACCCCTGGAGCCAGAGGTAAAAAAGATACAGATTTGTCAGAAATAATCCGATCAGATCCATGTGATTTATTTTTTTGGCAAGATAACTGGCCTAGCAGAGTAAGAGGAAACAGAAGTGTTGCTCCATGACATTAATAAGGCATTTTACGTAGCTCCACTTGACATTCACATAAGCAGACAAATAGTTGTTCAGCTGAAATTGCTGAAGGATGAAGCCACAGAAGTTTAAAATGCTGTGGCTTAAAAGCAGTAATCAGCATTTTACAGTCAAACTGGAAAGAGCTATTAAGTGGGATTTCCTTTAGGTGTAGTATATAATTCAGTATTTTTGTAAGGTATTGGATACCAAAAACAGGACAATAAAAATTGGCAAAATGGCATGTGATACAATGATCTGTGAGATACTGTGCAGGACAGTATCAAAATTCCCAGGGATCTGGAGAAATGGACTGAAATCAGTACAATAAAAGTCAAAGAGACGTGCTAAGTATCTCATAAAGAGAGTGCAAATCCACGTTGTGGAGATATAGAGAGAGTGTCTCATGACCTTAACAGTGTATTTGATCTTTCCTCAGCACAGAATAATGGGCTTTGAGATCCAGCCTTACATTTCTAGGATGTTTCATTTCTTAGGCATGATCCCTCAGTTCCAGATGGGTGCATGGTAGATTTCTGAATACGAGCACTGCACATAGCACAAAGGGGTCTCTAGGCAAACCTGCTGTTTATTTCCACTCAACTCTTTAAGTAACATCTTATGTTATTTAAAGAACATCTTATTAGTATGAGATGTAATGTGCATGTAATACATTACATGGGATTTAATTCAGTTACACACACAAGATAGATTTTTATCTTAACCATCTTTTTTTTGCTGGCATCTTACATGCTCAGAAATATGCATTTTGGTCTGAAAGGGCACGGGTTATTTTTTCTTTAATAGTTCAGTTGTTGGTGTGCTCAGTGGCTTTCTAGTTCAGTCTGGAGTTGTTGTCCTAAAGTGTTTGACTTGGCATGAACACAAGAAGAATAAAACACTTTGTCTTATGGGAAGAATTTCAGCTTTGAAAAATGGTTCATAGTCATAAGCAATGGTCATTTCACTTCAAGGAGTCTAAGGTACAGTTCATCACACTCCTTAGGAGGGGAGAACACAGAGATCTTTCTGCCCTTCTTAACAAGCTGCATGACCAGTAGTTGCTGAGATAAATAGTATAATGTGGTCATGTAGAAACAGATATTGGGCATATCCCATAATGAATTACAGAACATCCAGTTCTAAATTAACTTAGGTGATTCTCAACAGCAAACTTGCAGGTCACTTCCAGCCCATGTTTAAGCCCACTAAAGGACTTTCTGAAGGGAGCTGCACTTCCCTGATGGCCAAAGCAGTACTGTCCCTGGGCTTTTTTAGTCATGCAAGACTGTGTGGGCACCTGGAGAGCCTCATGAGCATCAGGAGAACTGCAGGAAAGGTTGTTGTGGCTGATCCACAATAACATGAGACACCTGGAGCAGAAGTGCAGCACAAGCCCTGCCCATCCTGGTTCTGCAGTACAGCCCTGTAACTGTAAGACCAAAGCTGGTCTTACTCTCTGCCTTTTTAATTTTTTCTTTTTTTTTAATCTTAGATCTAATCCATTCTTAAGCGTGTGCTCAAATGCAAATCCCAGGTCTCTTCCATGCTCAGTGTCCCATAGCAGTGACAACAGCTGAACTTAATTTAAATCTGGTCTGGCAGGACCACAAGCTCTTTGGAAACAACACAGCAGCTTGAGCTGCCTCCAGAGGGTTTAGCATAAGGTCTGTCCTTCAGCCAGAACTTTTCCTTACATCTTTACAAGTGTTTTACATCCCCTAGGCTTGATTTTTTCCTTTCATATTCCTAATCTGCTCCGCTACCTTCAGGCTAAAAGATCCCTGAAACAACTATCAGTACAGATTATCCCTGCTTTTGGGTAACCATAAGTCTCTTGAATTTCATGAGAAGTAAAACATCTTGATTCTATTAAGATAGGGAAGCAAACTGAAGATCCAGGGCAGTTTGCATTCCAGCACTTTCTTTTTCTATCTGCACTTGCTTGGTAAACTGAGATTTTTAAAAGGGGCACCCCAAAGTACCACATAGGGGACTTAAAAAAAAAAATCCAGTGTTCCTAAACTAAGGGAGAGTTGGCTAAAATTTCCTTAAAGAAGTTTCCAATGTTCAGAGAACCACACATTAGTTAGTGAAGCCTGGGATGCAAAGGTGCATCAGGATGCACACCCTTCCCACTGAATTCCCACATGAAAGGTGGAAATTTTGTAAGCATTAGAACTATTTCCCACTTCAGAGACTGCGCAGTTTGACTTGCATTAGTGCTTTGTAATGGGCACTTTAGTCCTCGTTCCGAGATTGGCCATGTGGTTTGATACTTCTCAGATTTGTAGATGGCTTTATCAGGTTTTTATAGGTAAGAAAGCCTGAAGTGAGGCTATCTCTGGTAATGTGTGTGTGATTCATAAATCTTTGCATCAGTTACTTTGCGATAATGTTTGCCACAAGTGATGCAATTAAATGCATCGCTGCATTTAATTGAACACATAGAAAGATACGGGAGAGTCCACTTTATAAAATGTCTCTTAAATTCAAGCATAGTGCTTCTCTTCTAAAGTATTTTTCTTCTGCTTGCAGTGAAAATAAAAAGGATGTCCAAATTTTCAAGATGGGAACATGCTGAACGGCAGATGGCCGCTTTTCAAGAAAATGAGAGGGACACAGACAGTCCAAATGGAAGCAATGCCTTAAACATACCTTCTGTGTAGCCTATCTTAATAAATTAGTTTGCCTGTTTAAACAAAGTACTGTTACTCTATTAAAACCAGTGTTGATAAACATAGCCATAATACACTTATAAGCTGAACCCTGATATATTTTCTCATGCAAGACAGATCATAGGGTAAGAAAGAGGTGTCCTGGCTGCATACCAGTAGGTCAGTTGTCTGGAGAAGAAAATGAATGGGTACTCAGTGGCATTTCCACAGCAGCACCTGGGAGCGAGGAGGCCCCAGCACCTCTGCCATGGGCAGTGCTGGCAGTGGCTTCTCATGGTTTCTGGGAAGATCTGAGCCTGCAGGTGCCAACAACCCCTGGGGAGCCACCAGAGGGGTTTTCTGTGGTGGCTACCAAACTGGTGATGGTGGCCTTACATATACCAAGCCTCTGCCCTGGGGTCCTTAACTGCAGGTCCTGCTGGTGGAGGGCAGTGACCAGACATCTTCTGCTCCTGTGCAAGTAAGGGCTGTTTTGGAGCACTGGAGGTATGGGGGCACGTGCTGCCCCCAGGCTCCTGGCTTCTGGGCTCTGTCTGCTCCTTGGGGTGCCAGTGGGCTGGCACCCAAGAGCCACTTCCCATGACAAACATCAAAGCAAAATCAGAAAACCCATGTAGAAGGGTACGCTCTGGAATGGGTCTGGTGGACCTTCCCATGGGAAGGGTGAATGAGCACTGGGGTTCGGTCCTTTCCTTCACCCACTTGTGCACGTGGGCACACAGCCTTTGTCACGTTTGTTCCCTTCTGTTCTGCTCAGCACCTCTGATTTCTGCACGTTGCTTGAAATGAATTGTGTTTGGGTTGTCTTACGGTGCGTTGGTAATACACAGATGGCTTCTACCTTTTGATCCAAGCCAGGTGGCACCTGCGCTAGCCCTGGCCCCAGACAATGGCTCCGTCAGGCTTTGCTGGGCAGCAGGAGCTTAGGCAGAGATGTACGGCATGCTTCATGCCTGATGAACATTCACAGGTCAGTGACTTTGGTTTTGAAAAACAAGAATGCTTTTGTCTTATAGTTCCTTTAAAGGGTCGAAGCTGTCCTTAGCTTCCAGCACATGCCTGCTTTCGTTTCCTTTGTGCAAAAACTAATCATTGACAGAGGGGTGTCATGTGTGGCACAGCTGGAGGGCTGGGACTATAGGACAAAGCGGTCAAGGGGAGACATGAATATGTGGATGGAAAAGAAAGATGACCAGTGCCTCCCAACAAGGCATCAGCTGTGGATGAAAAATCCACAAAAATCCACAATTTCTCTATTGGCGGCAAATCCTTTTGAGAAAGTTCCTGTGTGCTCCCAGCTGTTGTTTCCACATCCAGATCTGAAAACTTTCACTTTTTCAAGTTTTACCAAATGCCAAAGCAGTTATGTGCTATGCTTTGAATTAACAAGGGGATGGAAATGATAAGCTGTTTCCATTTGTACTTCTATTTTGATAACTAATTGTGCTTACAAGGGAACTTTAACAACTCCAGTCTTGATAGACTCCAGTCTGAAATATTCCTTCAGTATTTGATGAAAGTGTGTATTGCAATTTTTTGCAAAACTCAGAAAAAATATGGTTTTTTAAACACCACTAAATGAAACAAATTCAAATAAAAAACAGCATGTCGGCTGATTATTATAATCACACTAGAGCACTGCTCCCAGTGTATGAATGCTTAAGATAAAACCTTAGAGCTGACTTTGAATCTTCCTATTTTTCTACATATTTGAAAAATGGTGAGTTCAGCACTGCATGTAATTACTCACCAAATCTGCCCCTGCCATCTGTACTTCATTTTCTGACCATTAAAAAGTTCTGGCAATTCCCACAGGTAAATTTTGACAACAAGATTTAAGAAGCAGTGCAGTTTTATGTCATGTATCCTACTTCTTTCTAGTCTTACCCAAGAGGAGATACCTCTCATTCAGTTGAGAAAAAGTGTGCAAAGTGGTTCCTGTCCTTGGGAATGTCTGAGCACATTAGAATCTTTGGAGGTGAATGCCATTTCGCAGTAACTTCTGCGCTATGTAGACTAATGTAGAAGGATTACTATGTAGGAGTAGAAGTCTGAAATAATCTTGATGGATATTTGATACATTTTTAAGTAATGCTTCAACATACATATAGTATGTTTTATTATGAAAGTGTATTCTTGCTTTATGTAGTGCCACCCTCTCAATGATGAGAACTAAAAGGTAGAAAAATAAATGACTCTCAGCACTGACAACTGGATCCTTCCAGAGCTGAATGTAAAACATGACTTGTATGCTTTCCCAAACTCACCTCCCCAAAAAAAACAAACAAAAAAACCCAAAAAACAAACAAACAAAAAAACCTCCCTGTGTTGTACTGCAGCTTGGTGTTTATGAACCTTTATAGATCAAAAAGTTGATATCTCAGAATTTTAGTATGATGGACTTAATTTTTGTTTAAAAGCAAAATTTTGCAGTGCATGTGGGACAATGAAAGCTAGATATATCATACCTTAATTCTCACTCCAAAAAGATCCCTTCTCAAACTCAGGAAAAAACCCTGTAATGTACGCCAGTTGAAGCTTTATAGATCAAAAAGATAAATTTCAGTATCATGGGCTTCATTTTTGTTTTAAGTTAAAATTGTACATTATGTTTAGGACAATGCTGGTCTTATTTATACGAAGAGTAGGACTCACGCTTCTGGAGTAGGACTCTAAGGCTTCCTATGAAGCCTTAGGACAAGGCTTATTTGTATGTAGAGTCCTTGCTCTAATGATTTAATCCAATTGCCTTCAGTGGTGCTGTTGTAGATCTATTTTACATACAGGTGAGGTAGGAAGTTGTCTAGATGACAGAGTGTTAGAGCAGCAAAATTAAGTGGCAAAGAGGGAAAGACAGCCTGTGGGTCTTGCATCAGTGGCTACAGTGGGTCAACACTGATGACTTCCATATGCTCTGATTGCCCAAAATTTGCACAACAATCTAGTTTTTCCCAAAATTGTCACCCAGGTGCCTCTTTGGCTGCAGGAATGGTTTCACTGCTGGCAACTCCAGCCTCTGCCACTCAGGGAAGTCACCCAGCAAGGTTTTTAAAGCCAGATTATGCTCCCATCCTTCCGATTTCTGAAGTGATTGGATTCTGGAAGTGTATTATTTGGAGGGGAAGGTGACTGAGTAGGCTCAGAGCGTGATGAAGTACCCAGGTGCTGAGGCCATAGCCACATTGCAACCCTCTTAGTCTTGGAATCCAGAGCTCCTTAGAGCTGGTGCCATTAATTTTTCCACTAAACCAAGGCAGAAGTATTTCCTTTCTCTTAAGATTATTTTTCTTTTAAAGTTTTTACATTGCTCTTCTTATTGCAATGAATAAACAGAATCATTGAAAGCAGGAGTTGCCCAGAATCTCCTTGTTTTTGTAAACTTCTTCTAATTTTAATTTTGTTTTCATGTATCTTACTGTTATTCACCCTCCAGGCAAACTGCTTTTTGGATGGAACAGTTCTAAGAGTTTGTTGCAACTGCTGTAGCTGTGTTGTCCAACTTTCCTTTTGCTCTCTCTTGTTGCATTTTAAATTGTGCTTTATAGTTCTTGCTGTTCTTCAGACGGCTTAAACATACGTTTCCAGATGGAGTAAAGAGGTGCATTCCTCTTTAACAGAGGGACTGGTGCATAGCACCGACTCGTGCCGTGCCTCGGTCTGACAGGAATTGATTAAATCCCAGCCTCCTTGAAATTAAAAATTGACTAGTACGGGACTACTCACCAGCGTTTGGTGACCACCAGGTTTGACAAATGCATTAAAATCCGTATGTCACTTTGATTGCTCCAAGTGTTGACTGACATCTACTCACAGCATTCATGAACTAGCTAAAATCAGTAACATAGAAGAATGTTACTGTAACCTTTACACATCAACAAACCTTATGCCCAGCATTCTCGTTAGCTTATTACATCTGCATGAGGCTGACAAGGGATTATACTCGCTGAATGGCATGACTGTGAAACAAGACTTGAAAGGATCTCTATTCTGTCTGAGGTCAGATGTTTGGATAATATTTTGTTTGATTAGGATTTATGATATTTTCTAGCTTCCCAGGATCAGCACAGTCTTGATCTGTCTGAGGCAAATGTGCAGCCATCCATTTATGTCTAATGGAGGTCAGAAGATGTCTTACTGGCTTTTGCTAATGAAGGGTAGATACAAATGGGTTTGTTCCTCGTTGAGCTACAAGAAGAGCTTTTTTAGTTGATTACATTTCTGACTCTCCCTCCTGTGGAATATTTTTTTTAAAAAAATTGTCCAGGAAACTTGCTTAAACAAAGCGTTCCCTGGACTCCATGCACTGTTGCCCAGCGGACATGGCAGGTGTGTTTTCTGGGACACCTGGGCTCCAGCTCCTACCTTAGCTGTGGGTAGTTTGGAAGTGCTCAGGCCCTTTGCTTCAGCCACTCTTCTGAGAGTTTGCGGGTTTTCTCAACCAGATGTGGTAACACACTTTGGTTTGACCCAGAAGGAAAGCATCTCTCATTGAATTGCTGGCAGAATCTTTCAGGACATGGGATCCTGAAGTTCTCTTGGGTGTGATAGAAACACATCAAGCCCACCATGCTTCCACTAAAACTTAAGGCTCAAAAAATGTGGCTAGCTGTTGAAAACCCTTGTCAATTGGAAAACATCTTTCCAAAGACACAAGCCATTAACAGTCACCCAGGAGAGCCTTCTCTCTTCCTTTTAGGCGCCAGAGTAGTGTTAGCCTGTACTCGTATATAGCCACTCCGTTTGTCCTGGGTGGCTCAGAAACATGAGCAAGAGCAGAAGGGAGAGGTCTAACGGGGAGCCATGGTCTGAATCCTGTGGGAGACAAGCCAGAACAGAGGCCTTGAACCTGTGCATTTATTTCCATCTTGCTCCCTAGGCGGCAGCATTTGTTTTCTTTTAAATCTTATTTTAACTTGTGTTCTCAGTAGGGGTGCAGGAAAGACTTTTTGTTAATAATTATCTCTTGTATGCATAAATGTTCTGTTAGGAGCAATTTCTTTTCATCTGTATTATTAGCGTCATTGATACACAAGCAATCCCATTTACTTGGCAAAAGTAACTTGCTTTTTCGCTGATTATTGAATTCAAGTATGTTTGCTGAAAGAGATTCTGCAGTACACCATTTTGTAAAAATCTTATTCTGTGGGCAGACGCCTCATAGATGAGAACCTATGGCATTCATTACCATGTGTAGGATTGCATTGGATTCTCTCCTAACTTTACGATTTTCTAGCTGGTCACATAGCAGTTGCTTCATTTTCTAAAGCCTAAACATTTATAGAAGCAGCATCAGTTTCTGGACAGAGCATTCTTAGCTAGATAACCTCAAAAAAGAAGTAATTTTCCTCCGTGACTGAGTCCCATCTTTACATTAAGGAAAAATTAACCCTTTTTAAGTGCTTTTTTGTCAACTGGTGAGAAATTATATAAGATTCTGGTACACTTGTTTTATTTTACCTTTTAAGCAGATGTGAATTCTTCTTCCTGACATTAGATGCAAAAGCATTTAGAATTGACCTGAAACTGTTCCTTCTTAAGCTAATCTATTCCAGCTTCCCAAGTGACAGAGGCAAAGGGGCTGAAAAATCCTACTGTGAGACTCCCTCAAGCAGAGAATAGGGCTGGGACTGAGATGTTGAACTTGTCTGGTTAATAGTCTGGTGTCATTGCAGGTTCTGTGGGATATTGCACCAAGCTTCAAACTGCTGCTCTGGAAGGGCCTGGGTTTCCTGGAAGTACTTTTTCTTATCTGTCAGTCCCCTTCAAGCTGCAGATGTCTGTAAATCGGGAGTGAGCCCTCTCTCTTCATCTCTGTTCGAAGAACATCTGTCAAAGTGAGAAGTGAGTCCTTTAGCAAGCTTTGGGGTTGCCCTACAATAGCACCAATAGTGCCATCCGCCCAAACTGGTCTGACAGAAACCACGGGGACTGCTGCCAACCTGGACAGCACAGGGGAAAACATGGTCCTTGTCCCTCATGGTGAAGGTTGAGAAAAGCAGCTGGACTCAATGGTGCAGCTACAGGTTGGTCTGTGTCCATGCTCACCCCATTACGGCCCCTTGCTCTCCTTCAGGACAGTGTGCCTGCAACCAGGAGGGCCACCTTGGCCATGTGCTAGTGGTCAGGCAGAGCCCATCCTTGCTCCACGGAGGGATAACGTCTCTTCATTGACCTCTAAACAAGTATGAGTCAGGACTTTCAAAACCAGGCAGCTTCAGCCTAGAGATTCAGATCAGGATGGATTTCAGCAGGTGTTTCCCAGCCTCCTGCCTCTCCGACTTGCTCCCTAGAAAATGGGCAGCCATTCGAATCCCTGGAAGGGCGTTTGCTCCTCTTCACATCCCTCTGATGGTCCAGGAGTGAAAAGCAGATTTGCATGTCTCCTCTAGCCTTTTTCCTGCCTCTCACCAGTGCCGGTGCCCATCTTTTCCTGGGCTCACACGTGTGATGCCCTGCTGGCTCTCTCCGCGTGCTGGGGCACGCTCTGCCTACAAGCAATGGCAGAACTGCTGAAAAGCCTCCTGGCAAGGAACTGCACATTTCAGCGCCTGGTTTAGTCACTTCAAAACAATCTGGTTAGTAAGAGGGAGAGGAGGGAGGAAGACTGTACCCCAGGCAGAGGTTGCACATGGAAATACCGATGAGGTGACATTGTTCTCTGAGAAGTATTGGAACAACAGGAGGAGCAATAAAACACCGCAGTTTCCATCCACATGGCTGTATCCCATGGACAAAGAAAAGGCAGGGATCTTGTTGGAAGTCACATCTGATTTGTATCTGTCTGGCCTGAATCGGTTCTGATGCTGAGGAGAGACAGGCTGAGCCCTGCCCAGTAAAACAAAAGGAAAATGCATGAAGGAGAGTGCAGCCGAGGCAGCTGCTGAGCCAGGGTGGGCAGCGGGGAGCCCTGCACCCACAACAAGGGCAGTGAGGAGCCTCCTGTGCCCTGGGACATGTCCCCCTGCCCAGGAACATGGTCTGAGTGAGCACTGTGTGCTGCTGGCTCTTGGGCCACAGCTAGTGTTGCTGCTCTCCGAGGGAAAAAGATCAATGATTCAGTCAGGTTCCTGTGTTTTTGGGGTATCTGAAAAAGGCAACTGTTTGCTGCACCCTGTAGAACAGCCCCTCTTACTCTGGGGCAGGTGGGTTTTGCAGGTAAAAATCTCATCTGATTAGCTGCAAGAGTTATCCTGTGAGTCAGTACTGGCTGGTTAGGAAATTCTTCTCTAACTGAATGGAAGCCAAAAAATTCTGTAAAGCCTTGTTTCCAGCCACATTTTTTGGGTTAGTAGCCAGAAAACCCCAGCACATCAGGAAAAAACCACTGGAAAACAAAACAGAAGATGGGTTTTGCGGTTTTCCTGTGCATTGGTGTGTTCAGGGGGAGAAGGGAAGGTTTTGCTCTCTCTCTGACAATTGGGTTGGGGAGGCTAGGGGGACTGTATCTGGAAAGCACACATTTTTAAACTCACATACATAGAAAAAGAAAAAAAATCTCTGCTTAATGCCCAGACAAGAGGTGCTGGTACTAAGACTCATTTTCAGGAAGGAAAACATGGCAAAATTCAGGAGAGACACATGGAAAGGAGACAGTATGAACAAGTCAGAAAAGCTGAATTGTATCCCATTCTCTCCTGATGGTTTGACAAGTTACTTTCCCCCTCTCCTCTTCAACTTTTTCCCATCCTGTCTCTACGCAGCGTTACAGGGACAATAGTTGGGCCAGGATGGCCATAAGCTATGTGTCCGATGCCCCCCACAACATGCTGCCATAGTGCAAGCCCTGGGTGACATTCAAGCCTCTGCAAGAGGGGTCCAGAGGAGTGAGATGCTGAACACAGGCTGCAGCTGCCAACTCCTCACTGAAATGCCATGGTATCATGCAAAATTGTCAAATGCACAAAACAACAGCTGTATTTCTTCCCCTGCAGGGAGGAAAACTCTGTGATGGGCCTGGATGCACCCTGCAGTTTTTTTCTGTTTAAGCTAACTCTCCTGACAAAGGGACATCCTCTGGGAGAAGAATCTCCTCATACCAGGCAAGGCATAAACTCCAGCAGTACTCTGACCCTCTCCTAGGAAAAGAAATGGGGCCGAAAAGATTTCAGGTTCAGAAAAGCATTAGAATTTGCCAGCCAGATGCGGACAGATTCATGACACGACTCCCACTGTCACTGCAGGACTCCCAGCGGCTCTGAGCCATTTCAGTGGCATGTCTCAACCTGAAAAATGTTGCTGCCAGCATTCCCAGTGCAAGTCTGGGCTGGGTTCACAGGCTGAGGGAAAAGGGTTTTTTCCACATTAAAGACTTTCTCTCTGTTGACAGTAATAAACAAGGGAAGAGAGGAGCCGATCCTGTTCCCGCAGGCCAGGTTACTCACATTTTGCAATGCTTGGGATACCTGCATGGAAGAAAATAAAAGACAGCATACAAATATAAGAAAATCTTTCTGGGCCAAAATATGTTCCCATCTGTTCTGTCTCCCAGGATGGCCAAGAGCAGGTGCCAGAGTAGAGCATAGGCATGGGACAGGTAAGTAGCAATACCCACCGGAGCTCCCCCAAGCACCTGGCAGTATGCAATTCAGGGCCTCTGCCTGGACCTCCCACACGGGGTTCAAAACCCATGGCTGTGTCCTGCTGCAGGGGGTCTGCTCCAGCCCCCTCAAATGCACCCCAATCTCCCCAGCCACGGGTGCTGGAGTCATCCCATTGGACATGTTTTCCAATCCGCTTGCCCCCACCCATTGCTACCCATGCTCCTGTCGCTTAGCACCAGAGATAAACAGGACTTATCCCCTTGGCCAGGTGCCCGCCCAAGGCATGCAGGATCAAGTCTTCTCCCTAAAACCTCCTCTGGCAGCCACTGAACAGCTCCACTTGGTTTATCAGGCAGCAAGGCTATCCCTGTAGCAAAAGCACTCTTGCTTGATCAACGTCATCCTGCTAGGAAAATTGGCACCAGTCTGCCTGCCCTTTGGTGCAGATCTCTTTGCAATTCCCTTGCCTTGGCCCGTGTCTCTCCCCACATTACAAAACCACTCAATCTTCAGGACGGTTTTGGCTCATTGCTAAACACATGGTAGGTTTCTTGCCTGGGTTTGTCCAGCCACTTCTCCCCAGGGGCAGGGCTCCTTGCCCCTGGCTCCAGCTAGTTCCATAGTTTTTTGGATCCAGTGCCAGTTTTCCTTTTGCTCTGGCAGATAATCTCAGACATTGCAATCCATACTCAGTTTCTCATGAGCCCTTTCTCCAGCCCCTCTGACTTTCCAGCATCCCCTTCCAGCTGTCTGTGAGCTGAGAGAAAATCAGCTCCTCCCCACTGCACCCCGCCCCACAAGATGCCTCTTCTTAAGCTGCTGTCTAATGCTTCCAGCCCACCCCACTGTGAACTGCAGGCTCTCTGACACTTTAATCTAAGAGAGTGTAGGTCTTTGGCAGAAGAGGATGCCCTGCCTTCATCCCCATCCCTAGCCAGGCTGCTGCCCTGTGCTTCTGAGGGCACTTGGGCTGCAGCAGCAGGTTGGATCCAGTGGGCGCCCAGTCCTGCCCCTGTGGGATCACAGGGCTGACTAAAGCAACAGGAGAGTCAGGAACCTTAAACCTGGACAAGTCATTTGCAGGGGACTAAAGCGAGATGAGAAGCCAGCCCTGCACAGCAGCAGCCGCCGCATGCTCCATCAGCAAAGCCAGGAGCGGGGCTGCTCACAGCAGGGGAGCTGGTTGCAGCCTGGCTGAGGGGGCAGTGGGGGGTGTCCCAGGGTCCCCAGAGGGGTAGGCAGGCTCGGCTGGAGCCCAGATGAACGGCTGAGCACAGTTTCCGCCGCACCCTGCCTTCACCCTTCCTGTACCCCTGCAGGAAACAGCCCCAGCAGCCCTCGCCCGTGGCCCGCAGGACGGCGCCCACCAGCCCAGAGCCAAAGCGTGGTGGGACGAGCCCCGACGGCTCCCCGTGCCACCCGTCCGGAGAGCCCCGCAGCCCGTACAACCATGCGTTGAGCCCTGCCAAGGAGAGTGGATGCCAAACCTGAATTACCAGCCCAGAGAGTGGCTGTGGATCCCGGGAGCTCCTGTGATTTGCAGCAGGTTTTTCAGGTCCCCGCCTGTCACACGCACACGCAGATACTTAAGCAGTCACCCGAGGACCTGCGGGGTTCTTGTTTTACACACTTCTGGTCCCCACCAGCTCCAGGTAAGCGCAGGCTTTGAGGTGGGGGTGTTGGGGTGGATTTGCACTTGGGGACGGGGGGAGATGGAGGGAGGAGCTGAACTGCGCCTACTGATGCTGGGGAGGTTGGAGCAGCACCCAGCAGGGCTGTGGTGGGCAAGCTTCATGCCTGGGGCAGGGAGAGGGACACACAGGCAGGCAGAGACCCCAGGCTGGGGGTACCACAGGGGCCTGCCTCTGCTTCAGCAGCTGCTGTGCTCTTGTTTGCTTTGTTCCTGTCTGATATTATCTTCTAAAAGGCTGAACGGGTAGTTTACAGGATGCATGACAGGTGGTTTTTCCTTATTTATGGCAGGGTCTGGTTTATTTTTAAAGCCTCCGTCCCACCTTATCCTGTGCGCCATGCCGGCCGATGTTATCCACAGCCACCCCACAGCAGGAGGCCGAGCAAAGCTGGGGACAGGACATGGCTTTGCAGCAGAGCAAGGGAGGGCAGGAGGGCTCGTTTGCATTGAGAACTGCTATTTTGAGCCCTGCAGTGGCAGGAAATAGCTGCAAGCTAAAACCAGATGCAGATGCCTCTAGTTGCATCCCAGCTGTGGCAGTGGGGAGAGCACTGGGGAAGGGGTCAAGAAGTCCAGCAGGGGCTATGGGGCTCCATCAGCTGGGCAGGAGCTACTGCACAGAGAGTTTTCCAGAGGCTTTGGGTGCAGTACATTGTTAGAAAGGTGCACAGCCAGCCAGCTATTGTGTCTGCCGTTCAAAAAAGCAAAGCTGAGCAAACAGAGATCATGGCTTTTCTGGAAAAGTGGCTGCTTTCTGCCAGGGCAGTAAATGCTGACTGCACTAGCAGTACCGGGCAGGCATGCTGGGAGACAGAGGGATGTCCTCTCCCATCTCAGGACAGAGCTGGGAGCCCTGCTGGTAACCCCAGGGTGTCTCTGGGGAACTGGGTGAAGCCACAGGACACAGGCGGTATAATTGCGGAGGGAGGTCTCCCTCCACCCCACTGCTCCTACCTCGTATCTAGGTCAGGTCACTCAGGGCCTTGTCCAGCTGATTTTTAGAGATCACCAAGGATGGAGATGCCCCCACCTCTCTGGTCCCTGTCCCCATGTTGGACCCACACACGCTATGAAGATTTTTATTTTTTTTCCCCAATATCTAATAAGACTTTCTCTTGCTGCAAGTTGTGTCCATCAGCCGTTGCCTTTTGTCTGCTCACTCCAAAATGCCCCTGGAGGTGTATTTAAATGCCCCATCAGCCACACTAAGAGCAGCAGGTGCTGCCTGCACAGCCTCCACCTGCACAGCAATGCTGGCCGGGGCTGCCCGCAGCCCAGGCAACCCACGAGCCCCTTGCAAGCTTCAGCTGGTGGCTGCTCTCATATTGCTCCACCTAAAACCCAGACAGTTAGTCAGAGCCAAGGGTGAATTCCCCAGGGCTCTTTAGCCTGACACGTTGGACAAAGCAGGTGTCACCGGTGATGTGGTTTCACTGTGACAGTGCATCTGGCATTGTCATTTCTGCCCGGGTGAGTAACCTACACCCCGGCCACCACCGAACTCTCATCCCTGTGCTGCCCAGGGGAGACAGCAGCGGGCACGGGGGCTGCTCACAGAGCTGAATGACGACTGAAGCCCTCCAGCCTTTCTGAAAGCTCAACAGATGCTTTACACTTTTCTTTCCCCAGATAAAGCCATTTTCTTTCCAATGTCTCAAAAAATTTAGGCAGAAAAAAGCAGTGAGCAGTGGCGCTTTTCAGCAGCTGAGCATAACAGTTGTGATTCTTCATACTTCTGTCAGGTTTAAGGAAACATAAGCAAGAAAATCACCTCACCCGTGCAGGGAAGAGGTCCTGTGTAGCCTGAAGGCCAAAATCCAGGCCTGGGCTTAAATGGGGCTCCATTTGAATGGCAAGTGGGTGAGTTGTGGTCCAGATGCGGCCAATCAGGACATTTAGGGAGTCCTGGTGCCCTCAAATCCGGTCATATACCCCCAACTTTTAGCACCCAAGAAGTGCCAAGTGCTAGGTGCCACACATTGCACAGGGCTACACGGCTCCTTAAAACCTCCAGAACCCAGTGAAGCAACATGGCGAGGCCTGCAGAGCCCTCCAGGGCCCCCAGGGTTTTGGCCTTTTCCTGAAAGCCACCTCACAGCCTTGAGAGGTAGGAACTGTTCTACCTCCAGGGGCAGAGGGGAGACAAAGAAATACCATCAGGCACCACGTCCTGCGTGCTGTGACACCGTGAGCTGCCAGCAGGTAGAAGATACTCTATCCTACGGGAAAACGCCTCAGGGACCTGGAGATTATCAGAAACAGAAGCAGCTGTGAAGATGAAAGCTGAAGCGCGTGTTCCCTATGCAAATCAATGCGCACACATCAACCTACATTAACGCAGCAGGCTGCAAACGATGATTTATAAACCGCCAGGACATGTTGCTGCCGGTGGCCCAGGCTAGATGCATGATCCAGAGGAGATGAGGAGCTCTGTGGTGACTGGGCTTTCTAGGAGAAGGGCGGGTGGCTCAGAGCTGATGTTGGGTGCTGATCAAGGAGGTGAGGAAGGACTTGTGGCCTGAGCCTGGCCTCATCTGCACTTTGACTTTGTGGAGACCCCAGCAGCCACAATGCTGGAGAGCAGCACCTCCAGTTCAGGGGATCTCCTTCTCCCCCTGCATCATTTCCAGATGTCTCCACATGCCCAAGGCAGGTAAGCAGTGTTCACCTGGTCCCCACAGGCTCACAGCCATGAGGGACTGAACTTTGTCTGCCCCCTTCTTATATGGACACCTCTAAACTGAGCTGCTGCCAGGAAAGCCCAGGCAGCTGTGGCCACAACACTCCGCAGACAAGGCCAGCTCGGCTTGCAGCACGTGGGATTAAAGATGGCCTTTCCCCAGTCCATCCAGGATGGTGGATGATGCCATCTACCAGCACAGTCCATCAAACTCAGAGGTGCTCTGGCCTTACACAACCACTGTGTTACAACCAGTATTTACCAAGTGACTCAAGCAGAGTGGGCTGTTTCACAACTGGCCCTGGTCTATTTATAAGCCCCTACTCAAATGGCAAAGAATCCTTTTATTAGTCAAAGCAACCTCCTGCAGACAAGGCTGAGTGGAGGCTTTGCTTTTTGAGGTAAAGCTCAAAGAAGAGGATCTCTCCAGCCTCTGCGAATAGGAGAGCTGGCTCTTCACAAGCTGCAAGGCAGTTTTGGAGCTGAGCCCCATCCCAGCAGTGCTGCCAGCCGGCGAGAGCCCTGGGTACCAAGTGGGTTAAGGTAAGTTATCCCTCAGCCAGGAAAAGAGTTGGGTGTAAAGCTATGCCAGAGGGGTGCAACATGATGGAAGGTGCCTGGTTTACATCCCAGAGCCAAGGAGAAGCAGAAGCTGGACTGCAAGGCGGAGGCAGGGCAGGTCTGCAGCAAACACCCCAGAGGAGTCCCAAGGCAGGCCAAGGGCTCCTGGCAGTCCTGGAGAGCCAGCAACACCAACCGGCCCACCTGACAGAGATGGGCCAGGCAACTTGGACAGCAGGAGAGCAGATCAAGAAAGGCCACATTTTTGCATTGAGCTCCTCCCCCGCCAACACCCCACAGCCTGGTTTCGGAAACACCAAAATGATTCAGCATCAAGGGACTTCTGCATGCTTTGTGGGGGCAACGCCTCGTGTTTTAGTTGACCGAATTGTCAGCCTCGACCCTTTGCTACGCGGGAGCAAACTTGGAGCCCTGCAGAAGAGGGGTGTGGGACTAAGCCAGGGTGCACTTACTTGTTTTGCTTGTGCTTTTGTGCCAAGTCTGCCAGAGATTCGTGCAAAGCACAAGTGGGACAAACGTTACTCTAGAGGACAATGTGGGCTCCTTGCTTCTGCCATTGCCATGAGCACTGATCACAGCCAAAGGCAGTGAATGCCTGGGCAATGGACATGCACAGGGTACAGTCCTCCGAGGACCGACCCTTCACTTACACACCAAAAGACAAACAAACACACAGTCCAGCAGTGTTCAGGAATGACACAACTAATTTTTTTTGCTCATGCATGACAACATTAAATACTAGTAAAAACAAAGCAGCTTACCTGCTCATTGCCAGCTTTGGGTGATATCTGGCAACGCTGCTAGGAGGAGGACCAGGACACCGATCAGGAAGGAAATTAGGGTGATTGTTGGGTCCAAGCCCATTCTCCCAAAAGATCCTGCATCTTCTGGTTTGTGATTCCCCTGCACAAACTTGTCTGGTCGCCAGGGAGAAGGAAAAAAAAAATAAACCAAACCACTAGGCTGGATGCCAGATACTGTCCCCTCACCCAGAGAAGAAATAATGTTTTTTAATTAATATCTTTAAATTAACCCCCCTCAACATGCCCATTGCTGTGACATCACTCCCAAGTGACGCCCAGGCCTAAATACGGTTGTAAACAGGAATCGTCCCCACGGGAGTCACACTGGCTATAAATACAGCAACAGGGGAGTGCTGAGCAGAGGACAGGCTGCAGCTTCCTGCCAGCTAAGGATGGTGAGACAGCTCAGCTGAGCGCTGTTGGCGTGCGGTCGCTACAGTGGGGAAACCAAGGCAGGAGCTGCTGGGAGGCTGGGGCTCCCAGCTGAGCGCCCCATTATGCCTTTGGGAAGGGAGTTGTGCCCTGCTGCAGCCAGAGGCCACTGGGGAGGGAGGAGCTGGTGGGGACATGGATGGCAAATCTGGGGTTCAGCAAGTGTGGCCCCACTAGCCGCTCTCAGTTTGGGCAATGACGCCAGCCCCTCTCCACAGTGCCTGGCCCCATAGCCCTGCCCCAGGAGAAGATGGCCACAGAGAAGCCAGTGACTCCCACTGAGGAGCAGCTGGAGATCCTGGAGTACAACTTCTGCAAGGTGAACAAGCATCCTGACCCCACCACGCTGTGCCTCATCGCGGCTGAGACTGGGCTCTCCGAGGAGCAGACCCTGGTGAGTGTGGACACCATCCCCCCCTTGCCCAGCCCACGCTCCCCCTGCATCTCCTGCCTGTCCTGTCCCTAGCTCTCTATCACACCCCTGCACCTTCTGTCCCCCCACATGCTTCCTATTGCACCCCTTGCACTCCTCTGTGCCCCACAGGCTCCCTACTTACACTCTCTGCCCCACTCTGCACCCCACACTGCACCCACAAGTCTCCTCTGCAGCCCCCAGTGCAGTCCCAGCCTCACACCGCATCAGCAGAGCTCCACTGCACTGCCCTGTACCCCGCGTTCTCCCTGCACCCCATGTGTTCCTGCCCCTGCATGCCCAAAGCCCCTTCTCCTGTAATCATAGCCCCTTCATCTCACAGCCGTGGCCTCCTGCACAGCAGCCCTGTGCCCCACTGGGATCCTTGCACCCCACCCTGCACGGGACCCCCATCCCCAGCCTGGGTTTGAAGACCAGGCTGGTGCTTCCCGCAGCGAGAACAAGGGCACATGCCGAGGGTCACAGGCTGGCTCTGGAGCCCTGAATATACAACCCGTGCATGCTGTCCTTTCCTTGCAACCCATTTCTGATAGTCTCGGGTGCCCAAACCACTGCTGGCTTTATGGTTTGAAGAAACCACCGTCATTTTTAAACAGATACAGGATAGATAAAACTCCTGCAGATGTGTCGTGGGATGTGCTCAAGCTGTGCACATTACCCCTCACTGCAATTAGCTACTTCAGCATCCCCAAGCCCAGATGTCAGGCAAGTCTGTCAGCCCCTCCGGGAGACATAGAGACCTCCAAATGTCCCTCCACAGGGACAGGCTGCCACTGTCTGGGATTTCCACTGAGCCCTGTGCTCCATCTGGCTGCCTGCAGGCTACCCTGGGCTTCAGAAGCAAACGGCTCCTTCCCAGTTCCTTCAGGTTGTGGTGCAGCCATTTTTGATGCAGGTGTTCTATAAACTACTAGACCCCTGGCATCATTGATGGGTATAGAAAAGAAATCCAACCCACTGAAAAGTTAGCAGCATTCTGCAGAGAGCTGCCAAGCCTGGCTCTCCCTGGGCAAAGCCAAAGGGATATGACAGCCAAGTAGGCAATGCCAGCATTTAGCCTGTCCCAGGGAAGGATGTTGGGATAACATCCATTGCACTGATAATCCTTGGCTGGAGTGGAAAAGGAGACCCCTCCTCTAGCGTGCTTTGGTGACAGGCGGGTACCACATTGCACTGCTCGTTGGAGGTGGCAAGGAAGCAATATGCCTGAAATACCTTTTCCTCCTTAGAAATAGCACTGCTCCATGGTTGTTTTTTCTCCTAAAGTTGTAAACACAGGCCATATATGCCCAGGAAAACTTTGCAGATGTCTTAAAGTTTTCCCGGTTAGCCATCTTTTTCCACAAATCCAGGGTGCTCCTGGAGATCTGGAGATGAAGGTCACGTTAGGGACAGGGTTGAGACTGGGACGGTGAGCTGCAAAGTGCCTGCATTGCGTATGACAGAGAGAATCATTGCTCTTGACATCTGGAGTGCTTTACCCGCTAGATATAGCAACCATCTTAATAAAAAATTTAGTAAAAATGAGATGCAAAGAGGCACTGAGTCAACAGGAGACGATCGTTTAGGATAGGAAGTGAAATTTTTGGGAGGAGGCGAGGCAAGCAATCATCTGACTGGACGTGGTCCAAGGCAGTGCTAGTGCGAGAGCCGCTTGTAGAGAGCACTGTGGTTGTACCATTACGGACCACAATAGCTTCAAAAATAGCTATGAACAAATATAGCAACAAAATGAGCAGCAACAAAGCAAATCACAGGCGCATTCCCAAACAAAAGACTGAGCTGTGCTTCCGGCACACATGAGTTATCTCTCTCCTCTTACGGAGGTTGTGTGGCTTTATCCAGCTGCATATTATCTAACATTTTAAATTGCGGCTGTGTTGAAGTGGCACCAGCAGCTCTGCGAGTTAGCTTAGGGATGCTAAATTACTACAGCATAACATAGTCACGCATATTGCTTGAAGACTGAGATCATTTTTAACCCTTTTTTAAAGTCTATTTGTCCTTAAATCTGCTGAGAGCCACTGTGTTGTCCCTCTCATCCCTTCTGAAGCGGTCGACTTTTGGCTCCTGTCATTTTTGGCCCTGCAGTGATTGTTTCCTTCTCCAGCCATTTAAACAGACACCATCCAGCAGCTCCTGAGCCAATCTCTTACTGTGTTTGCAAGAACTCACAGCAATAAAACAAAGACTCCCCCATGCTGTCAAGGTCTGAAGTGAGCAAGAAAAATGAGTTTGAAAGAGGTGCACACATAGCTAACAAGACCGCTCGGTCAAGAGCGGTTGTCCTGCTGCCTGTACTGCCTGGGAACAGTGAGTTTCCCTTGCCTGGTCCCACATGCTGACCACGACTGCACCTTTAGCAAAGGGTTCGCTCAGCCCAGTGCACTCAATCTCTCTTTTTTTTTTTATTGTCCCTTCCAGAAATGGTTCAAGCAGCGCCTGGCAGAGTGGAGGAAGTCAGAAGGGCTGCCTTCAGAGAGTGGGTCTGTCAGGGACTAGAGAATGCTGCTCCAATCCCCACGCCTGCTGTAAATGATGGTGAAGATCTTCAGAGTCGGTTTCCTTGGGGTTCTTCTGTTGCAAATAGGTTTTGAGATACAAAGTAATACTCTGCTATTTAACATGTTTTATTTAAAATGTACATAACCAGGAAAAGCATATTTTATATATATATATGTGTGTGTATACAGCTTCTGATGGCTGCATAACCTGTCTAGTGATTCCCATCCAATTAACAGCAGCTCCACAGGGCAAGGCAGTCTCATGCCCTTGTCCTGGGCTTGCAGAAAGGCAGCCATGAAAGGTTCAAACATAGAAGGAGGGAAAAAAGATTTATTTTCCTTATGATCCCCAGCGGCAAAGTATGTGTGCTGGATTTAATATACAGATCATCCAGAGAAGGGGGCACCTGGAAAAACAGATGTGTTGTCCGAGTGATCTTGGTTAGCTCAAGATGCCTGAGTCAGCTCTGGGCATTGGCAAACTGAGTGCCTACACCATAATCAGACCAAGCCAAGCACCGTTTGAATGCATTTCTCACATTTCTGTTAAAGGTCACCGAAGGGAAAGAACTGGTCTTTTTTTTTTTTTTTTCCCACTGCATTAATAAAAAAACCAAAGTTTCTTGATGAGAGGAGCTATGTTACATCCCTGCTTGTGCTCCTTGCCCCAGTAGCAGAAGGCAGACTCCTCTGGGAGGGCAACACGTCTCCAAGGCACCGTGAGTTTTCCCTCTTGCCACAGCGATAGCCCGCAGGCATGGGCAACCTCCTCTTCTAAGGCACCCACAGGTCCATACCTGGCAGCTCCATGCACAGCCCAAGCCCCAAGGTGGCAGAGGCTGGTGCTGCTGGGGTTCCCTCGCAGGGTAGTGGGGGACAGACATCAGCATCCTTCTGGCCATTCTCAAGCCTGAGGGATGCAGCTGCGCTGAGGCTCTTGCACAAAGCCCAAACTCTTATCCATCCTGGTACAGGACAATGCATGGGCTTAAAAATACCCAGCACCATTACCCAGTGACCTTACCTTGTTCAAAATGGTTCAAAAATCCTCTGCTTAGTGGATTATTGAATCAATTAGTGGATCCTCTGATTAATCCTCCTCTGGTTTGTGGTCACCTGCCTCTAACTCCTTTGGAAGGAGAATCAGCTTAACAAAGGGAAGATTAGGATACACTGGCATTGAAACTGCCACGTGCTTGAAAGAACCCTTATTTTTGGTTGTTCCCCTTTAAAGGTACTTTCATCTATGGCTTTTGACCCTTGCTGAAGAGCATCTCTCATGCCTCAGTATCTCCAGCCCATTGCCAGTGGCTAGGTTGCCAGTACAAAGCACACCAAACTCGTAGGAAACAGAGAAAAGCAATTTCCCTGTGCCACGTCCCACACAGGCTGTGTTGTTCCCCTGCAATCCAGCTGCCAAACTGACACACCCTCAGACCTGACTGAAGCTCAAGTTCTATTCTGCAGAGTCTGGCACCAATATCTGTTTTGTTCTTAATCTTTGCAACGTGCCTTCTCCCTTACACTGAGGAGAACTCCGCTTTTTTGAGTTAGGCTCCAAAAATCCCAGTGCAGAGCTCCATTATTCTGCCCATGGTCACACAACTGAGTATCTGAACCACGCAGATTTAACCCACCTGTGTAACTTGTATCAAAGATGCATGTAAAGCAAAAGGCTGGATCTGCCTGTTCTCCAGGCATTCACGGAAACAGTCCCCAAATCCAAGCCAACTCAACACACGTGCCACCCCACTGCTTCCAAAGTCTGTACTAAAGCTTTGCACCTTATAAAATCCAGCCCTGGATCTGGAATTTTGCAGCCTTTTGTGTTTCTACTTCTGTCACAAGCACAAAACTTCGAGCATTACTAAGAAGATCTCTGAACTTTAGCAAAAAATTTTGAAACCCAAGGGCAGGAGCTGTGTTGCACCAACCTACTATGCGCCGTTGCCTTTGGTTTGCCACACTTCTTTATGTGAAAAAACAGTTCCTGTCCTGGCTTCCACTAGCAGTTATTTCATTACTTAACTGTTACAGCAAAAAAAAAAAATCAGACGAGTCATAAGCTGCAGACATAACCCATCTTAGGGAGAGTGGCTCCATATTAAGCCAAATTCTGCTCTTTTTCCCTGGTGATTCTTTTGCTCTTAAGAAATGACCATTTTATTTGACTCCCCAGATAAGCCCAGTAAAATTGGCTGCTCGTACGAAAGCATTATTGCTGGGTGCTGCCTCTGCGCCGTGTTCAAGGAGACTTTCCAGCCACAGCACAGCCCAAGGAGGGTGATGTTCCAGGGGTGATGGGGGCAGCTGGCACGAGCAGTGGGCTCTGTTTCTGAGGGAGCTCAGCGCTTAATCGGACGAGCCAGTTCTTGGATCCGAGCAGAACAAGTTGCCTTCTTAGCAGCCTCCTTTACTGTGAAAGCATCTGGGTTGCACTGAACCGAGCCCATAGGAGGCCTGGGGGAGTGAGGACAGAGCTGGTCAATTCCACAGGGAGCAGGGCCAGCTCTCAAAGCTGCCTGCCAGCTGACACACTTCCACTTGAGCCCTGCCCTTCCCTGTCACAGGAGGACAAAAGCAGTCACACCTCCAGTGCTGCCACCAGGACGCTAGTGAGAGGGGGTGCCCTATCTCTCATTGAAGCTGTCACAGCCACTACAGCCAGGCACTCCCTTACCCTTCGTGACACATCCTACCCACTGTTTCCTGCAGCCCGGGCTGAGGCCAGCTGCATCACGCTGGGCAACACGAATGTGCTACACTGTGCCATGTGTCAGCTGGTTGCTTTTTACAATTGTAATTAATAATTAAGAAGTCCCAACCAGTAATTCCTACTGGAATTAGAAAGTTCCTATTTCTTCTCTTTTATTCTCCTTCCACCTCAAAAATGCTTTTCAAAACACAATCCATGTAGCATTAGCACATCCAGCCATATAAATTCCATGCATTTTGGAAGTGGAAGAGCAGTGGCTTAATCACACTGGCCAAACCCAAATCAACCAGGTGGCATGGCCTGCACAAAATGGGCTGACAGCTGATCATTTCCCCATGGCAGGGAAGCAAAACCTACCTTTTGCAAGGCTGAGCCAGTTCCACGAGTCTTGGTGTGGCCACTGCCTGTTTTGCAGCCTTCGTCACTGGCCACTCAGGATCCCGCAGGTGCACATAGTCAGGATGCAATCTTTTTGGCCTAGCCAGCTCCAGGATCCGAGGGCTTGCAATTGCCTCCTGAGCAAACTTGGAAACCTGTGGAAGAACGTGAAAGAAGGTCCTTACAGGTGCTCCTGGCATTCAAGGGTGACCAGCCTGCAACTCAGTGTACCCAGCTTCACAGCCACCGACCACACACAGATGGTACACAATCCTGTCCACAGCTGTGTCTGGCACCAAATGAGCTGTGGAAGGAGAAATCACTGCCTGGCCAGTCCCAAAACCTGCCTTCCAGCCTCTTCTTACTCATAGCCCTTTGTCCAACCCATCCCCCAGCACTGGAGATCCCAATTAGACGCTTGTCCACCTCTCCCCATCCTCACAACTGCAGGCTAGGCACAGGCCTGCCCTTCTCTGGGGACGTCCGCTGGGAGCCAGTTCATGCTCTGTATGGAGGACGAGTCCTGCTCTCCAGCCCAGGAAGCAGCTGCGTCAGCCTCACAGACAGCAGCACACCCAGGGCTGCCATGAAGAGAGCCACCAGCAACTGGGCAGCCAGTGCCCTCCCCTCTGCCCAGCATCCCTGCCATGCGTGGTCCCGGGCGACGATGCCTTACCGGACAGATGACAGATTCAGGAAAGCTGTGCTCATAGCAGCAGTTCACCCTCCTGACCCGGGGCTCTGCGAGACACTGTAACCGTGAGGATGCTCTGGCCAAGGCTGCAGCAGTTGTAATCTGTGTTGGCACCTACACGGGTTCAGAATAGGGGAGGGATGTGCTGACATGGATTTCGTCCACAGCAGCCCACAGGGAGACGCACTCCCTCTCCAAATGGATGAGCACCCAGCACCCTTCCTCTACAGACATGGTCACATGAAGAAGCATTCTTACTTTCCCAGAACCCGTTATTTTTCTTTCACCTAACTACAAGGTAACTTTGGCAACAATTGGGATTTGTACATCTTAGCCAATATTACTTTTTTCTCCCCACTGTCACCCACCCATAGCCGGGAGAGGAATGCCTGTAATGAGAGCCTGTGTAAGCAGGTAAAAGTGCAGAGAAATTTCTTCCAGAGAAAGATATTTCTTCCATATTACTTTTCGTATTCATCTTACTGACTGAATCAAATAAATTCCTTGCTAAGGAGAGACGCTCAGATTTCAGGGTAAAAGTACGGGTGCAGTTAACCGCATTCCTATAGCTCCAGCTTGGGACTTCTTCCCTATTTTTCACAGGGTTACTGATGCCAAGGCTTACTCCAGCACAGCCTCCCTTATTTCCCAGCCCAGAGACTGCAGCCAGAAAATTTAGCCTTTGCCATGGAAATGAGTGTAATCTGAGATTGCCCCAAACCCTTTCACCCCTGCCAAAGCAATGACTCGCCTAAAAGGAGCAAGTTCAGAAATACATCTCTAAATTAGGCTTCTGGTAAAATATACATAGTGTTTACAGGCTCATGCCCCCTATATACACAGATAGGAGCACAGCTGCCCAACTACAAACATGACTGTACTCCCTAGGAGCTAAACAGGCCATTCCCATCAGGGTTCTCCACGTTCCCAGGCTGCTTTATCAGGGGATGCAACCCAGATTCCTCCCTTGGCTCTCCTGCTATTCTAGGCTGCTCCAGCTTGGCTGTTTTCTGTCTCTCAGCAGGGAGATTTTCAAAGGCAGCATCTCACTCCAAAAAGGCAGCTTCTCTCAGTATCAAAAACTCCAGCAGAACCTGACAGCTTCTTGCCTCCATAGCACACGCTGGGCACACCCAGGGGCAGAATACTGGGTGGAAAAGCTCAGGACAGTTTGCTGCATTGCTCTCCCCTCCAAATGCCACTCAACCACCTCCTCACCTCTCTGGCCATCAGGAACTCTGCATGCAACACTTTTGGCTGGGCAAGCTCCAGGATCCGCGGGGAGGCCTTATATTTCAGTGCAGCTGGTGACACGGGCCACTCAGGGGATGGGCGAGGTCTGGAAGCAGAAAGTCATGGCACTGCCACTCACAGATATTCCCACATACTTGTTAAACCAGGCTGCCGCTGGGATGTTTAAGCTTCATGTTTGCTGCAGTAGAAGGCAGCTTTGTCTTGTGGCCATTCCCAGCGTAGAACCCACTTAACCCATGAGAGATTCCAGAGGTCTTAATCCCAGCATAGTCCTTGCTCTGTATGTTGCCCTCTGTTGTACCCATCCACTGTTCCTGTATTTGTTACTCTGAAACTGCACTGATGCTACAAGACCCAAAGCCCTACCTGTAGCACCCTACCGGCTTTCTGGCCTCTCACCTTTGCTGCAGGTAAGCAGACGGGCATTTTTTCGGTTCAGACAACTTCAGCAGCCGATCAGAAGGGAAGCCAAAATTCACTAGCGGGGGGCGCTCCCAGATCACTGTTTCACATCTAGAGCTGTACAAGAAGAGGGATGATGAAGAACAGCACAGAAGAATTAGTAAAAGACAACTGACAGAGAATGTGATCCTGGTAGATAGTATCCTAAGTCTGGTTAAACATCAATGCCTGCTGCATATACAAAAGTTGTCACCGGTGCACATGGAAGAGCCATGAACAAATGGGCATTTACACTTGAGATTTCCTGACTTTAAAGGTAAATGCTGTTTGCCTATGAAGAGTCTTCTTTTAAGCACCCTCAGTGCGTTGCTTTCAAAGTCTAGGCCTTTCCTTGGGCCATTTGAAGAAGCCACCCTACAACACAAACCTGGCATTTCTGTTGTTCAGCTCTGCAACTGCCAATTTAGAAACCTCTTTGTTGCAATGGCTTGTGCTCTTGCAGCTCCTTTCATCTTGGTATCTCCCCAGGCTTCCCTTGTGCATGTTCATCCAGCTTTCCATCAGCCACAGCTGTTGGCAGGTGTCTATCATCACCAGGGAAGAGGTGAGCAGAAAGGCAGGAAGGGCTGTCAGATGGACACCGTTAGTCAGAGGTAGAAGCTCTCAGGAGGATGAGAGCCTCTAAACTGATGACAGTGGCAGAGGACAGAAAACTATAGACACGCATGTCTTGACATCTCTCCAGGCAGAGGAACATCAGGAGTGCAACACAGTTTCCATTCTCATTGCTAGTACTTCTTATAGACTAGCAACCACCATCCTGTCTCCAAAAGAGCTTCATCCTCTCCAACAGTGCTACAGATTAGCTGATTCAAGTAATGCAGCATTACTTTGCCCCACTGAAGTTTACATTTTTGACATCATTTTTCACTCCTATTTCCAAACATGGGCTGCTTTGACTGGTTGTTCACCATGCAGTGACAGCAGAAGTTTAACTCAAGGCAAGAGACCTGGATTCCCTCCAGCCAGTAGGATGCTGCAAAATTTCTTCGTTCATTGCACTTCTGTACCTTTACCCTCAAGATTTAGACCAGGCTCCAAGAGAATGCAGGGGTTCACTAATTGTGTCCAGGTTCCTGGCTGGCAACAGCGAACACTCTAGGGACAGACAGTCTCTCTGTACACACAGGTATGACCCATACATGTTTCCATCAAGGCATGCATGCATACACATGACATCTCTGCTTCCAAGCTGAAGCAGAGCTGTTGTTTTGGGGTAGGGGTTTTTTTGTTGCAGCAGAAGAACATGATCCCATGACCTTGGAGACTGAGATCAAGGCTGGCTCCTATGGCAGCTGATGCAAACCCAGAGCTCTAATCAGCCCAGCAACCACCATGTGTTGCAGAAGCTCTTCCTACAGCCAGGAAGTGGGTATGAGGAAAAAAAAGGCACCAAAACTTAGCAACTCCCAGTTTTTTCTCATTTTGGCAGTCAAGCATCCAGGGTCACTGTGCTCCCATAGCACTTTCTTCCCTGCTACAGATGGCCCCCGTTCCAAGCATTGGTACAGCCTGGTGGGTCTCCGTGGCGTGGAGCTCCCTGTGGGGCAGCAGTGCCAGGAGAGGAGATGGCATCTCCCCTTCCCCTGGGAGACAGCACATCCCCATAATTAGAGAGACCATCTGAGCTGTCTCCTTTCCCAGGATGTGCTACCACACTACTGACCTGCACTGATGCTTGCTAAAATCTTGCTTGGGCTTGGCCAGTGCCACTATTCTTCGGGACGGTCGAGCTCTCAAAGCACTGCGTGAGAGGGTCCAAATAGTTTCTTGGTTTCCCCACACGAACCTACCAAGAACAGCAAGGGTGTGAAAGTTTAGAAACATGGACAACTGCTTGCTGGGGCTATCTGTCCCTGCCTAGGATGGGAGACACACACAGTCCCTATGGGTCCCCACAGCTGTAAAGTGCCACTGCCATCCCCTGAGGTCTCACCTTCTCTGGCACCAAATTTCCAAACACTGTCCTGGCAGTTGTTGGCAACTCAAAAAGGAAAGAGCCTTCAACTGATGACTTTGGTTTTACAGTTCCCAGTGGATGTGCAGAAAGGGTCGTTTCATTATATCTCTGAAACCCCTGGGGGAGTTTCATGATTGCATTTTTCTTGCCTCACCATTACCACCTAACTATACCACAGGTATGACAGAAAAAATAATAATAATGTTACGGTCAGGGTGTGCCATGGAAAGTGGGTGAGGTTTTGCAGCAGTTAGTGGTTACTCTCCCGTGCCCAGGGCAAATTTGGAATTGCTCATCCCCCACCGAGAGAGAGGACATGGTAGTAGAAGGTACCAGGGGCAGTCAGGACAGGGATCAGCAGGATGATGGGTTTGTGGAGCCTTTTTCAAGCACAGTGACACCCATCCAGACAGTGGAGAAGAAATGTTAGCAAGAGACTGTTGCCCTGGCTTGTCAAGCCATAGATTGACCCCGTAATGCAGACAGCAACTCTGTTCCTAAAGCTTGACTGTGTCCTCCAGGATACAGCAGCCTGCAGCTCCAACAAGTTCCAGTCCCCCTGCACCACAGCACCATCCTACCCCGCAGCATCTCAGTGGGGCAGCTCAGATGGGGCAGCAAAGGCAAGACACAGGCCAAGCCCAGTTTTTGGACCAGAAACAAGAAACAGCAAATTGAAGAGAGACCCTCACACACTGAACATCTCAGTCTGGTTTTGTTTTTTTTTTGGAACCACTTCTGCTCTTGAGAGGAAAGCAGTAGAAAGGCAAAGGGTCTGCACCTGCTGAGCCAGGGCTGACTGGGCACCTCCTTACCCGCGATTGTTTGGACAAGCCGCTTTCTTGGGTTCTGCAAGTTCTTGTATCCTGTCAAAATTGTAGAAAAGGATAAATGTGCCATTAAAAATACAGTTAAACCAACAAAGCATAAAGAAGCTACTGCTGTACTCAAAGCAATAACACATCCTTGACCGTCATGCCTTTGCGAGGCATACCTTGCGAGAGTGCATTTAAGGGATCCCTCTCTCCAAGTAATTTTCCATTGATTTAATCTGGTGAACTCATCAGCCCACAGATTTCTGTGCTATCTCTTGGATTGCAGAGACATGAATTTGCAATTCTGCCCTCACTGCAGGGTCCCTTTGGGACACGGCAGGGAGAGAGGGAAGGTACTTTTCTGGTTAATAACATGCCATGCAACCCCAGCAGGTAGGAGATGGATTATCTCCCAGCCTACAGGAGTCCAGATGAAGAGAAACACCTGTTATCAACACTCTTGTGGTTTACTAAAAGGCACCATGGAGACAGCACTGTTCCCACATGGCTTTCGGAGCACAGGAGAAGACAAATTTTTTTACTTATCATTTTATTTCAGTCCATCTAGCACAGAAGTCTTAGGTGCTACAGAGACACAGGAATATACATGGTCTGTGCCCTAGGAGCAGCACTGAAAATGTTTTTACTGAATATTCATCAGACCAAAACCTTTCAGGAACATCAGATATCGCTGTCTGCTCCTGCTGCTCAGGTGTCCCAGGCCTGAAATCCCAGTGGCTGGGAAGCGCTTGTGCTTTGTAAGCCTTGGTACAAAGAGAAGGACGAGAAAACACCAGTGCCACAAGTGCATTGCAGAACTCCCTGGTGTCACAAAGCAAGCCCATACACACCTAGTGGGGCCGCATGTGCCTGCCCCCAGCCAGATGGGGAACAAGCACACGATGCAGGCAGCTGTGGAAGTGCCCCACCACAGAAAAAGCACAGAAGGTGAAAGCCTGGGGGGCATTGCTTCCCTGCTTAGTATCACCCAGCAATAAGGCAGCACTGCCCTAGAGAAGAGCAGGGACACCAACAGAGAGAGATGTTTGCTGACAGAAGACAGTCTGTGCTTGAGGGACACGCCTGTGGTTTCTCTGATGGGACCGACACCTCTAGTGAGATGCCAAGCCCCAGCAAACACTTTTCAGCGAGCTCAGCACCACAGAGACCCTTGCAATGGCAGGCTGCCGTTAGAGCATCCTCACCGCATGCTCCCTGCGAGACGCCTGCTGATTTATCTTCTAACCTCTGGTCACAACACTGCAAACACGGCTCCCACTGAGATCCCACAGAGGGAACTAACTGCCTGCAGGACTTTGGCTCCCTGCCGCCAGTTCAAGACAGGACATGCTCAGGAAGGCAGCCATCACTTCAGGAGCCAAAAACCAGTTTCAGCTGTTCACTCCCAAACAGCTCCCCAGAGGCTTTTCCTTACAAAGGTGCAAGGGGGTGAAGGATTTCCACGCAGATGTGTGTCCCCCCCCTCCAGCCTAGCTGTGTCACAGAGCTGGCACCCTCTCCCTGCAGGCAGGCTCATGGCTTTTGCTCCACCGATGGCACAGATCCACCACATAGCCGCAGCCAAACCAAGCACAAAGTGCACGTGGCCCTAGTGCCCCACTGGCTTGGACACTGCTGTGCAAAGCTGGCTTCATGACCCAGCCAAGGGACGAGTTACACATCCGTCCAAATCAGGTCCCACAAATCACTTGACAGTGATTAAGGTTGGGGTTTTTTTCCAACTACAAAAAAAAGAAAAAAAAGACTTTTTAGTCTTCTATCATAAGAAAAGCAACAGACAGAACGGCACCCCCACACAGGATGCATCTGCAGCAGCTCTGCAACCTCAAGGAGTTAACCCACCTCACTGACAAGGGGACAGCCCTAGGGGAGCCTTTGCCTTTTGGTCCCACTCCTGCAGGGAGAGGGACCTAGCAGGGAAGAGGATGCCTGGCTGCAGCCAGGCACAGAAACACCTCCCCTCCACTGCCTGAGCTCACATGGACTCATTGCTTAAGGGAGACCAACTCCCTTTGAGATCAATTCCTTGTAAAGCAAAGGGTCACAGCTTCCGTTTGGAAGGGGCAGGATGGTCAGAGGCTGTTTGTCATGAGAAGCAGGGGGAAGGGCCAAACCAGGCATCATTTCCTCTGTGTGTTTATCACAGTGTCATCCGATATATTGACTCACCGCTCAGCGTAAATCCCCGAACGAGCCCTCCCCAAGAGACGTGGGGCATCGCCTGGACCTCCAGCCAGGAGGCCAGGGCTGGGAGGGTTTCTTACCTGTCGTGTGAGCGTGCAGAGAAGTAACAAGACACTGCAAAGACAAGAATAGGTGAAGTGAAACACTTGCTAACGCCTGCAGCCTGGGCTGCCTGCTCTTCAGCCTGAGATAATCACAGGGCAGATGAAGCTCGTCCATCTCCTTAGAACACAATGCCCTGGCCGCTATTGGTACTGTTTTTCCAGGGTCCCTCCCCAGTGTGGCAGCACAAGGATGCACTGGCCGGTGAAGTGCTCCTCTCTGGGGGCTGCGCCTCACCGGAGGGGGGTGCCAGCAGCCCCCCCAGCACCACGTCCCCTCACCACCATCCTCCCCCTGGGACGAGCACCAACGGCCACTGCTGATCTGCGGGCTCCCAGCTGGCTCAGTGTGGCTACCCCTTATTAACACCTTCGGTAACCTCAAGGGGACATTTTGAGACCCCCGGGGGAGCCGCGGCTGTACTAAACGGGGACTCCGCAGCAGTACGAAACAAGCCGCCGTGCTTAACGAGGAGGGGTCAGGGAAACCACGGACGCGGTGACACCGGCGCTAAGCGGAAACCGGGGGCGGCCGTCGCCACGGCAACGGCGGCGGCCGCGGCCTGGCCCCGCCGCTGAGGGAAACCCACCGCTCCTGCGGCCGGGCCCGGGGAGGGGGGCGGCTGGGCACCCGGCCCTCGCACCTCGCAGAGGGGTACAAAGACCAAGCGAGGCCCGGAGGGTCGGCGGCAGCGCTCCCTGTGCGGGGAAATGAAGCCCAGACCACTGGTTAGGGTAAAAGCGTCTGCTTTATGCACCCGTTCCAAAGGACACAGCTATAAAAACCCTCAATACAATAAATGCGGTTGCAAAACAGGTCCTTTACAGAACTGGAGTGTGATGAAGAGGACACACTGGGAGGGTGACAGGCGTCAGCAACTCGCCTTCCTCACCTGCTCACTGACAGAAATGGCTTTCAAACGACAACAGGTTTTCCACATGTGAGAGTGCTTGCTCCAGGGCAACCTGGACTAAACCGAAATAAGCCCCTCAGCTCGATGGAGGAGTCTCTCATCCTTGGTGCCAATTTAACTTAAATGTTTCCGGTCACTACCTTAAATTAACACTGTTTTGGTTTTTCCCTGTAGGCAAAGAAACACTTAATGTCTTAACTACTTTCATTTTCTTGTTCTTACCCACAAAAGAAGCAGTAACCAACCCAATTCCCAGAGAATACTAATTTGACGCTTCCTTAAAAGCTGGCTCCAATACAGCACAACAAAAATCGTCACTGTCAAAAATACTAGTCACGGCACTTTTAAATTGCTGACACCGTCAAGAGGTGAGGTCTCATTTTTAACAGAACAACACTGTTAAGAAGGTTCTGTAAAACCTGTGAGGTAAACATATTTCAATTTAAGCCTGAGACACCAAGCCAGGTTAAATTCACCGGATACAACTCCGTTCCACTGAAGTCAGTGCTTGATTCCCACCTAGCGAGAAGCCACCTCAGCCCATCTAAGCTATACATCCCCTTAACTCTGCTGCCTGAGAGACTAATTTTCCCCTACGAATATGATAAAAAATAGACTACTTTTCAAATGCATTTTCAAACTGCTATAAATTAGATTTTCTTACCAACTACAGATCATTTTCAGAGGAATTCCACACCCACAAGGAAAAGATATTTGTACATTTCAGTCACCACGCGGCAAACTGAGCATACACTAACACCTCATCCCCCTCGGCTGCAAATATCACGATGTAGGTAAAAGAGCTGTCACTGCGCTTCCAGAACCAGCTGCGCTATCAGCTCCTTGGCATCCTTCATGCTGGAGGAGATCTCGGAGCCATCCTCTGCCACGTGGGTACCAATCAAGAACATCTTCCTCTCGTCCCCAAGATCAGACAGTGCCAGAGCATCGTGGATATCGGTGATGCAAAACGCACCTTCGAGGTCCTGATACAGAAAACCAAAACGAACCCGTTAGTTGCAAGAGGTGATGGCACCATTCCTGCACCACAAGAGGAGGCGGCACCATTCCTACTTGGAGCCACTGCCTTTGTCCAGGGAGGAGAAGGGTCTCAAGAACTCTGGGGGCACCATTCTTCTGTACCTTCTATAAGACCAAGTTCCCATGACCTAAAATGCTTTGGTGAAAAAAAAAAAATAAATGTGTACCCTTAACTTAATTTCTTTCCAAAGAAATAAGGGTACTGTTCTGTTTCTAGTAATTCCAGTGTTTCTGATAATAATGTAAGACTACCTGTACAAGGCAGACAAAAGTCTTGCTGGCCCAAGACCCCAGGAGCCTAGCACAGAGTTACAAGAACAGGGCAAACATACAACAGCCATTCCCTGCATACCTTCTCAGCCACCAGTGTTTCTGACTCCAAGACCTAAAGTATCTGTAGTAGCACTTGTGCTCGACGAAGCCAAAGCCTGCACTTGCATTCAAAAGCAATACAAAGAACTACTAGTAACATGCCTTAGTTACTAGAAATCTAGGAGGTAACAACATAGAGAAAATTGAGCGCACACCCCTTATAAAAGAAAATCTGGGCTTAAAAACCCTGGCCTGTTCTGCTTTCTGACTGTGCCACAGGCACAATTCTATTTGGGGTACAGCACCAGTACTGACACTGACACTTCCACAAAGATCTTAGGAGAAAGCACTGCCTTGTGAAGAAAGCGTCTCTTCTCTCATGCTTAAGCAGCAGCCTTAGGAGCAACCAACCAGACAATGTGAAGGCAAAGAACAGCGCTTCACTTTGCGGCTGCTGCCAGTAAAAATAGTACCTCTAGACAGACATTCGGAACAGAAACCTAACTCCAGATCCAACTGCGGTCTCCCTTGCAGCTGTCAAACCTTGCAACATTACAGCAGTTCCCACCGTTATTTCCACTTACAGCTCTGACTGCACCGACTTCGAGCACTGGACCTGCATCTTGCAGATCCAAAACTCAACCTCAGATTATTTTATTTTGCAGCCAGCAGATGTCCCAGAAAGACCCCCAGCCATGTGGCCCCTTTAAAGGCATGCAGCCTCCTTTGAAAGGCTTTGTTGCTGTTTTCAGAGCTGCTGCCAGCCCAAGCTCAGCTCGCAGCAGGGAACTCTTACCTGCTTGTTGGCCAGAACCACCACTGGCAGGGTGGAGTTGTTCTGGATCAGTTGATGAAGCAGCTGTTTTGCCACAGGCAGTCGGGCATGATCGGCCGAGTCCACGACATAGATCAGCAACAGGACTTTGGGCAGGTACATCTTCCAGTATGAACGCAGAGATTCACTGCCCCCAACTGGAAGAGAAGACAGCAGCACAGGATTCACCAAGTAATCCAAGCAGCACTACTCCCAGAGGTGCAGAAAGCAGGCCCTGGCATGAAAACCCACGGTATTTGGGTTACCAAAACCTCAAAGTATCTGGGCCACTGTATATGAGACTGGAAATAGCTTTATCTTCCCCAGTAAAGTCCCATGCAGGCTTATGTGTATGCTTTGGGGGGGAAAAAAAAAGGGAAAAAAAAAAAAGAAGTCTTTCCATTTTAGACTCTTATTTTGAGAGGTTTCTGCATTGTTTCTTTATGGTTGCTTTCTGCCTCATTGGTTCTTTCTCTCAAGCTAGTAGGGAGAGCAGAAAGAGGTTCAGCGTCCATAAACACCATGTGAAAATGTCCCCATATAGCCTATCTCCGCACGCCCATCTCATCTTAAGACAATGCAGGCCTACAATTGTCAAAGAAGGAATTTAGCTCTGAGGTAGGGAGGGCTCCCATCAGATTTGTATGACACTAGGGACTAGTTCAAAACTCCCACAGCTTTCATAGTGTCAAAAGACATAGGTGCTTAGGAAGAGAGAAAAATCAAGTCCCAGCAGACTCTTCAGGCAATCCTGAGGTGATGGGTGAAATCTTTGCACAGGACACATTTCTACCTGACCCCTTTTCTGCTGCATACAGAAGAAAGCTGTCCACCCTCAAAACCAGGTCTTATAACAATTCTGTGGTGAAACCATATGCAGCAAGTTGCTCGAGATTGTTGTTCCCATCCGGTGGCAAAAAGAGCTTGGTAGTTTGCTGAGTCTGATAGGAGCAGGAGTAGCAACAGTATATTAAGTATTTCAGATGTGTTTTCAGTTCTCCAGGTCTTCTCCTAGGTACGCTGCAGAAGCAAGAGTACTGAAGTGCTCAAAAGGCATGACCGAGTCCTCCAAATGCAGCAAGTTTTCAAAGCAATACATTTGGGGTTCCCTGTAATTGCCTCCTGCCTTTTAACGGAGCTCTTTTCATAGCTGACTTGCTAGTCAGCCCTCTTTTACGCAGTGACTTTGCTCTGTTTCAAAGCAATTTTGCTTTCACTTAAGTCAAAATGATTCAGTAGTTTCCGGAACGTAGAAAGGGAAGCAACATTTCCCTGCAGGAAAGCACGCCTGACTCTTCTTCAAGAGCCCCAGCGTATCTGCAGGCAGAACTGCAACTCTGCCACTGCGGAGAGGAACCAAAGGGCTGCGAGTGACACATTGTGTTTGGGACAGATGTGTCTGATTCTGTACTGTGACGTTGTGGGGGCTCCCCACCGTTCCCTTTGCTAAGTGCATGCATGCATAGCATAACCCAGGGGTCAGCAACCTCACAGAGAACATTTTTCTTTCCCAAACCAGTAGGAACTCAGCAGAAGCCAGGAGCTCCTATCCCTTGCAAAGGGCAAGATAGCACCCACTTACCTATATGATGGTACACTGCAAAAGACAGAACAGTCTTCTCTATCTGTCTAAGCCAGCAAAATAAAAACCCTGCTGTCTGCTGATCATCTTGTGCCACATGATCCCAGCACAGGCTGCTAACCCCTGGGCTAGGCGATGGTACAGACTGGATAAGTAACCAGATTAGAGAGCCATGCACGGATTTACCTGGCTGAAACTGGCCTGAGACATTTCATTTCCCATGGGTCAGATCGCAGCCATCACATCTCAGTCACTACCAACCTGGACCAGAGAGGGAAGGATGACTCAGAAACAATAGGTTCTGCCATGGGGCATGCAGCGCTGGGCCCAGGCCGTCCCCAGGCAGGAGCAGAGATACTGGGGGTTCCTCTGGGCTCAGCTAGGCAAAGCACCTCCCAGCAGGAGACACAGCTGTCTCACACCTACTAGGAGAGGGGCACAGACTACAAGCATCTCTGGAGAGATGACTTCCCCAGGACATCGCAGAGACTCCTACAGTAGTAAGACTGGGAATGAAACTCTACCTTAGCAGCCTCATCCTCACATCCCAAAGACTTACCTGGCAACAGCACAACTCCTTTAGGCCTGCTGACAAAGGTACGGAAGTGTCCTTGGGCCAGTCAAGCACTGGTACAGCGCAGTGCAGAAACAGCAGGAAGCAAAGGGCAGCTTCTGCCTCCACAGAAGGCAGGCACTGGTGCGGCCAGGATGTCAGCCTCTCTGTACCAGGGACTGACCTGACCCCAGGGTCTCCACCTTCCCCATCAGCTAGCTGCACCTAGAACAGCTGTGACACCCCAAAAGCATCACAGGAGATGCTCTCTGCAGGCACAGACAATACCCAAAGATAAGTGCTAAGGACATCACAAAGTTTAGTGAAAACCTGCAGACATTCAAAAGCCACTAAAGACTAGAAAACACTACTTATGAGGCTTTTGAACAAAAAGTGTACAAATCTTTTCTCTTCTTTCACCTTCTTACTTACTCCTCTTCTGCTCTAGCCCTTTGCCAGGCATGAGCACCAAGGAGAAGCTGGACAACACACAGTGGCTACGGACCACAACACAGGGCATACTGGGGACACCTCTGCTTTGGGTGGTTTCACGCAATCAGACTTGTTACCTTCCTCTCTCTGGGAGATCTCCCTAGAGGACAGGCTTGAACGAACACAGACCTCCTCTAACAACAGCATACCATCTCCTTCAAGAAGCGGAGTGGGACAGCAGAATCCCCAAGGAGAAAATAACCACAATTTCATGTTATCAGGGCAGGCACGAGGGAATATGAAGGTTTTAAAATATGGGGCCTGATCGCTAGGGCACAGGACAGGAACTTATTTTGTGTTCCGTACTAAACCAGGTTCACTCACTCTCCAGGAACTCCATCTGGGACTCTTCGGTGTTGATGCAGATGGCATTGAAGCCCTCGGTGGGAGCCACGCTGCGCTTGACGTGGTTCGTTGCCAGGGAGTGGAGAACGCTGGTCTTCCCGGCCCCATCCAGGCCCAGCACCAGTATCTGCTTGCCGTGTCCTCTACCCTGCAAAGCGAGGGGCAGCAGGGTGAGCCGGGCAGCCACAAGGCTTAGCAGGGCTGGGGGAAACAAGGAGACGAAACGAGGGGTCTGGAGGGGACAGTAAAAGCCACTTCGCGGTGGAGAGGGATAAGGTGCCTGCTGGGCTCCTGCCGCACAAAGACAGGCCCGCAGCGCCGGCGAGGCGGAG
>KZ505737.1:696833-707357 GCA_002844005.1 Limosa lapponica baueri
CCACAGCCCTCCCCTCAGCCCTCCGGCAGCGCCCCGCGCCCCCTTGGCCGGCCCGCTCCGCTGGGCGGCCGGCGGCGCGCAGGGACAGCCGGGCACACCGCGGGAGCTCCCCCCGCGGGCCGGCGCGCAGGGACGGCTCCCCCTGCAGCCCGAAACGCGCGGCGCCCGCCCCGTCAGCGGGGTTCTCGGCGTCGGGCTGAGGCTTCCCCGTGTCAGTGAAAGGAGGAGCGAGCCGTTCCACAGGTGCTCTCCCCACAGCTGCTGCTGCCCTCTCACACACACACAACGGCATTTGCTCCCGGCTTGCTTCTACCCGGGCACCCATCCCCGGGGCAAGCAGTCAGGGCAGTCCAGGCAGCCTGGTCAGGGCTCCAGCAGTACCACAAAGTCAGCATTTCCATCTGGTCAATATTTCCGCCAGGTTTAACCAGAGAAGACGCCTGGAGAAGAGAGAGTTGCATTCTCCTCCAGCATCTCCTCTCTCCACATCACCCTCCAGAAGCTGCACGGCTGCAGGACAGTGCTCTCGCCTGCAGTCACCAGCTGCCGGCCAAGAGAAGGCACAGCACCCAGGCAAGTCACTCATTTGGAACAATACTTTCTATCCAGCACTCACCTGGCAGCAGGTGACCCTGCCAGCCTTTCATAAAGTTGTTTTCTCGATGCTCTGTTCTTCTTTCTCACTCAGAGCACAACACACATTAAGGCCCCTTCCAGATGGTCCCGGTGTACAGCCAAAGTGATAAAGGCTGGATTCTACTTAGATTTTTACTCCATGACCGCTGGAGTGTGTGAGGTGGTGGTGAAGTGCTAAGACACAGTAACATTTCCTTTGCTCCCCACCTCTTCAGGCCTTGGCTTTGAATTCTGTCAGAGACTTCTGCCTTTCCCTTCTGAGCCGACATCTGACAACTCTCCCTGAGGTGCTATTTCTACCCACTGAGAGTCCATGTATGGAAAAACGTTTTTGCCTCATTCAGACCAAGCCAGAATTTTCAGGAGGTGCTTGGGGGCTACCTGTGGGGTATAAGAAGAGCAAACACTTCTCCATCTCACCACCAACTTCCACCTGAGAAGCACAACACCTCTTCCATGCCCACCACCACAACCAGCCACTTTGTTTTAGCTCACTCTCGTCTTGCCAGGCCCACTAGAATAAGGCACCTGGCTTGCAGGAAACGGGACATTTAGTCAGCTGCCCCACACTTTGCCTTGCTTTCTCCCAACAGCCTTGTCCTCCCCTTCAGACTATCTTCTCTTGTATAATCTAGCCTGTATGTTGCTTCCCAAGACCCTTTGTGCTTGTGCTGTTTGGTGGTCAACAACTGACTGGGATGAGACATACAAGACAGCACTTGCATCACACATAGTCAGAGACATTGGCTGACAAATCTGCTGAAGGCCTTAACTGACATACGCAGGAGGAGCATAAATCAAATGCAAATTCACTAAGTTCTTGATTATTTCACATCTTTTAAGTTTGGCAACATGGACAGATTTCTTCTTAGGGCACGCATTTGAGTTTGATGCCAACACCCTAATTCACACACATTTGAGTTTGATGCCAACACCCTAAGTCACAGTGGGTGCAAGTGTGAGGAAGGCAGCTTGGTGAGCAGACACATCCTGGTGCCTATTCCAGCCCACCTCCCCCCAGACCACCGACAGGCAGGACAGAGATCCAATGCCGAGAGTCTTGTGCCAGCACTTGCTTTCGACCTTTATTCTGCAACCAGCATCACCTACTGAGGGAGGGAGGTTACACATCCTGCTTTTTACCACCCTCCTTTAGCTCCTTTCTTCTTCTTCTGCTGCTGTTTCTTCTTGGTGGCTGGGGCACCAGCAGGTTTTTGGTGCCTGGGAGGGATGACGTTACTTGTGGCCGATACAGCTGCAGCGCTGCCGGGCCGAGGGGAGGTAGGTGGGCTGCTGGCAGTCCTACTGGCATCCCTGCAGGGAAGATGAGAGAAACAGGTACCACGTGGGTTCACAACCACCTGCAAGATGTGGCACTACTGCAGGAAGCTGACAGGGAAAAACAGCAGCTGCGCCAGAAGACAGCATTATGTACAGGAGGGCACTCATGCAAGGAGATCTTAAATAAGCTTCCACATACGTAGAAGGGCTGATGGATGATGGGAACATGTCTCAAAGGGCAGACAATCACCTTCTAACTGATGTTCACTAGATAGTGCAAGTCCCCAACAAGAAAAGCAAGGGTAACTTTTGAAAAGACATGTGACAGCTCATGCAACACAGGAGAAGCCTTTCAGTCCCCCCCACTCAGGCAGTGCAAACCCAACACCCTTTCTCTCTTCTTAACCAAAGGCATCTTTGTGCCAGCTCTCCTTGCAAACGCTGCTCAAGCCAACAGTGCCACAAAGGGCTTTTCATGCTTGTTTTGAGACAGCTGTGTAAAGAGAAACTATCAAGCAGCACTGGCAATTCTCTGCGTTGCTATCATTTTAGACATACTTCCTTCTCTCAGACACGAGTAAGTCATCACCTTGCTGTCAGGCCTCATACACAATGTAAACCCTGATTCCAGCTCAAATAATCAGTGTCAATTTAGAAGGAAGTATAGTGTTTTCCCAAATCACGACTAAGGGTTCTCCAGCTGCCGAAAGACTTTCAAGCAAGTATCTTGAAAGCAAGCATGCAAAACTCATCTCATTGTCAAAGCTAAGAAAAGCACATTAAAAGACTACACTAATTCCATTTGCACCTTGGCACTTCAAGGATGCCTATCATATCATTTTAGTTTTCAGCAGCCTAGAGGGATCTTCAGGAAGAGCAGCTGGTTGAAGGTTCAAGTGGCAAAGTACAGTTCCACTTGTGCTACCCACAGCTGGTGTGGTGAGAGCCACAGAAAGGCAGCACAAACCCAGCCCTCCCAGTGATTCCCCACACTACGCCCTGCAAAATGGGTACTTACAGTTCAGAGGAGCCAGCCGTGGTTGAACCCTGAGTCCCCTTGCCAACCTGATCCTTCTTCTTGCCCTTCTTCCGTCCACGATAGTAGGAACGCTCTCGCATTGGAAGCCACCGCTCAGGGTCAGGAGTCACCTTGGGGTCGTAGTTCTTAGGCAGCTTTCCTGCAGGACATCCGGTGCCCAGAGATGAGATTGGGGTCAACACACTTAGAGAGGTATCACTAAGGGATACACATGGGATGTCAGTAGCCATGAGGGACAAGAACCCAGCAACCCACATCGTCCTATCAGGGTGTTGCTCTCCCTTCTGTGGAAAAATGCCCCATCCAAACAATCTATCATGAAGACCTGGGTCCACAGGGACCCACTACCAGCAAAGGGCTCCAGCTCCTGGGAAGCTCAAAAGCTGGCTGTTGGAAAAAACAACCTGGCAAGCTCTCCAGAGCCATGCTGTGTCAACAGCTAGGAAATGCAACTTACCCTTCTTTTTTTTCTTCTTCTTCTTCACATCCCCTTGTCTGAAAAGCAAGAAGGGAAACAGCTGTTATGACACAGCGCAGACACGGCAGACAAGCCAACTAAAAACTAGCCCTGGAAGAAGCTAAATCATTCCCATCTCTCAAAACTTGGTCTGCTGCTACCTGAAACTCCTTGCAGTTAAACAACATGCTCCCTTTCCACCAGCTGCCTTTCACAGCAATGCCCCCACCACACCAGGTGTGGTTCTTGTGCCACCCCAAAGAATGACTGCACCAGAGATACAGCAGCCCACTTTACCCTTGCTCCTTCTGCTGGCTATCTCCAGTGAGCTTCCCAGCTTTCTTCCGAACATAGGTTGCTCCATGGGAGTTCTCCAGCGCATCAACATCTACTTTCAGTGACATAGTGTCCGAGGAAGGCAAGTGTTTGCTAAGACTGCAAGGAAGGGTTCAGGGATACAAACCAGCAAGCAAAAAGATAAACACCCAGGTTTGTCCAGATTGCAACGGGCAACTTCAGCCTTGAACAAATTCAGCCTGTTAGCAATGTAGAAACAGGCAATGGGCAACTTCAGCTCACCAGACAGGCCTAAGAGGCTAGTTCTGGCTCTCTCACCATCTGCCTATACAAGCTGGGATGAGCTACTTAATCACCATCTGCCTCATTTTTTCCCTTCTTTTATATGGGGACAGAAGCACCAACTTCCTCTGAAAACTGCTCACAGTGGCAAAAGCAATATATGAACCTGGTATTTTAGGTCAGCGAAAACTTAGCCATGTTTTATCAGGCACAGTCCTGCATTACTACCACAGGTTTAAGATTCCAATAGAAAACATGGAGAAGCTCCTATTTCTGGTTGCACCTAGTCTTAAGTTATGAGTTCTCAGAGAAAAGGAGGCCAAATACAGAAGGGTCCTAGGATCCCACAGTAATCAAACCAGTTAGGGAAATAAAGTAGCTCCAGACAACTTGACCTGAATATGTAGCTGTTCTGGAGATGTTACTTGCCCTTTCTTCAGGTAAGAGTGAATTCCCCACACAGCTGAAATCCAAGGGAGCAATGCCTAAACACCCCTTTCTTTGCTCTGATAACACCATCGAAAGGATACACTTTAGCTTTTTCGGGGTCCACGAGGGAGTAGGCAGAGATGAGCTGTGCCAGAGTATGCACATCTTTTGGGTTTTGCCTTTGTAGTGGGGAAAAAAACAAACAAAACAAAAAAGGACCAAGTTACCAAGGTACACACTCATCCCAAAGACTGGGACCACCATGCAGTGCTTGCTGCTGCAGCATAGCTGCTATCTGCGGGGACAAGCACATCAATCTGTGGTCTCCTCCAGAGCACATCACCAAACATCACTGGTGTGGACAAAGGGAGGTACACACATCTCCACAGTATCATCAAACAAGCAATGAAAGACAAAAATCCCTCAGGTCCCAGTAGCAAAGGCAAGTTAACAGTCCCCCCCGCAAAATCCCATCAAGTGCATAATAAAAACTAAAACCTAGACATCCATGGTTTATACAGCACTAGAGAAAATTAAGCATCCCAGTCCCTTCATGCAACCTTCACTGCACAAAAGAGGCTTCTGGGACAAGTCAACCAGGTTTTCAAGTGAACATCAGCTACAGATCAAATGAATAATCCTCCCTCCTTTCAAAATAAGGCTTTGCATTGGAGCCCCTGTGCAAAACCAACTCTAAAGGGTAGCTTCCTGCCAACCAACATTGTCAGACACTGCCCGGCACCAGACAGCTTGCAGAGGTCTCTGGGTGGAGTCCTCTGTTTCAACAACCACCCAACTCACTTCCAGAGCTCCTCCAAGTCGCTGATTGCTTCCTTCTTCCTGCCATGCTTTAGTTTGAAGTTGGCAGCTTCCCTTATCAGTGACAAATGGACAGGAGACTTTGGCTGAAATACACAGAGCCGTAATTAGTTCCTCATTACCACAGCACAAAGCCCAGCTCTAGCTAGCTTTAACACTCCTGAGACCTGGCCAAGTAGAATTGAGTTAGCACCCTGTCACGCAGAAAGTAGACCACCTTTGCACTCTAGGATGCAAGGCAGAATTGCATGGGACATTGCTGCTCCACAATACATCTAACAGGGAGAAGGCCAGATTGCTATATTTGGGCACCCATTGCCCCCACTCTCCTGAGAGGAGCTGCTGCTCCCTGTTTTCAACACATCTAAAATAATGAAACAGTGATAAAACAAATGCTCACAAAATGAGCTCACAGGTATCCAAAACCCCAAATGGACAAGCTGCTGGGGCTGTGCATCAGCAGGAGAAGCTGAGCTGGACTAGCTAGAAGAGACTTGAGACAAATCCTTGCTGCATTAGCTCCTCTGGTCTGACTTGCCTGGAATTGCTGATACCACTGGATAGCCTGTGTGAAGACCTCAATTGCACTGTCAATGTCCTCTTCATGACTGTACATTGTCACCAACGCAGACACCTGCAAACATTCAAGAGTAGTTTATAGCAGATCTTCACACAAGCTGTCTATAGCCAGAGAGTCAGCAGTTAAATGATGGAATTTCAGAAAAGCAGACTCAATGTGAGCTTTCTGCTCTGTCCCTAAAAACCAGTTGTGATAACAAGTAGGATACCCTGGCAAGACCTTCCTACCCAGGTCCCTCCCAAAGAAATGTCCCCAGCAATCTCCTGTGATACAAGCTTAAGACTGCATTCACAGAAAGAACCTTTTTAACACTTTGCTTGCCACTGGTCACAGTTTCATTAGAAACCCTTTTATTCTCCTCCTTCCCCCCATTTTCTATCCCAAGAGCCATGAAAAAAAGAAATCAGCACTGAAGAGATGATAAAGTCATCATCTGCTTATCTACACCCCAGTAACAACCAGAGGTGACCCAGGGCAACGAGCTGGTTTTGCTGACTGTCCCCATAAGTGACTTTGTTCATTCACACTTGCAACTGGAACAGACCTACAATAGTCAGCCCCTGCTCAAGATGCTTACACTCTACACTTGAGCATTTTCAAGGTCATCAAGCTCTTCTGAATACCAGAGGTGGACACGCATGCAGACCAAGGTGATGCTGTGGGGATGGAACATATAGCACTTTCTCCCTAATGTCTGTTATCCTAAAGCTGCTTCAAAAATTTCCTAACAGTACATACCAGGGAAGCAGCTGTTCCAGTCATGTTATGCAAGGAAATCCAGACAACACATAGGTCTGAGGGATCACGAGAGAGTGGGAACATAGGCACAGAGCATCTCTGCTGACAGGCAGAGTACTTCTGTGGCTAAGTTCAGGCCACCTGATGCAAGTAATAATCCCACCTTTGTCCAAGACAAGGAAGATGGGCTCAAATTCCCTGCAGACACTCAGGTCAAGTGAAAGCCACAGGGAAGAGGCAACAGCAAGCAAGCAGTATAAAGTTGTGCTACAAGGGAAAAACCTCACACAGTTCGGACTGAGTTTTGCTTACCATACCAGGCTTGTGCTGCAGTTCTTCTATGCTCCTCAGGATCATGCAGGCTTTGGTGACACTGCCTAGAAGACAGACAGGGAGGAACACGCTCTGAATGGCACAGTAACACTTCACCCTGCCAGTGACCTTTCAGCCAAAGGTAAACAACAGGGACATAACAATCCCATTCTCAGAGTATCTCTCCCATTTCCAGGCCTCCACACAAAGGATCTTTCTGACCTTGCCACATCCTGCAATGGTTCAGGAGCAAGTTTTGCAAGCAGAGTCTTCTCTTCTAGGAGCAACTCCGTGCTGCCCGACTGTATACAGGAATGGTACCATCAGGGAGCTCCACACTGCTCCCAAGACACTCCTGCCCCAGAACAGATTCAGCCTTATTATTCACAAAGACTGTGGGCCTCTCTGCCAGGGATCCATGGAGCCTGGACATCCAGACATTAAGCTATGAGCTCTATCCTGCCATAGCCATATATGTAGAATACTCAACTGAAAGAATCTCTAGGATCTCTGCTCTGCGCCCCTGTTAACAACAGTGACTGCACCAAAGATTGCCCTAAATCCTGTTTTTCTCACCCCTTGTACCATTATCACAGGCAGACACTTCCCAGCAAAGGAGGACACTGGATACCTTGAGCAATTTTCAGCTGGGCCATCGTCAGCTTGATCTCAGCTGCATTGGCAGGGTGCTGGTCTGCAAAGTCCTAAGAGTCAGAGGAAAGAACAATCCAAAATGTGTGTGGGCACCAGGCTGCTGCTCTGGTGAATCATCTCTCATGCTCAGTCACAGCAAGCTGGCAAGAGCCAAAGGAAGCTTTCCAGCACAGGCAGGCTTCAGCACACAGCAGGGGGGGGGGGCCAAACCATGCCAATGGCCCATCGTCCTCTCCGATTTCTGTCCCAGGCCACTCACTCCCTCCCAAAAGGAAGCTGTTGCAAACTGCTGGCAAGCAGAGCATCAGAGCCCACTGCTTACCCTAGAAGTCGTCTACTACGGCTTCCTAAGCATAAAAATCAGAGGTGCAAGGGAACTATTTCCCTTTAAAAGAAGCGGCATCGTTCAGTTGGATGTAAATGCTTTCCAGCAGCATTACAACAAACCAAAATAAGCACAGTCAGATACCCCTGGAAATTTAAACCAGACAAAACAGGCTAAGGGAAACAGCACACGAGAACACAAAGCACAAGTTTAAATGGAGCTTGGCCAAAGGAGTATTTTCTCTTAACCTACCTGCAGAAGCCCTACAGCCTTTGCATGCTGCTTCTCACGACACAGTTGGGCTGCCTGGATAAGCACAGGGAGCAGATGCTCAGGGCTCTGTGACTGCAGGCTTGCTGACAGCTTGCGGCACTGATCTGCCTGAGGAATGGGAAAAGAGAATACAATTTTCTCAACCTCCGCAAGCACCTAACGCAAGGCTAACATACCAGTTGTATCTAAGAAGAGATGCTAGTGATGTCTTCCCTGAAAGGGTACACAGAAGCAAGAACAAGTACCCTTAGTAGCACTTTAGATGTATCTAAGAATCCCACACACCCCTTCTGTCTCCTGTTCATCTCCACACCATCCTCCCCACAGCAACGCCCAAGTCACTACACAACTAGCTGTCTTCTTTTGGGGATGATTTTTTTTTTCTCCTCACTTCTGTGCTTAAACCAAGTGGTCTTATCTTCTGCTACAGAACAGCTGCATACCCATTTTTGCCTAGTCAAATTCCTACTGCAGCTCAGTTTTCCCTACCTGGTTAGTGTACATTGCCAGCAAAGCTTTGTTGAATTCAATCGCCTGGAGCTGCTTCTTGGAGAGTTTATGCTCAACACCTTCTGCATTGGTCAGCTTCACCTTTTTCTTTGAGTCAAAGACATTTTGGTCCTGGGAAAATCACACATCATGAGAAGGTTTCACTACGTTTCTTGAAGAATAAGAGGTCTCTGGGTCTGTGATTTAACTACTGTTTAGGAAAAAGTCTTTCCTGATTAGCCCCCTTCTCTTGACAGAAGCAGAGAAGCAGGCTGAGTAACCACCAGGAAGGCCCACATTGAAAGCAGCAAGGTAATTCTATACCTTGTTAATTGTGATGATGTTATTTGCAATGACAGCAAGCAGTCCTACATCTGTTGGCCTGCAGATAAGACAAGCAAAAAGCACACTGTTATTAAACAGTAGTCTCTCTACAGATGGAAGACTGAGTATTTGTTTTAGAAAAGCCCTTACTTCAACTTGATTATTTGATTGTAGAGTTGTAGAGCGTCCTCTGTACGACCCTGCAGTTGCATGATATAAGCCATCTGACCATGAATAATGGCCAGTTCAGCCTCAATGTCTTCCTCTGTCACATCCTGAAGGAAAATCAAGGCAAAAAGAAAAAAAAGCTGCCATCTCACCTCTCTTCCCCTGGCTTCAGTATTCTGCTGGCAAATGTATATGAGCTGTCTTGGGCACTACTAGCAGCAAAGTACCCCAGCCACTACAGGTGAAGGCTGTAGCCACAGCACAAACACAAGCATATCTGGGTTAAACCACAAGAAAAGAAAGCTTCACCTGCTCCTGCAAGAGTCTGCAGATACCCGTAACTCCTGTGCTGACTCTGCCCCTCTGCTTGAGCCAACAACAGCAATTACAAATTTCCTGTGTTTCCCACCATCCACTCAGAGTGTTCACCCATAGTAGGGGTGGGTCACAGGGAGGTTTCAGACAACCTGTACCCATCCTGCCTGCACCAGCATAGGCAACTGTGCAAGGAGCATGGCAGCAAACAGCCTGCAGTGTTAGCTACACTTCTGCAACAACCATGGTTGGCTGCCCCAGCCTCACAAGCTGGTACCAGCAGCAGTGGCAAGTCTTGCTGGATAATACTGCACAGCAGCTTTGGCTACCCTCTGGCCATCTGCAGTACACCTTATGGTCGCACCCTTGTTCACACTGGTGTAAAGCAAACACTTTCCAGAACAACACCAAGAACTTACAGAGTCTTCTGATAGCGATTGGCGGCACAGCTCTAGAAGGAAAAACAAATTGAAGGACACCATTTAGAAGGCTTAATGGGTAACACCCAGCCTAGAAGCATGGCAGAACATACACTCTTTCCATGTATCCCTGAAACTTCTGCAGCATGACAAGGGCACATCAGACTACAAGCCTGACGATAGATAGGACTGAGCATGAGGGAGAAGACTAGATGATGCAGAAATATCAAATGAACAGCAAATGCTGTCCCCCACAAAGCTGCCTTCTGAGAGCAGAGTCACATGCTCATTTTCTCTCCTGAACAAATTTCCTTAAACCTAGCTCCTGATCATCTCCATAGGGATCACTCAACTGCAACTGCTCACCATCTTGGGAGTTAAGTGATGCAAACCTGCAATATTCAGATTACACCAGCCTTTACGGGGCAGGAATTCCACCAATTTTCAGTACAGATACCAGTCACTTCTTAACTTTCTCATATACCTCACCAAAACATCATTTGTTTTGCTCTCCAAAGGACTGCTATCACAGCACATAGGTTTAAATTACACATGCTCAATAAATCAGTTGTATGGGAGAGCGGCTATTCTATCATCAAAATCAGGACAGAACTGACCTATTTATCTGCAAGAGCAATTAGATCAGAAAGAAACTAATTCTTCCTTACTCTCCTCCCCCAGCTTTTT
>KZ505737.1:750669-761579 GCA_002844005.1 Limosa lapponica baueri
CAGCAGGGAGGTGGGAGGTGTTCAGGCCCTTCCCTTCCTTTGCTGGTGGGGCAGAAAGGAACCATTGTGTCGGGGACAGATCAACCTGGATTCGTTTGTGTTCATTAGGCGTGTTAGACCAAGTTTTGACTTGATTTATCCCATCAACTATCCACACTGCTGATCCTGGAACAGTACTACCTGCAAGACAGTGCAGTATTGTTCTCATTTTTTTCCATTTTACTTGTTAGAAGCAATTTCTAGAAAACTTAAATGAAAATCATCTGCAGGGCTATATAGATAAGACATCTTCCTCAGGCACTCCCGGTGTTTAGTCCCTAACTTTGGGCTGTCTTTTTATTTTATTTTGGTTGTCACTGGGCTTCCTTCTTGCTTGCCAGTGTTTTGAAAGTTTCATGGAAGCAGTTTAGTTTCAAGCAGACAGAACTTCTAATAGCATTACAAAAAAAAACCTTTATAAAGAGATGATCTTAAACTCATTCACAGATGTCAGTCTGCCTGTTCATTTACACAGAGTTAAATGCTTGCTTAAGCTTTTGCTAGTGTGGGGCCTATTCTTTAAGTGTCTTGTGGAGAGGGTTCTTTTTGATGGCTTGTTTGCATATAATGAGTCTGTAAAATTACAATAAAAATCCTTTTGGGGGATAAATAGCATTTTATAAAACAGCCCTTACAATGTAGCCAGGTGTTTAATTCTCAAGTGGTAATAGCACATTTTAAACTAGTTGCGTTCATGATACTTTAAATCTTGTATGTTTTGTTGCTGGACCCTATATAAAATACCTAGAAGAATGCCTTTTCCACCTTCTTAACGTTGTAGGTAACTTTAAGTATATGAAATTTCAGGTAGTGGGAAGAAGACATACTGAAAATTCCAGGACCTTTGGCCACACTTTCAGATTGTAAGGAGTCATTTAAAAACAAAACCATTTCTTTATAACAAAAGGCCTACCCCTCCCTCGTACATGACTTAATCTTGTTGTGTGTATTGCACCAATCTCCTACCTTGTTTTAACTGGAAAGGAGGGGTATGGTTGTTAGGGTGAATTTACCTTTAAACTGCTGATCTAATCAAGAACGATAGTCTAAATGTTTGTTAGGAGGAAGAAATGTGGTTTAGTCTGCATTACAAAGACCGCTTCTACTGCTATTTTTGCAAAGGCCTACACTGCAGCCTCTCATCACATACTGGCAGGTGAAGGTCTTGGCTGCTGAAGATAGAGCTGTGCCTCTGAAAGTGAACAAATAGCCTGTATGCAGGGCTTTTGCTGACGTCCAGGTCTCAGTGACTTGGGGGGCATGTTGGATGTATGCTTCAACTGATGTAGCAAAATGCAAAACGTAATGGTGATCTGACTATGACTTGAGTAAATACTACCACCAAATAACTTACTTTTGTTTTCCCACCTTCACTCTCTTCTTCTTCACTCACTTAACTTCCCACCTCTTCTGTTGTGAGTATCTACCCAAGACTAAAAAGTGCTTTTACAACTTATAGTGGAGACACAGTGGCCTAGATCTTTCATCTCTGCTAGCAGTTTGGGGGAAACACCCCTGGTACTTATCTGGACCTGCCTAGCAGACATTAATTCTCAAACTAACTGCCTTTATTTGGGGCTTGTCTTCACATGAAAAGGATTTTCAAGTATCATTGTACTGATAGTTACACAAGCTAACTGTCCCTTGTGGAGACCTAATTTATGACAGGTTAGTTTCCATTAGTTCTCCAGAAACAATAACTCCGCAGGCAGAGAGATTTGAGTCTTCAAAATAAATGATGCTGCTACACTTGAGCTTTTGCTAGCAGTGTGGTTTCACTGAGCAGGGCATCATGCTTTTCCATGCTCCAAGCTAGTTTCATGCTGCCAATAAAACTTTGGAACTAGAGACCCAGTTTCTATCAGCGCTTGTAGTCTGGCAAATGCAGTTCCGAGCTAAATGGATGGTTGTTCCCATCTTAATCCAAATTAAACATGGAGGTTTCAGGTAAGGTGTTAAGTGAAGCAAGAACATACCAGGTTTCTTACAGGGTCTGTATCTTTTGTGCATCTTTTGGGTGCTGGGAGAAAATGCTGCAGGAAAGTTGGCTCTGGTGTCTTAGGGCTTCCTAACGGTGACTGTCATCTTTTTGCCTGAGGTTGCCGTCTGACCCCAGATGGACATGAGGATGTGCCTCTTTTTATATTCTGTCCCTTCAACACCTGCGTTCATAAGGCATGACATGTTGCAGTGGTCCAGCTCAGGCATATGCTTCTCACTGTGTTCCTTTGCTGAGAGATAACGTGCCCTCAAATACAACTCGGGGACATCCATGACAGCCTCATACATATGGCTCCATAACCACGCTTGGGAATCAGCTGTGTTTCAGTAACTAATTTGCTGTTTGTTTTTGCAGGAGAGCGACCCTATCAATGTGCTATGTGTCCTTATTCCAGCTCTCAGAAGACCCATTTAACCAGGCACATGCGCACCCACTCAGGTTGGTAAGGGGCGACAGCAGCATGACTGAGGAAAAGGGGGTGGTTCACAGAATCACAGCATAGCTGAGGTTGGAAGGGACCTCTGGAGGTCATCAGTTTCAGCCCCCCTGCTCAAGCAGGGCCATGTATTGCAGGCTGCCCAGTTCTGTGTGAGATGTCATCTCAGCCAGCACAGCCTGAGCTCCTGTTTTAACAGGTTGTCTTTACCTGCTAAGGAAATGCTAAGTGTCATTAATAAAAGTGATAACCGGGGAATATATCTTTTTCTTTCCCTTTTACTCTCCAAGATGTATTCTGGGGTTCACAGGGCTGCTCTAGTAGTCTTTGGGATGTAGTAGCAAATACAATGTTGTGATGATACAGGAGCAGATTCTTGTCTTCTGCCTGCTGCCATAACTCAGTTCAAATCAATGAAGCTGGAAAAATTCTGAGCAGCGCAGCGTCTTCCCTGTAACGCCTGCGATCTCACCTCATCCAGGGGTTCTGAGGGAAACGTAGCTTTTGCTTATTATTACAGAAAGATGCAATATAGTGTCTGCTTGTGGCAAGGAGACAGAGGAGAAAAGAGCAAACTCGGAGGGTGTTCACAAGCAACTCAGTCTTGTGGCACTAGAAGCCAAATCAGCAATTTTCACTAGCCTTTATTTCCCATGACTGGTCATAAGCTGTGGTGTTACAAACATATCCTGCTCTCTTTCTCTTGTGAATCTTTTTGAATGAATTAATAGCAGGTTTGTGAGTAGTAACAGCGTAGACATGCTAGACACAAGCGCAGTTGTCCTTTGTGACCCTCCTGGAGGAGCTCAGGTCGATCTCAGCCTGTGCTTTTGGTTTGCTGATATCTGAATTGACCAGACCTAGATGAATTCCTAATCCTAGCAAACACTAGTGGAAGTCTACTAACACTAGTTCTTTCTGTTTCAATAGATGAGTCTTCTAAGTGAAACCAGAAAGCAAGCAGTTTTAACTGTAGTGGAGGGGGGTTTGGGCCCATTAAAAATAGCCAGCTTTAAAATGACATGCCAGTATTTTGTTTTGAGAATTTTGTGAATTAAATATTCTGCTTCCACAAACAAAAATAGTTTTTGGCTGAATCTCTGGGCTAAATGCAAATTTGTAAATGGTTTGGTCAGTACTGAGCCTGGAAGCCATTTCATGAACACCTTAACTCTCCCCTTGGCTGTGCAAGGAAGTCTCAAATCCAAAGGAGGTGAAGAGTGGGGTCTGTCCTTGGCCCTTAGGGGTCTGGCAGGGAGGGTGTGAGCTGTGCTGACAGAAGTGGGAGTGCGCATGGGACTCTTGTTATCAGGGGTGTTTTATTAATAGCTCTCATAACTTCTATTGCGTGTCTTGCCACATGGCCCAGGCAGCTGAACCTTTTCTGTGGCAATTTCTGGACTCCTGCAGTTCACAGGCTGGCCTTTTAAGGCAAACTGGTGCTGGAGCTTTCTTCAAATGTCAGACAGTGAACAGCAATGGTTTAGAGCCTACTTCTCAACTGCAGCTGTGTTGTTAGCCATCTTGATACACATCCTTTCCACTTGTGCAACAAAACCCCTGTATTTAGAGGTGGTGATGAACATAAACTCTGCACCTATAACCTTTGAGTTACCCTGTTGCAGCTACCTCTGAGACCTCTGCTTGTTCAAGTGCATGTAAGAGAGAGGCTGTTCTTGTCCTCGCTCTATGTAACACGGAACTGTGCCTTGAAGTGTAGGCGATAAAAATCCATACTTGCGAGAAGGATGAGCAGTGAAGCACATCAAGCTTAGGTGTGTGGAAAATGTCACCAGGAAGTGAGGGGGGAAAAAGGAAAGAAGGAAAGAAGATAGGTTGAAGATGATAGGGAATCAGAGTAACCCTTCTTTAAATAATAAAAAGATCTTGCAGGCAGACATTAAATGATCTAGACTCCTAAACAAGCGTCCCCATCCTTCCTGCCAAGGAGGCAGCACAGCTGTTTATAAAGTTTGTGAGGGCGTTGCACATCAGCCATGTGGCTAACACACAAACAGACACCGCAGTCACAGTGACTTCATCTTCAGTGCAGGCTGCTCTGGGCTCCCGAGTTGTGCTGCAGAGGGGCAGTGTGAATATGGGCAGGGATGGGGAGAAGTGCTGTTGTACCCTGAGCAGAAGGGGCTGGAGTGGATTTTCAACATACTTAGGAAGTGGCACGCATTAGCCTTGCAGGTTAGTTTTGAGGTGCTGGTTCGGAGCTCGGGAGCATCCGAAATTCCTCAGCTGAACTCGCGCATGCACAGATGTTCTTGAAGTATTTCTGGACTTGAGCTGCTGCGCTGGAAGTGTTTATCCTATTTGCTTTGATGTGTAAATGGAAAGCTGCTTCTGCTGGAGCAGCATGCACTAAAGCAGAACGTTTCAGGAACACTTCTGCAAGAGTCCTTGCAAAACTGTAAATGCAGATTTCAGTGTGGCTTTGGGCTGCAGCTGGTTGGCTTGGCAAGAGTAACCTGCAGCCAGTATGTCATGTGTTTGAGACACCATAACAGTGAACTGTATTATGAGAGGTAAAGATCATCTGAGCAGTGTGACCCTTTCACGCGCTTTGGGTTTTACTGGCTTTTTCCCTCCTTGTTTCCTTTTCAATGCAAACATGAAGTATGCTAAATCTGTGTAAAGTTGGACTTTTTTGAAACTTTTGTGTGAAACTGCTATTCATCAAATGTTAACGTTTCCATTTTTCTACAATGCATTCAATGGACCAGTTGGGTATGGATTCCATTTGCTAATATTACTGTAGAGAGATCTCTGCCGGTATGTATGCATAGCCAGAACCTGTGACGTTGTTAATGCTCGTTTGATTTTGGATCCCCTTCCTCCCAACCCTTGCCCCTTCTCTCTTCTTTTGTATTTTGTTCTCGGTGTCTTGTGAATGTGTTTTTGTGACTTGTGGATTTCTTATGTTGATTTTACTTAATTTTAAAGGCGCATGGATAATTTTTTCGTTTTATTTTTGAGTTTCATATCTCTGTATCTGTATTAGCGGGAAGTGATTCCCCCCACCCCCCACCCTGACCCCCCATGCTTTATAATCACCATCATTCCCTTCCGCCCTTCCTTCCTTAGGTGAGAAGCCATTCAAATGTGATCAGTGCAGCTATGTGGCCTCAAACCAGCATGAAGTAACTCGTCACGCAAGGCAGGTTCACAATGGGCCGAAGCCTCTGACTTGCCCACACTGTGACTACAAAACAGCTGACCGCAGCAATTTCAAAAAGCACGTTGAGCTCCACGTCAATCCGCGCCAGTTCCTCTGTCCTGTTTGTGATTACGCAGCGTCTAAAAAATGTAACCTGCAGTATCACATCAAATCCAGGCATCCTGATTGTTCTGACATCACCATGGATGTTTCAAAGGTGAAGCTACGGACGAAAAAGAGCGAAGCTGACTTTTCTGAAAGCGTTACTGACAAAGTGGAGAAGGAACAAACGAAAGGGGATTCAGCTGCAAAGAAAACTGAGAAAATTGTGAAAGTGGAGAAAAAAGATAATTTGGCAAAGGAAAAGAAGCCAACAAGCAATGTTTCTGCAGGCCAGGTGACAACCAGAAGTCGGAAATCAGCTTCAGAAAACAAGGAGGTGGATATTAAAACTGAGAAAAATACTGAAAAATCATGTAAAACAAAGAAGATCAAAAGAAAAGCAGAGGCTGAGGTAACTTCCTCAAAGCAAGAGCCTGCAAATGATACCTCAGCAGTAACGAAAAAGAAAAAGAAAGTGGAAAGTAAACCCAGAGACTGCCAGGAAGCTCAGAAGAGTGATGTTGTACCAGAGGAGGAAGAGCCTAAAAAGCAAAACTCTTGCCTCAAGAAAAACAGAAAAAAGAAAGCTCTGAAAAATAAGCATGGTAAGAAAAGTGGTAAACTCGATCAGGAGAAGATCGAGGACGAGGAGATGCCAGACGAGTCTTCTGTCACAGAAGAGGATGGATGCGGGAAGTCTGATACTGAGGGCAGCGACCAGAAGGAGCAAGATCCCACTGACACAGTGGCATTAAACAGTGATGGTGGCCACGCTCTCGAGGGGCAGAACACCGATCCCAAAGGAAGCTGCATACAAGATGCAGGGCATCCTTGTCTGCCAGCTCAGGATGCAAACACAGAAGCTGAGGTAGAGGACCAAGAAATGCCTGCTGCAGCAGGAGACAGCGAAGACACTGTTGGTGAAAAGGAGGAGACAAAGGTGGACAGAGGGGAAGATGTGTGCTCTGAAGAATCTTCCCATGCAGTGTCTTCTGAAAAAGACTTGCATGTGCCCATGGATGCGGTACCAGATCTGGTGCCTGAGAAGGAGCCAGAGGAAACCTGCGTGGCAGAAACTGTGAGTAACTCAGACCCAATGGACCTGACTAAGACCTGCCTGCCAGCAACAGAGCCAACAGGAGATGCTATGCCGGCACCTGCGCCCCCAGAAGGGTGTACACCAAGCCCTAAAGTAGCTCTGGCCTTACCATCTCCAGATAACACAGCAGTGAATGAATCTCAGGAAATGGATGAGGATGAGGGCATCCACAGCCACGAAGGCAGCGACATAAGTGACAACATATCAGAAGGAAGTGATGACTCGGGGTTAAATGGCACTCGCTCCGTACAAGAGGAGCCAAGTCCAAAGACATCACAGGGAGCTGCAAACACCACAGTGGCCAGGGAGAACTATGTGTGTATTTTTTGTGACCGCTCATTTAAAAAGGAAGGTGAATACAGCAAGCACCTCAATCGCCACTTAGTCAATGTGTATTATCTGGAGAAGGCAACAAAAGGGCAGGAGTAGAAATAGCTGTGGTTTGGGGGATTCTTTTTTTTTTTTTTTTGTAAGATCTTATACAGTTTATGTACAGATATTGTAGATTTTTTTTTTAAGCACGGTTTGCTTTAGTGTCTGCATTGGTTTGTTTTTTGGTTTGTTTTTTTTTTTTAAGTTGAAAATATTTTTTGACTTTTTATGTAATGGTGAACTCATTAACTATTGGATCTCTTCATTAGAGAAGGCAGATAAAGTTTATGAGGCTGTGTCCTGTAAAGTCAGTGTAAGCTTCTAGTCTATTAGCTTATGCAATTCATTTATAAATTTTTAGGGACAAGACTGTAGCTACCAATACACAAGTTGGATGTTATTAGAGCCATTGGCTTTAGTTGCTTTTTGTTCTAGCAGCCAACTCCTTGTTTCTCTCCCCTCTTCCCCCCCACCTTTTTTTTTTATATTTCTTCTTGATATGTCTTGATGTTCAAACTGTTAAAGTACTTGATGGTTTTTCTACCAGGAAGATAACTTCTATTACATAAAAGAGCACTTTGTAAAACAAATCAAAGTTGGCTAGTGATGAACATAACTGTTTAAGATAATTATAATTGTGAACGTACATTTCAGATCCCCGAATGGTGAGCCAAAGCGTGAATGGTGAGCCAAAATTTAGGAGTAGTCCTTCCAACTTTTGATTGGAGAACCTCTGTCTTGATTAATATCTTAATGACTATGATATATAATTGGCTTTGTTGTAGGGGAGCAAGTTTGTTATTTTTAATTTCTGGTTTTTTGTGTTTGGTTTTTTTTTTATTGTGCTTTAAGGGCTTAAAATATTGCACATTGGTTTTGATTTTTACCTATGCAGTTTAATCCTTTAGGAATAGCGCTTGTGCAGTACATGTACACTTTATATATGCATGTTTGGTTTTGTTTGTGTAAGTTTTTTTTTTTATTTGGAAATGTTCAGATTTGTTGCTTACCATGGCACAGTTTCCTGTGATGCTCTTTACTGCAAATTTTTCTTGTTTTCCTGGGGTATTATTAGTTGTGCATGAAGTTGCTTGAAATTAGGAAGTGCTTGGCTATATAAGTTTGACTGGCTTTAAAATTATATTGTTCTTGAGCAAAAGGATACCAATGCAATTTCAAAACACTATTTTATAGGATGTTTTTGTCGTGGAAATGCCACTTCTGGTATTTTGAAGACACATACAGAGTAATAAATTCTAATTTATAATTTGGAATCACCAGACAGGAAAATACTTACTCTCAATGGAAATGGTCAGCAGATTCTGCAAGTCCAGATGATTTTTTTTTTTTTTTTTTTTCTTCTCCTTCCCCTTTTCATTTCTGTGGCGGACAGCAGTCCAACTTCATAAGCTTAAAAATAAAATAGTAGCACTGATAAAAGTATGTTAAAGTAACATCTCACACACCAAATAACCAAATAAAAATACACCAACTGGTAAGCAACAAACCTGGCATTAAAACCTGTAGGAATTCCTGCTCCTTATTCATTCAAGTTCCATTTAATAAAATCATCCTGCTTCCATGCAGAGAGAAACATGTAAGTGATCACATTGTCATCTCAGGTCTACATGTCATACCAGGATTTTTTCATTCTAAACAGATGTAATTTCTAGCACACACAAACACAATAGAGATTGCATACTCACTGCTTGGAGCCAACCAGTGGCAATATATAAGGAAAATCCAAGCCAGCAGGGACAAAGCAAAACCCTCCAGTCCCATCTCTGCACTCTTCTGTCTGTCATTGGCTGCCTTTTCTGTGGGAGTAGTTGGGGACAGCTTCTCTGGTTGTCAACTCCAAAGAGGCAAATTTAGAGGCAGGTGTCATTAGGAGAGTGGAGTTGAGGAGCTCAGAGAGTAAGAGCACTTCATGGCAAAGACTCTCGATGTAAGCTCTGGAATAAACCCTGTTCTCTGCGTGTCCCCACGACATCCTCCCCTCCAAACAAACCCACTGCCTTGAATGAATAGAGAGCAACAGTGCTACATTGCTTCTGCTTTTGGGAGAGATTGGTAATAGGAGGCCAAAGATTTGAGAGGGAAGGCATCCCTCGTGGCAGAAATAAGTTGTATAATGTATAGTGAGTTTTTGTTTGTTTAGATAGTGTTCAATCCTTACCTTGGCTGCGACAATCATTGTCAACTGAAGATCAAGTTGCAACTATATTTATGTTAAATGTTAAGAAAATAAACCTAGTTGAATTGTTTTCCTAAACAACCAGTTGTAATAGTCTTAGATGTATTTTTTTTTCTTCATAATAGTGTTTCCTTTATATATAAATGTTGCCACCATTTGTGAGCAATGTGAGCAGATACTGGGAATTCCAGTACTGTGTAGAGGTTTTATAGCTCCCTTCATATCCTTGCGAAGAGCCTTTGCCATCTTGTGAGAGACTTCAAGGACTTTAGCTATGTGGATAAATAAATTTGTGGACTGGCATGATAATTTTTCTGGTTTGTTTTTAAAGGAAAGTAAGGATGTTGACTGACTTTAAATCTCTCTGAGATAACAAAAGATGTGGTTCTCTGAGGTACTCTGCACATTTCTGGGAAGTGGTCAAGGTTTCAATGCTCAATCTGAGAAGAACTCTTTGAAGACAACAGTCAGCTCCTGTTCGGCAGTGTTTCTTACCACAAGATTAGAAACTGAAAATAAATTATTAACACGTTACGAGGAAGAAAGGTTGATTCTTTCTTTCTGAGACCCATCAACAATGTCCTGAAATACCTAATATTGGTGCGGAACTGTGTTGGAACTCTCTGCTTGGTTAAGACCATGGTTTGGGAGCATGTTACGGTAAAGCAGCAAGGGTGTTATTCATTATGTATACCTAGAATGTTAGACATTTCTAGTTTTGAGTATTAGAGGGGGGTGCAGGTCAGGTAACCCACCATATATGGTGGCCTTACATTGCTGTATCTACCTTTAAACAATGTGTTTTGGGGTGGTTTTTTTTGTTCTTTTTCAATATTCTTAAATTATTTTGTGTTGTTTTTGCCAATGCTAGCATTTTTGTTTTTCTTGGCAATAATGCCTGTACGAGTGTTCAACCTCAGATAGGTGGTTGGAAGGATTAGCACAACGATACCCCTACGCTGCCAGCGCTTGGTTGAGCAACGTGGTGTTTGGGCTTTTGCTGTATGAATCTATACACTCAAAGTAACTGCCCTGGGAAACGATCTAGAAGTGGGTAGCTAGGCATTAATAATCCATGGTATTGTAATTGCTATTTCTGGATTTTGATGATCTAGACTGGAACTTTAGTCGTTTAAAGAAGAAGAATGTTTAACAACTGACAGGCCAGTTAAGATACGGTAACGACATTGATTTCAACAGATTTAATTGATTTCAACAGATTTAATGTAGCTGAAAGGTATTAAATCAAATTCAAGAGTTTTCTTCAATGTCAGTTGTGTAGATGTGTGGCGTGCATACAATATTAACAGAATCCAAATAGCTAATGGAATTGTTTTATGTGTACATATGTTTTTCCCCTTCTTAAATTACACTAGCTAACAAACTTTTGTAAGCTGGCATGGAAACATGTTTATGATGTTTAGTTGCACCATGTTTGATGCTTTTACAGTGCAATACTTGTATTCTCTGAATTAAACCAAAGGTAATTTTTTTTTT
>KZ505737.1:762854-777847 GCA_002844005.1 Limosa lapponica baueri
GCGGGGGCTGTCATCGCCTGGGTAAGGGGCAGGTTTGGATTTGCTCCCCTCCGAGTCTTGCAGCTGGCATGTACACAGGTTATGGTAACGCCGGCATAAGGAGAGGGAACAGGAGTGGTACCCGAGCCTGCCCGCGGGCTGCAAGGGAGATGCTCTGAGAGCGTGGCGCGGAGCTGGCAGGGTCTGGGTCTCTCTGTGCCTCTTTGCCTGCGCTGTGTGAGTTAATGATTTCAAACTGGATCGATAGAGGAGGCCCTGCCCTTTGTACCACCAGCTAGTGCTGCCCCCCGCCCCCAGGAAGGCGGAAGGCTTTCTGGGGACAAGCTAGCTGAAAGGAGAGAACCACAAGTGGGTTGGCAACATGAGAAACCATTTTCCCTTAAACCTGCAGGCAGGTCATCCTTGTCTTTGACTAACTCCTTACACCTTGGCAGAAAAACCCGCTAGTCTTTTCCTGCTAGAAAACCAGGATAAAACCTGCTAGGCTGAACAAAGTTCAGAAGCTGCTTTATGCTAAGTTGTTTTTTTTACAGAACTATGCACACACGGTACCACGAGGTGCCATGGTACCTTGCAGGCCAGTGTGAGCTCCTGCCCACACACCGAGATGCCCAAAAGATGAGTTAGCTCACGTCAGGGATGACTTAGCTTCCTGCTGGCCGTTTGTATGGGGGCAGAGCAAACTCATGTCTTAATTCAGCTGCCTTACTCGGGCTTTGCCGATGCTCTGAAGGAGCCAAAATGCTAGGTCCCTGATGTTGGTTTGGTGGTTGGGTTTTGTTTGTTTTTAAAGCTTAGCCATGTTAACACAAGTGGCTTTGCCTTGTTCATGGATAACCTGTAGATAGGGAAAGGTAATTCTAGACAGGCAAAACCTTTCCCTTGGCCAAGTTGTGTTTTTAAGCTTGGTAAGCTGAGTTCCCTCCATCTCCCTCCTTTGCTGGAAGCACCAGACCTGCAGCAAGGCAATGTCCTGGTAGTGCTGTGGCACCCTTGGGCTCGAGCCAGGCGGCTGAACCTGTCCCCTTGCCCACGGGGTTGAACAGGCCATCCTTGGTCTCCTTTTGCCCGGTACAAGTCAGAGCACTCAAAACTGCTGTCATCTGCAGCAGAGACCATGCTGGAGGTGAGGGGACAGATGAGGTTTGTGGCTGGGTTTGTTTCCGTCACAAACAGACGAAGGCGAGTTGGGGCAGAGAGCTGAGTGGGAAGATGTTGACCGGTCCCTTGGTGGGGGTGTGGGGGGACAGGGACATCGGCAGTGCCCTGGGTGGTTAGGAAGCGGCAGGACCACCTCCCAAGTGCTGGTGCAGGTGCCTGCTGCCTTAAGCAGGGACTCAGGAGGTGAAGCTGCCAAAGGGCAGACATTTTTAAGAGGAGATACCATGCACCCCACACTCACACACGCTCCCCAGCCAACACATGGCCAGAACAGCAGATGCTCACCTGCCCTCTGACTTGGCCTGGCTCTTTGCACTCTTTTTTCAGCATTCCTGAGCCCTGCCATCATGGAGAAAAAAAAAAACAACAAAAAGAAGGCTGAGCTCCTTTCCCGTGGCTGTGCTGGGTGTCCTGGTTTTCATAAAGGGCTCATACACTTCTCTACTCCTTCCAAAAGGCAGTAAGCCCTGGGCCAGCTCAGAGCTGGCCAGAATAGCCCTGATTGTGGTTCTTTAGCTTTCTTTCTCTTTTTCTCCTCTTTCTTGATTCGGTGCTGCCTGATGAGGCCAGACTGGGGACCTGAGGCACAGAATAATTCAAAGATGTAGCCACAGCTACACTGTGGCACTCAATATGTGGCATGGGATGTTACCACCAACTCACCCTCAATAGCAGCTGGTCAAGAATTCCCCCTGGTGTTTCAGTACGCTGCTAGCTGACCTGCGTGGACACAACTCTCCTCTGCCACCAGAGGAACTGCTGGGACAGGTCAGGTCAATGCACCACCAGGACATGGCCCCACCATCAAGTTTCTCCTCCAGCACCAATCGTGTTGGACAACCCCTAGCAGTTTAGCGACAAGATCAGTGAGGACAGTTGCTGGTGAGGGGAGTTCACGGGCAATTACAAGCTGTGAATCACAGGAAACTCGGCAGGAAGCAGGTGCTCGAAACTTCTTGTTCATTAGGTTCACAGCCCAATGCACCTCTCCCCTATTTTGGCAGTGTTAACAGTGGGCAAAATTTCAGGCTTTGCGTGGGACTTGTCCTGCTCTTGCTATGGAAAACAGCAGCCATTTTCCCAGGCTGGGAGTCCCCTGGCATGAGCAGCTCCAAAAAGGGAATAGCCACTGGTCAGGAAAAGAAGCTGCTTTTTTTCTTTTCTTTTCTTTTCTTTTCTTTTCTTTTCTTTTCTTTTCTTTTCTTTTCTTTTCTTTTCTTTTCTTTTCTTTTCTTTTATTTTCCTTTCTTTTCTTTTCTTTTCCCTTCTCTTCTCTTCTTTTCTTTTCCCTTCTCTTCTCTTCTTTTCCCTTCTCTTCTCTTTTTTTCTGTTTTTGTGTGAGCTGGCGCCACATGGGATCTGTGCCAAAGCAAACCAGCCCACGGGCTCCCAGCTGCGGTGGCACGTCCCTGCTTGCAGGGCGGCAGGGAGATGCAGCCCTCCCTAGCCTGGCCCAGTTCTGCACTCCGTCCTGCTCCACTCCAGCCCAGCTCTCTGCATTTGCCGGGAAGCCGGGGAGCATCCCCCCTTCAGGTACACAAACACCCCCAGGTGCTGCAAACCCCGCCCCCCCCTGCCCCCCCCCGCCAGCTCAAAGGCATTGCCAGCCAGCTGTAACTGTTAGACGTTCAAATCTGTCCTTCTGTAGGATTTCACCTGTATTTTAACTACCCTGCCCTAAGCCATGAGCTGTTTTTTTGTGCGGTTCCCCAACACACGGAGCGGTTCTGCTGATTACACTCTTCTGGAGCAGCTACAGGTGGTTGCACCCCGCTATGGTGCACTGGGACACCCATGAAGAGCAGACCTTCTCAGGGGTCTGCCCTCTCCTTACGCCTCAGTTTTGCACACAGGCTCAAACCACCTTTGCTTCTGGCTCCTGTGCTAAATTTAAATTAGCCGTTGTCCACAGGCATGGTAAAAATTGTCTTTACCTTTCAGGCTGTCTGCCATAAACCAGACCTGAACCCTCCCTTTGAGAAGCATTTCCAAGCTGGTCTTCAGCTCCGGTGTAATTCAGCCCCGGGAGCTCATAAAAGGCATGTCTATGCTTTCATTGAGGCACGAATTGCTTCCACATTACAACCTCCTACATGCTGAGGTTTAGCATCTGTCTGGAGCACCCATTTTTGTTCCTGGCTGGATGCTGCTCTCCTGGCCTGATGCAGCTTTTGCAAAAACCCTACAGCTCCAAGCCCCGGGGCTGCCCCGTCTCACTGCTTGCATGTCTGGCTTGGACACAAAAGGATGCTGGGCACAGGGTTAATGCACGCCTCCTCCCTGCATGCCCCCATGTTGGCAGCAAGCCTTTTCTCCTGGGTACACCTCCAGCACCCCCAGAATCCCCCCATCATTCTGAAAAAGCTTTTTGCCCCCTCCCCCCCCCAAAAAAAAGCAGGGTACCAACTACACCGGTCACTTGCCTTGGCTGCAATTTTTCACCTCCAGCCCCTGGGCTGAGGACCACCGCTGTAAGAGAGGCAGGTCTTCCAGCTACTCTTCCCGCGTGCGGAGCTGTTTGCTTTTCGTGTCGTGTCTTCCCCAGACGTACAGCGGCGCAGGAATGTTATAGGGGGTGCCTGGTTCGGGTTTGTCAAGTTAGTTTGAACAGACCACCAGCCAGAGCCTTCCCCTGCCTCCCCCGTTTAGCGGAGAGTGCCGTGCCTTTTCCCCTGCCTGCTTCCCTCGGGCTGCCCGCCGTGGCCCCAACAAACGAGGAGGTCCAAGCTCTTGCTTTCCACTGTTTTCTCCCATCCCCCTACCTGTCCAACCAAGTGTGGTACCCGCACAAGGCAGGTTCTCCTCAGGGCACAAACATTGTGTATCTGTGCAACAGAGTAAGTAAAAAAACGACGTCTGTTGCTAGCTCTGTAAATGTCATCGTGGGCAGCAAGATGGGGCTCATGCTGGGTTTCTGCAGGCTGGCCCTGTTGAGCTGTCTCAACACAGCTGCAGCGCAGGCCAGTGAAGAGGCATCTTTAAGCATCATCCAGACTAAAGCAACTTCTCCAGCCCAGGCTGCGCTCCCACAAAGGAGCACGTAGAGACAGCAGTGGGAGGAGGAGCCCAAATAATGCCCTGCCAGGCTACTCCCAGGCCCACCATCGGGGCCATCAGCCCATCAAAGGCCCATCTGCACAACCCTAGACCTGCACAGGGGCACACTGGCAGACAGGAACCAAACTGAAGGACATATGTTCGCAGAGCCATCAGCCCCTCTTGTCCAGGAGCGAAACCCATCACAGTAAGTCTTTGTCTTGGGAGGGGATCTCATCAACCTATATAAACACCTGAAGGGAGAGTGCAAAGAGGGTGAAGCCAGGGTCTTCTCAGGGGTGCCCAGCAAGAGGACCAGAGGCAATGGGCACAAACTGAAACACAGGAGGTGCCATCTGAGCATCAGGAAAAACTTCTTTACCATGAGGGTGACCCAGCGCTGATGCTGGTTGCCCAGGGAGGTTGTGGAGTCTCCCATCCTTGGAGATAGTAAAAAACCATCTAGACAGTACTGGGCAGCTGGCTCTAGATGGGCCTGCTTGAGCAGGGGGATTGGCCCACAGGACCTCCAGAGGTCTCTTCAACCACGCTCTTAAGTCTGTGTCATGGAGCTCTCCAGGTCACCTTTTGGGCTAAGTAGGATTGCTATCTAGGGGTGTGGGACACATCATGGGATGCAGGGGAAGAACATTTTGAGATTGCACAGGACTTTTTCAGGGGAGGAATCAAAGGTGGGAAAAGGGAGGGATTTAGGTGACTTAAGGAACAAGTGTGGGAAATAGAATGGTAAGGGGATAAAGAGGGCTAGTTGTGTGTAAATAGTTGGCTGGTGGGTATGCTTGTCTGGCCATGCCCTGCACCTGACCAGCACAATCTGTCCCGTGTCCTTGCTAAATTCCTTTCTGACTTTCCTGGGTGAGGGCTCTGTATCCTGTGTCCATGCCTGCATATGGGGGTGCGAGGACAGCAACTGGAGTCAGACTGTGGGTTGGAGGAGCTGTGTGTCGGAGGAGCTGTGTGTCCATGGGGCAACAACCGAAGTGGGGATGGGTGTGGTACCGCTAGCGAAGAGCAAGCTGGACTAGCTGGAGAATGGGTGAAATGGCCTGGGAGAAAAGGGGTGTGGGGTTCTCCAAGGGACACCTGGAGGGCTCTAGGAGAGCATAAGGCCATAGCACCAGGGGAGTCCTGGCCAGTTGCGTGTCTGTGTGAGGCTGGCTGTACCAGTAACTGGAGTGGGGCTGCAGCCTCAGGGGCTCACATCTCCAGGTGTCAGAAAGGAGGAGAATGGCATCCAGGAACCAGCAGTTCCCAGGAACCTGCAGATTCAGTGCCTGAGCCCAGCACCTGGGGGATCCACCATGGACGTGCATACGTATGCATACACAGGCTGTCGGTGCCATCTATGTTCCCAAGTGCTGTGTGTCCGTCTGTGATCGGTGTCACCAGGCGTGTGTGTATGTGGTGTGTACGCGTGCTCTGTGCCTACTGGGAAGACATGTTCAGCCTCACTAGAGGTAGGACCTGGCAGGATGGAGCTGCAGCAGCCTCACCTCTCCCTCAGCTGTCAGACCTGGCACAATATGTTCTCCTCTAACACTAGCCTTCCTGCTGGAGCTTTTGTGTAGTTAGCAGGACGCTTATGCCCACACAAGAGTGCGTTGTCAGAAATTTGAAAAGGATACAAAGGAGTACGTGCCTTTGAAAAAGTTTTATTCTACACGCTCAGTTTCAGAAACCTTTACACAAGCTACAGGAACCAAATCAAAGCAGCGAGTTGCAAAAGTTTCCTCTTCAGGCATACGCACAGACACACTTTTCATGAATTCACCTTTCCTGTGTCCAAAAGCAAGGCATTGCACTCCCTCATCTGCCCCAGATACTGAAGGACTGAAAGGACCTGATTTTTGGCCGATGTTGAATTACTGTCAGCCACTAGGAGGGTCGTACCCACACTGGAGCACTCCCTGCCCCTTCCCACTCCCTCCCACTTCCTTCAACTCTGGAAACACTATAAAGCCTCCAAGAACAAGGCGTCAGTTTCTGACCCACGGGAGCATGTCTGCAAGTGAAGACCAACTCTATGAGCAGCAAAGCCAGCCTGGGGCAGGCAGGTGAGTTTCCATCCTGTATTTCAAGAGGGAACACATAAAGGGATTTGCTCACAGATACTGGAAGGTCCCAGTAAGAATCTGTTTCACCTCTCACAGCAAGGTACCAGCCACTCAGCTCATTCAAAATGCCTGCAGCTCAGTAGCTGGATCACGGCTTGTGGAACACTGAATCAGGCACTTTACTTCCCCCCCAGGCCTGCTTCCAAAAATGCGCCTGTCTGTGTTTAAAAAGGGAGTCCAAACTCTCCCAAATATCAATAACCAACAAGGTTGTCCAGAGGCTGTTCTGTCTTCTTCCTTGCTCAGATGATGAGAAGTGCTATCTCCTCTCCGTGGTTTTCAGGTTTTCCACCAGGGAAGGAGGCTTTTTGGTCCTGTAGGCAGCAGTGCCTGGGATCCGGGCTCCTCTGACAGCACTGATGTATGGCAAAAGGGGAGGCTCTCTCACCACCAAGGCAGTGCCCTCGGGAGTATAGGCTCGGAGCAGCAGCTTCTCTTCTGCGTGAGCTGTCACTGCCACCCAGCCTGCACAGCCAAAAAAAATACAGTCAGTCAGCAAGATAAGACACTAGGATCAGAATGAGGATTCTGATGCAAACTCAGTGCCTCCTGTGCTGGCTAAGAACCTGAGCCACCCAGGTGTGATCTTGAGAAATCAAGCTCAAAGGTAACATCCAGCCCTTTCCCAATAAAAGGCAGCACCTAAATCCACATCTTACTCTCCCTAGACCCAGCTCTTTCCTGGTGAACTTCAGAGAGAGGGTGTGAAGTACCAAAAACACAATAAAGCTTTCTAATCTATGGCCCTTCTCCTCTCACCTGGACAGCAGACAGTGTCACAGCCATTCCTGATGCTGTGGAACTTGTAAGGCAGCCAGAGCATAAAGTATTCCACTGTGGTCATCCTGTACAAGCATGGCTGTCAATCTCTATTCGTGGAGCTTGCCAAGCCTCAGCCAGACAAAGTCATGGCTGCCCCGATTTTGTGTTGGTGACAGTCCCGCTCTGAGCAGGAAGTACAGCTTCATCCCTTCAGAGGCCTCTTCCCACCAATGTTTCTAGGATGCAGACCCTGCAAAGCAAACTAATGGAGAAAAATTACCTGCAGAGGAAAGCTTGATATCTGCAACTGCCTCAGTAGTACCAATTCCTTTCAGTGTAATGTCCTGAGGGACAAGAGGGGGGAAATCTTTCATTCGCTCTTCCCCACCCATGGGAACCTAACATCAAAACATGGAGAAAAAGTAACAGTCAAGAGATGGTTCAGCATTCCTAGCTTAAACTGGCAAGTATGCATCCTGGTTTGAGCGACACGGGACTAAGTTATCTTTAATGCTTGGAAAAAACGCACTTTTAGAATTTCTAAAAATATTTACATTATAGCCAGCTATGATATGTGGGTTTCAAGGTCTCAGTGTTTTCCAGCCTTGTCAGGTGCAGGGATGAGGAGCTGCAAGACCTGGACACTTGATCCAAGCTGGCCAATGGGATTATTTCATACCATGAACGTTGCATTCAATATAAATTGAAAAGTTTGCTGAGGAGTTTTTCCTCTTGTATGATAGTTGCCATCCTGAGAACTTCTTGCGCCAGCACCAGATCCCTGAGCCCTTCCCTTCCTCCCAAAGCCATAGTGCTCACAGTATCCCAAATTTGCTGTCCACAGCTGGGAGTGCACGGCTTCCTGCTGTTAGAATTGGCTGAGTATAATCCTTGTGTATTTTAATATTGTTATCAGGATCAATATTTAGTTCTTTAGTGTTATTAATGTTAATGTTCTAGTCTGTTTATAATCTGTTTATATTTCAACCCTCGGGTTTCCTTTTTTCTCCTGATTCCCCTTCCCGTGTCGGGAGGGATCATCAGGTGATAGAGTAATTGTCTAAACAACAATAATTGTGGGTTTCTCCAGCCTAACAGCATGACACAAGTAGGAATAGACTACTTGTCTGTTAGATAGATACTAGGCTGTTGCTAGCCAGGTAAGAGCTGGCTTGAATACCCTACAGGAGTTATTTCAGGTTTGCCAAGAGCAGAATCATGATCACATCCAGAGCAACCCAGTGGGAGCTCACTGGGGGGTGAGCAAAGATGGAGAGTGCCCACTACAGGACCCAGCTGATGGTTCAAGCCGGCCGCCTTGATGTGAGTGACAGGAATGGAGCTGCCAGGGCAAGGACAGCTCACCCCATCCCCCATCAATCTGCAAGTTCTACACAGTATGTGGCAATAACAAGGAAAAAGTCACACCAACAAAATATGCAGGGAAGTGCAGAGGATCCAGCGGTGTAAAGAATAAGAAAGGTACATTTTCCAACTGCAATCTCTTCTGAAGCCCCAGCCTGAAGTTTGCCATGGAAAATATCACCATTGCTGCCTGCACTTTAAGGCTGTTCAAGAAAAGCCAAGCATCAGAGAGCAGAGCACCGCAAATCCTAGCAACTTGAGCACTTGAAACAGAAGCTCTGCTGAAACGCATCACCTCAGATGCTCTCTCCTAACACAGCTGCAGCCACACAGTCTGTGCAAGGTTGTTCCACACTGAAGATCTCCACTCTCCTACTGCACAATTCCCAAACTCCCGACGTGTTAGTTTTCCGTGTCAATTGTGCCAGGGCACTTCACCAGGCAGGACAGCCTGTCTATCTGCAACCAAGAGCCCGTGACAGCACCTCCTCTTACCTTTAGAAACTCTTGGCCAGCATGCTTCTTGTACATGGCATCTGCATTACTTAGGGTAGAAATGTGGACTGGCAATAGGTTAGAAGCCACAACAGAAAACCAGGCAGGCTTTTCTCCCTGAAATAAACAACAAGAGAAGGATGTTAGTTACGATAACAGAAAAGCAGCCCTGAATTGCACTCTCGTGCTCAGTTTCTTTCATGCATGTTGAAAACATGCCCTCCTTGTCCAAGGAGAGGTCCTTGCCTCTGTCACTGCAGAGCAGCCAGGGTTTATACAAACAGGGGAGCTGAGCTTCACCATCCTGCCTCAAAGCCCACCCAATAACATATCCCCTGCCATCACATCCACTCAGCTCAAGCAAATCATCCCAGAGATATCTTTGCACAAGTTTACTTCCCAAGAACAAACTCCGTGTGGTTATTTAGCATGAGGGGTGAAGGATGTCTCCTGTCTGATGCTTCTTCTCGTATCACTTCACATTTCTAACATGCATCTCTCATGAAACCATACTTGGTTCCAAGCTGCTCTCAAGCTACGCAAAGACTGAACATGGAGCAATTCCAGCATTCAAAAGCAGTTACTATTATACAATAGAAAATACTGCACACTGGTAACAAGTATCAACTGCAACTCTCCATCCCAAGGCATTTTGCCTTTACGCAGTGCTTTATTAGCAGATTCATCATTTCAAAAGCAGCAAAGAAAGGGTCTGAGAAAGCTACACAGAAAGCCTTTTATTATCTAGTACTATAACAAGAGATGAAGCAGCTGCTCAAAAAATCCTTTCTTCCCTTACCTCTAAGTAGTCTACACGCCCCAAGGCTGCTAAAAACAAGACCATTCCTGGTTTGAGAATGAAGGTGCGTGGAACGATGGCTTGTGTTGGCAAAACCAGCTTTACTTCTTTCTCTGTCAGGAGATTTAAAACCTACAAAATAAATTGCACTGTCATAACTCATTCCAGATGTTTCAATGGGGACAATGAAGTTAATATTGGTATTATACTGCTAGAGGAAAAAGATCAAGTAGACCAGTGTGAAGAACTTCTAACAGAACAGTTCAGTTCTGGTCCACACAGTAAGCGCGATTTACAAGATTTACTGTGCTTTGGCATGAGTGCCGCCACATGCCATGAACTGGAGACCACCTTCAGCTGTAATATTTGAGTTATTCCACTCAAGCAGTGACCCAAAGTGCCAAATCAATACTAAGAGCAAAGCTAGTCTCAAATATCTCACTGAGAGAAAAGTGCTGGATCAGACCATGAAATAACTAAATCTGCACGATGATCAGCCTGTCCCCAGTGTGGATCTCTACCTTGGGCACAGTGAAACAAGCTCTCCCATTTTTGAGGGCTCCCAAATGCTCCTGCTGCTTGTACTCCTCTCCTCCCTCTTTCTTTCCATCTGGCTTCACCAGCTCATCTGTTTAGGTGCTAACTTGTTTCAGTAAAATAATCCACCCGGAAGACTCCCGAAGAGCCAGCAGTACCAAAGCCACAGCGGTCTGATCGCTTCCTAAAGCACTGTTCAAACCCAGCTATGAAACAACGTGCAGACACAGAAGCTAACGAAGCAGTGCCTTGAAGGAAACAACTAGTCTCCAGGTTGATGGTGTCTCTTTCCTAAACACGAGGAACTGACAGGGGAAATGCTTCCAACTGTGCCCCCCACGCATACCGCAGTCATGCAAATACAAGTTTGTAGCAGTCTGGCCGTGAGGATTAACCTCAATTCAGCATTAGAAGACCAAACTAACAAGTGTTGTGGTGCAGCCAGAACCCAAAATGCTCTTCCTATGTTCACAAGCAGACAACCTTTAGCTTGAGAGTCAGGGCAGACTTCAACACTGATTCTAAAAGATGAGGAGGCTTTGCCCTGCTAGCTGCAGGTTTTCTGATGTGTTTGGAAATGCTTAATCCTAAATTTGAGAGTTATCAGTAATAATTTTCTTTGCTTTCCAGAAGTTTGGCTTTGGAAGGAGTCCTGAGGAAGCAGCTAAAAACAAACCTCCAAGGAGCAAGGACAAAAATGTAATTCCATCCTATGCTAATGGCCACTTTCCCTTCCCCTTCCAAACTGAAAAACCAAAACCAAACCTGCTTGTAACCAGAAATCTCCCCTGCCAAAATCTGCCACATAGACCATGCTTGTCCTCTAGCCAGATTGAACACTGACTGCAGAAACAAAATTTGAGCTGAAACTTGGCACGTAGCTCTCCAAAGGCACAGCAAGGAAATCAAAACCAGAAACAGCAGCAGGTATTTCTGGATGCAGGAAAGCCTACTTATTTCCACATTTATTCAACTCCAGAAGAGAGGAAGAACATACCCAATCTCCAGTTGTTACCAAACCGGGTCTCTAAGCTGATAACTGTCTTTACATTGGACACTAACCAGCTATCAGATCTGGCAAACATATCTACTAGAAAACCAGTAGTTTTCTAGAGTTCATGAAAGCAGCATCCGCACCTGAGCTGTGCAGTCTCGGTACAGTTCTTGCGCTTCCTTCTCTTCAGAACTTTCCCACTCCTTGTACTTTTTAACTTTCCCAGAAAGACAACCTGCAGCTTTGCATAGATATCAAAGCAATCAGAAATCAAAACATGATTTTTTTGGATGTGTGCACTACTTCAACACCAGCTTCAGAGCCATCGCTCTGCTGAAAGACTGAGGTAGGCCTGACGTATTTGAGCTATTAACAGGAACACTGCAGATCCTGTTAGCTTCAGGAGAATGATTTCTCAAAGACTTGGTTCAGTCACGCAACACTGGTTATCCTCCTAAGCTCCACCTTTTTCAGTAAGCTGGTAGAGCTAAAAAAGCGCAAACTTCATGGGGTGATGCAGGTATAAACTTGCTTACAGCACTATTGCTTACTTCCCTTCATTTAGATGTTAAGAAAGTTTGATGACGTAGTCATACAATTCTTTTGCAAAGATCACAGTATGCACTATTCAGAAATGCAACAGCGTTAAGACAATGAACCCTCCCCAAGTAAATACAAACCACATTTTAACACAATTGCCTAAACCAAAAGAATCCTAACCCCAGACTGCAGCAGAAACACTCTTCCACATGCACAGCTAAGGCAGAACAGCCCTCCCTACCCCGGTCCATCCCGAAACACAGCACCACAGAATACCTACACAGTTTTCCTTTACAATCCCTGGAGTGTCAAAACACCAACGAGCATCCTTCACTTCGTTGTACGTGAACTCCTCCCTTTCCTCATGCTTCCTAGGAGAATGTTTGGGATCTTCATCTATGCTGTAGGAGAGCATGTCAGGGTCGAAGTCAACCACAGGGGTAGAATTCTGCCGTTGAAATGTTCTTCCAACTCTTCCTGGATTAAAATGAAAGGTTTCCTGGTAATTAATTTATTAATTTGCCTTTTCTTCAGGTGGACATCTGTCCCATTCATTTGCTTAGAAGAGATGCATATTGGTAGTATAAAGGCGATAATGGTGCTATGTGGGTAGAAATTTGTGTGCTCAAAATCCAAGATGCTAAGAAATGCATTCTATAATACTTGCTTAGAACTCCTCAAGCCCCAAAACCTTAGCAGGGACCAGATCACAGACACTCCATTATTTCCATTTTACAGTAAAGCCGGTTGCCTTCTCTTCTCAGTGCCTTAGGCTGTCAAGCACAGAATTATCTGAAAATCAGAGCTATCTTCTGGCAACCTCCTCTTCTGGATACCTACTAAAATGATGTACAACCCCCGTGGCCTGCAGCCAAAATGTTTTCTTTCTTTGAGAACAGGTGATGGCCTATAATGTAATATCATTGTAAACTGCTAAGCTATCTGAAGTACGTTAGCAAATGCTGGTGGGAGGTGCACTGCAATGCTACTAAAACAGCTGAAAAAATAAATACTCAAAAGAAATACTAATGATGCTGCTTGCAGAGGAGCTAGAGGTCTTGCAACCATTAGTCAGGGAACAAAAACTGGTCAAAATAATTTGAATGCAAATTTGGACGTTTTTTATTGCTACTACAGATAGCATGTTCCTCCCATAACGAACTGGAAATTAGTTCTTTCAGAGTGGGAAGAAATTACTTGCCAAAACCGGCTGGATTCTACAGCAAATTAAGGAGTTATCAATCCTTTGTGTAATGGTGTATTTTCATTGGGGCAGAGGGGAAATACCTTTACTCAGGCAACACTCACCCACTAAGTAACCTTGCTTCTTAAGCTGATTAAGGTACTTTTTTTCTTCACTGCTTAGCTGATCTTCTGTTTTTCTTGCCTCCTCTTTCAGCCTCTCCTGCCTTCGAAATATCCTGTCACATGTAGGATTAATAATTGGAAATTTCAACAGGTTCAGTGTTGTTCCTGGAAAAAAAGAAAGGTTAGTTTGGACCTCTGACTTCCAGGCACACTTAAGCTCTGAGGAACAAGAAAAAAAAAATTTGCTTCTCCAAATTTGCTTCTCCAACTTTTGGGTTGAAGTAACACAAAGCTGAAGGTGGAACTACAGCTGCTTCCTTAAAGTACTAGCCTCCCCAGCCAGGGCAGTGGAAATGAGGGATCCATCCGCTTGAGATCTGCTCTCATCCATGGTTTGATGAAATGGGTCTCAAAGCCAAGTGGTGCCTAGACTGAGTTAATACACCCCAGGCAAGTCCCACCTCCAGGCAGCTTGGTTTGGCCTACGATTGTTTTACAGGTGCTCGCCACCTCTCGGTCTCCCTCTAGGCTGGAGGGCACCTCCAACTGACAGGGAGATGGCAAGGCACGCAGACTGGGTCCTGACTCCACTGCCAAGGGAGCGTGCAGGCTGGCTCTGGTTTACCAGCCCCCTTACTGCTGCAAGACACACATCACCCTCTGTGCATGCCTCCCACCCTGAGGAAAGTGACAATTCAAAGCATGGCACAGCACTGGAGCTCGCTGTCCAGAATGACAATGCTTTGTGGTGGCAGGCACTTGTTCGGTGACAGGTCCTCCCACCCCAGCAGTGGCTGAGAGCAGCCTTACAGGAGACCTAGGGCGAGCTGGCCTCCAAGTGACCCGCCACGACGGGAAGGGCGAAGTCCCCTGACCTGGCCAGGGGGAGACGGTGGCCCTGTCGATGATGTCGGGGGCGCGGGACTTGCAGTAGTCCGAGCGCAGCAGGCTGTTGAAGAGGGTCGACTTGCCGGAGTTGGTGGCGCCCAGCAGGTAGACATCCCCGGCGCACTTCCAGGAGCGCTGCAGCCGGCTGACCAGCCCCTCCAGCCCGAAGCCCGTCTTGGCGCTCACCAGCCGGACGTCCACCAGCGGGGCTCCGCGCAGGCCGGCCCGGCTGCAGGCCGCCGCCAGCTGCCGCCGCAGCCGCCCCAGGTGCCCGGGGGAGTCGGCGGGCAGCAGGTCCACCTTGTTGCCCACCACCAGCAGCCCGGCGGCGGGGACGTCGGGGTCCAGCAGGGCCGGCAGCTGGGGCAGCACCGGGTCGGGCAGCTCCAGCAGGTCGAGGATGTAGAGGAGGAGCGGGCCGCGGCCGTGGCGCGGAGGGCGGCGCAGGGCGGCGCTCACCACCAGCCGGTGCTGCTCGGGCGGCAGCCGCAGCCGCAGGGCCTGGCCGTGGTGGGCCAGCAGCCAGCAGCGCTGGCAGACGGCGCCCCGCAGCCCCGCCGGGCCGGCCGGGCCCTCCGACAGGCTCCGGTACTTCTCCGCCGGGACGAAGCCCGGCGCCGCGCCGTCACGGCACTGCAGCTCGGCCCCACAGCCCGAGCAGCTCACGCCGCTCGGCGGCACGGAGGGATCGGGCCGCCCCGCCACCGCCGCCACCGGGGCCCGCTGCCGCCGCTCCCTGCCCGGCTCCCGGCGAGGCACCGCCGTTGCTGCTGCTGCTGCTGCTGCCGCCGCCGCCTCGCTCGGCTCCGGCTCATACTCGGGGAAGACAAACTGCTCCTCCTCGCCGCCGGCTGCCGCCCCGCGCCGCAGCACCGGGACCCAGGGCCGGGCCAGGCGGGCCAGGAGCACGGGGGCCCGGCGGAGCATGGCGGGGCCGGCGCCGGAGGGGCGGGCGGCAGGAGGGCGCATGCGC
>KZ505737.1:787088-815544 GCA_002844005.1 Limosa lapponica baueri
ATCAGGAGACGTACCATTTTACACCTGATTCTGTATGCTTAAACACAGCCCATATTACAGTACAGAACAGACATGTAGCAGAAGACATGTTGTCATCATGATGTAAATATTAACTTCTCTCTGTCGTTATCTGAACTTCCAGTGAGTCATTCACCTCTAAGGACATACGTGCTGAAGGAGTCTGTTTTAGGACAGCAGTATCCTAAAGATCTAGAATAGTCAGCCTTTAGGAAACATTTCACGGATTTATCTATGAAAGCGTGTAGTCTTTGTTTTGAATGTCTGCTGTCAGTTTAAAATATAAACTATCTTATTTGCTTAGGTATATGGTTCATAGATTGTTGCTGGCAGCACTGGGAAGAAGAGAGCTTGATGACAGAGATCATTATGGCAACAAAAGACTGGATCTTGCTGGGCCACTGTTGGCTTTCCTGTTCAGAGGGTAACTATAATATATGCACTTTCTTCTGAGATAATTAATGGTAGAGGCATTCCCAAATCGGTGCTTCTAAATCTAATCCTACTTTACCAGACTATTCCATTGTGTCTGTTAACCAGTCTTGGGCAACCCAGCCTGTATCTGATCATGACGTTTTCATGGAGTGGGTAAGTTTCCTCTAATAGTAGGTGTCTAACATCAGCTTTTTTTGAAGCATATGTTTTGCACGTTCACAAACAGGTTAATTTGTTTTGGTTTTATCCCCCCTCCTCTTCTTACAAATTACTTGCTTCTGTGACTTTTTTTTTCTAAATAGTGCTGGGTAGGCTGAATTGCTACAGTACTGTTTAATCAAGTTTCTTGGCATTTTCTTCTACAGAATGTTTAAGAATTTGCTGAAGGAAGTGAGAATATATGCACAAAAGTTTATTGACAGAGGGAAAGATTTCAACTTGGAACTGGCAATTAAAACAAGAATTATTTCAGATGGTTTGAAGTATTCGTTGGCAACTGGAAACTGGGGTGACCAGAAGAAAGCTCATCAGGCCAGAGCAGGAGTGTCTCAGGTACAATAGCTGAATAAGGCATGGTAGCGTTTGTCAGGTTTACATAAGAGTAAAACTAGATCATGGTGGAGTTCAACATTGCTTGGCAGCCATGCATATTGTATGTTACACAGAACCATTTTTAAAAGGAAACTTCCATAGCTGAAACAGATGAAAATCCAAATAGTTGAGTCTGGTGTGGGGTTTGGTGTTCTTTTTGTTGTTGTTTATTTTTTGGTTTAGCTATTTTGTTCCCGCTAAACAGCTGGTGTAATTCTTGTAAAGACTTTTTGTGTTAGAGCTTATGTCTGTGTGTCTGGTCAAGTCCTAGCCCCAGGGAATCTTTAGGGAGGATGGATTTCTTTCCTTTAATTGCTTCCAGTGCTTCACAGGTGGTTAAAGAAATTTGAGTGACAGCTTGTAATATAACAGTTATGTATTCCACAGCTAGTGATGAGGAGCGCTGATTTAATTATCCCAGAGCAGCGCTTAGTTGGCCTTGTTTCAGGAGCTTGAAACAGGAAAGAGGTGACGATTTTTAAATGCTGGCACATTTCAGCCTGGAGAAGAGAAGGCTCTACGGAGACCTCATAGCAGCCTACCAATATCTGAAGGGAGCCTACAGGAGAGCAGGAGAGGGACTCTGTCAGGAAGTGTAGTGACAGGACAAGGGGTAACGGTTTTAAATTGGAAGAGGGGAGATTTAGATTAGATACCAGAAAGAAATTCTTTCCTGTGAGGGTGGTGAGGCACTGGAACAGGTTGCCCAGGGAAGTTGTGGATGCCCCTTCCCCGGAAGTGTTCAAGGCCAGGCTGGATGGGGCTTTGAGCAACCTGGTCTAGTGGAGGTGTCCCTGCCCATGGCAGGGGGGTTGGAACTCAATGATCTTTAAGGTCCCTTCCAACTCGAGCCATTCTGTGATTTGTTGTCTGGAGCCATGGTGAGATCATAATTTGGGTAAAGCAAAGTTAGGAAAGGGGTGAGGATGGTAACTGTCCCTGGATGGTGTGTTGTTGGTGTATGTGTATGAAGGGCATGTTTGCTTTTTAAATAAACTCACATTTCAGGCTGTAAAACTAAGTTTTCTTAAATTTTTTGGAAGCCTTGAGCAGACTCTGAAAAGAATGTAAATGCTGATCTGCTCCTAATAACTAAGTCATCTTAGTTTTTCAAACTAAGTTTGAAAAGATCTGTGTCATTGTACTGGCAAGCCCTCCTGGTGAAAACGCAGCTTAGAAAGAACTTGGACAAGTATCACTCATTCTAGTTACCTGATCAGAGTAAGCTGTGCTACAAAAACCAGATTTTAAGGGTAGACTTAGCCTAAGATTAATGGAGGTGAACTAAAACGTGCAGCTAGCAAAAATCAGAGCTATTTTAGATCTTTGGAAGTATATAATTTCTCGAGGACATTGATACTTTGCGCTAATGTATCATGATGCCTGTCAGCAACACACTTAAGAAGCTTTGACTAACTGAATTCCTTACTATGTGCAGGTGTTAAACCGCCTGACTTTTGCATCTACACTTTCCCATCTGAGACGCCTGAATTCTCCAATTGGCAGAGATGGTAAACTAGCAAAGCCCAGACAGCTGCACAATACGCTGTGGGGAATGGTTTGCCCTGCTGAGACCCCAGAGGTAATTAAAGTAATATTTATGTCAGTACTTAACTTGTGCCTAAATGCTTTTGTCCACTACTCATTTTCTAGCCATGGCACTTGTGATGATCGCTTGCGCTTTTTTTGAAATGCTGACAGGAATATTTAGCTTTTCGCTAACTCTGTAGTTGAAAGGTAAAAATGAGTAAAGTAAATATGCTTTGTGTCCGGTTCCTTGAGGACTAGAAGTTTAAGTTCTCAGATCTTCTTGGGGGCAATCTCTTGATTTGGAAATGGAAGTTTACTTTCTGTTTCTGCTAGGGTCATGCAGTAGGACTCGTGAAGAACTTAGCCCTGATGGCTTACATTTCTGTGGGGTCTCAGCCATCCCCAATTTTGGAATTCTTGGAAGAGTGGAGTATGGAAAACCTGGAAGAAATATCTCCAGCAGCAATAGCTGAGTATGTGCACATGAAACTGTTTAAACAGACTTCAGCTGTTTATCCTGCACAACACTTTGAGGTTTTGGGGTTTTGGTGGGTGTTTTTATTTGTTTTTTTTTTTTTTTTCTCTCTAGTGCTACCAAGATCTTTGTTAACGGCTGCTGGGTAGGAATACACAAAGATCCAGAGCAGCTCATGAATACCCTAAGGAAGCTGCGTCGTCAGATGGACATCATTGTGTCGGAGGTATAAATTTGCCATCTAGAGTTTGGGTGTCTTTTTAGATGAGAGAGAATAATGCCTTGATACTACTTTGCAAGGAGTATCCAAATAGAGCATTGTTTGCAAGTCTCTTTCAGAACATACTTCATGTTGCCTGTGGGTGTGGGTTTTTTTTTGTTGTGGGACTTATTGGGGGTTTGGTGCTTTCAGGTTTGGTTTTTTGTTGTTGTTGTTTGTTTGTTGTTTGTTTGTGGTGTTTGATTTGAGTGTTTTTATTAGGTTTTTGTTTCCTAAAAAGAGGATCCAGTTGAAAAAACAGTTGAAAACAATCTCTTGAAATGCTTCGGTTTGTAGGAGTGTTAATGTTTGCGCTGTGCTGCTGATAGCACCTGTAAGGTCTTTGCTTTAGGGAACTTTGCTGTTCTGTTTTGTGTTCTGTAGTTCTGATTCTGGGCTGAGGCTCTGTACTCATGGGGTGCTACTTTCTCATACAGGTCTCGATGATTAGAGATATTCGTGAGCGAGAAATCCGCATCTATACTGATGCAGGCAGAATTTGTCGACCCCTTTTAATTGTGGAAAAACAGAAGTTGCTGTTGAAGAAAAGGCATATAGACCAACTGAAGGAACGAGAGTATAACAATTACAGGTGAGAGATGTTCCTGAAATTCAACTGAATGTCTAATTTTCCATCCCCAGATTGGACAGAGAAATGTTTAAAGCTTTGTGCAAGACAAAGATGCTTTCTCTGCCTGGTGGCTTAATTTTTTTTTAATCACACTGAGACAGTGGTAGCAATAATAAGCCAGGGAAGTCCTTATTCTTGTTACTGCTGAAGAGACCCATTTTATGTGTTGGCTGAGTATTTCAGACATTGGTTATTTAGTTGGCAGGATCTTGTGGCCAGTGGTGTAGTAGAGTACATTGATACCCTGGAAGAAGAGACTGTGATGCTGGCAATGACTCCAGATGACTTGCAAGAGAAAGGTGTGGCGTATTGTTCAACATACACGCACTGTGAGATTCACCCATCTATGATCCTGGGAGTGTGTGCATCTATTATCCCTTTCCCTGATCACAATCAGGTAAGTGCATCGCTTCTGACATCCTGCTTTTAAAATTGGCCCATGGGTGTATGTGTAAAGAGCTTTATATTCATATATACCTGTCTTTCCTTGTCTATCTAGTCTCCCAGGAACACGTACCAGTCTGCTATGGGTAAACAGGCTATGGGAGTTTACATTACAAACTTTCATGTTCGTATGGATACACTGGCACATGTGTTGTATTATCCTCAGAAGCCCCTTGTAACAACACGCTCCATGGAGTACTTGCGATTTAGAGAGTTACCAGCAGGTATGTTGTCAGTTAAAGTTTATTAAACAAAAATACTACTGATTTGTTCAAACCGTATTACAAATGTTATGTGTATAATACTTGAATATTTATGGAATGTATGTAATTTTAAAAATAATTATAGGTTAAATGTTAACTTAAAGCTTGACACCTAGACTGCAAAAAATTCATTGCTGGTGGTGTAGCTGAAACTGCTTTATCCATATGGTCTGGTAAAATCAACTGGAAAAATGGATTTTCTGTGGTGTTATTTGCTAGGCTCTTCACAAGAGGTCACTCTTGACTCTCTTTTCTACCTAAAGTTGCATTTGCCGATACCACATTTTTTTTCTGTGTGGGACATGGAGGTTTTATCTTGGAAAGGGTAGAACAGCTTCATTGTAGAGAATACAGCTTATTTTGAGTTATAAGTAATGCCTGCCTGGTATGTGTGCATCCTTTCAAAGTACTTGCTCTATGTATTATAGGTATCAACTCGATTGTAGCCATTGCATCGTATACAGGCTATAACCAGGAAGACTCTGTCATCATGAACCGTTCTGCTGTTGACAGAGGCTTTTTCAGGTGAGGCTGTAAATTTTTTAACTGTTTGGAAAAAAAAAAAGTATACTGCAATGTCCAAAGGCTCAAGAAAAGGTCATCTTATACTGGAAGACACTACTCTCCAAGTCTTTTCAACCTGAAAAGCTTTTTAATTTTCTTTTCTTTTAATGAGGGTGGAGGGAGGAGCACAATGAAAATGGTGAATGTGTATCTTAGCAAAACACAGTGAATAATGGTTCATCCTTTGTGTAACCTGACTTCCCACTCTGTCTTCCCAACTCTTCCATTTTGGTATTATTTACTATGTTTACTGTTCTTTGTATGGTGGTTAAATGAAAAAATATTTGGATTCTTTGCTGTTAGATTTTCATATAACTCTTGCCAATTATATGAACTCCTTAATGCCAATATAGCAGCTTTGTAATATAGCATTGTCTTTAGTAGTGTAGCAGTTGCTACCAGTGAGGATTGGCATGTTCCTCTCCTTAGTAGGAACTGCTGTTGGGACAACTGGCAACTGATGTGACTTTGTGCCTTACAGTTTTTAGATGTCTGTGCTTAGCTGTATAGCTGGTCAATGGGTTTCTAGTTCTGTTCATTTTCTTTTGTCTAAGTTGAGCCCAAGAAGTGTGTATGTGGTGTCTTGGATCTCCTGCCTTCCAGTGTAGAATCAGTATGAGATTATCGGTCTTTTATGGCTCACGTGAAGCTTTTATAGAATGTCCTGTCTGCATGAGAGTAATTAAATGTGGATAATATTTATATGAAAGGCTGTGGCTTTGGTGTGCTGGCAAATGAGGCAGCAAAAAAAAACACCCTAATGCCCCAGAAAGAAGCCTGTATAAATTGAGTTTTCCCCTACAGCTCAGTTGTGGCACTGCAGGGTAGCAGTAGAAGCCTAAAAATGCTTGCAAAATGTCAGGTATAAGGGGAAAAGCAATATGAGAATGATATGATGAGGATAATAATAATAATAATCTTTAGGAATAACAACTGCTTTTGAGATGTCAGGCAGATCTAAAAGTCTCTGTAGTTCATCAAAATTTAGCGTGTTATCTTATAGGTACTTTGGCAATATCTGAAAAGCGACCATCAAAATGCCACCTGTAACTGTTTTTTGTTAGTTTGTGGGGTGGCTTTTGTTTGCTTTCCTCTCCTCAGTGATGGACAGATTAACAAGATTTCAGAGGAAAGGTTGTGTGGCATGTGAACATTATTTGTTTTGGTTGACATTAGACATAACAGTAGCCATAATACATGATAAAAGCATGATTATAGTGAAATTGAGATGTACAGATGAGGACAAATGATGCTGGTTTCACTGGAAAGGCTTTATAACTTTGTTTCAGATCTGTGTTCTATCGCTCATACAAAGAGCAAGAGTCTAAAAAAGGGTATGACCAAGAGGAAGTTTTTGAAAAGCCTACACGTGAAACTTGCCAAGGTAAGATATAGGAGTATATGAAGACTGAGTTTTTAAATTAATGTTTTGTGGGCAAGGTTGTTAGTAGTATTGAACTGATTCGGTCTTTATTTTGGGATATATAAAATAGTAGAAGTGTCTGTATTAATAGCAAAATATATCAGTTGAGATAATTGCATGAAATGATCTTTAGACATTTCAACAGTAGTCTGAAGTTGCAAGCGGGCTTGCTGAATTTCTACAGAACATCAAAGCCGATATGTTGAAAAATTTGGGAACCTACTTTTTTTTTTTTTTTTCCTGAAGGGATGAGACATGCAATCTATGACAAACTTGATGATGATGGTTTGATAGCACCTGGGGTACGTGTGTCTGGGGATGATGTCATCATTGGCAAAACAGTAACGCTACCAGAAAATGAAGACGAACTGGAAAGCACTAACAGACGTTTCACAAAGAGAGACTGCAGCACTTTTCTGCGAACTAGCGAGACTGGCATTGTAGATCAGGTCATGGTAACCCTCAACCAGGAAGGATACAAGTTCTGCAAGATTAGGGTGAGCACTGACATACGTCCTTTCTACTTTTAATCATTTTTGTTCTGTGTTTAAGTTACCAATTGAATGTTTTCCTATGGCTTATAGGTACGCTCTGTAAGAATCCCACAAATTGGAGATAAATTTGCCAGCAGACATGGTCAGAAAGGAACCTGTGGTATCCAGTACAGGCAAGAGGTAGTGATTTCCCCTGCTCCTTAACATTTTATCTCTGATCTTCTTAGTATTAGAACTGCTTAAGTGAGTTGTCTGTGGAATATCTACTAGGGTGCAATATATAGACTTAAATTCAGATAAAATATATTTAGAAAGGGACACAGCTGCTTCTTATGTGGTACTTCAGTTCCTTTGAAATGCTTTAAAAGATTTAATTTGAATCCACAAACCTGCTTTTCTTAAAGCTGCTATTCTGGGAAGTACTGACTGTCTGTTTTCCTGCTCTAGGATATGCCTTTCACCTGTGAAGGAATCACACCTGATATAATTATCAACCCCCATGCCATCCCTTCCCGCATGACCATTGGTCACTTGATTGAGTGTCTTCAGGGGAAGGTAAGAAGAGTCTTTTATGCTGCATGTCTGAGCAATATGAATTAAAATGTTTTTTATTTTATTATTTTTTCCTTTTTTCCTTTTTTTCTTTTTGGTAAAGATACTATTCCCTGGTAGGTGTTAATCCACTAAAACATAAGGATTGTTCTCCAGCTACTTGATAGGAAAAACAGGTTTCTTGGGGAAGACCTATAGTCCTGTGAATTTTGTCCACTACGTCAGACTACAATGTACTCTCTCATCTGTTGTTTTTATTCCAAACATTTCATGTGACCTAGAAAAAGGAGTACCAACATTGTTGATACTGTGTATTTTTTAAATTCTCACTGTACGCTGTGTAGCTGATAAACAAAGCAAGATAGGGTACTATCATGGGCATGGAATCTCAAGTTCTGGCATTAAGAGTTAAAACTGTTTGAAACAGCTTAATGTTTGACTGGTACTTCAGAAATGATACAAGCTTTTGCAAATCTCTACTCTGTAGGTGTCCGCAAACAAGGGAGAAATTGGTGATGCTACACCTTTTAATGATGCTGTCAACGTGCAGAAGATTTCCAATCTTCTATCAGATTATGGCTATCATCTGAGAGGAAATGAGGTATAATCAAAATGTCAGTTCACTGTAATTTTTTTAACATACACTTGATGGATAGTAAGGCTTATGATTCAGTGATTGCATTGACTATTTCAGGTCCTCTACAATGGTTTCACCGGTCGAAAAATCACATCGCAGATCTTTATTGGTCCTACATATTATCAGCGGTTGAAGCACATGGTAGATGACAAAATCCATTCTCGTGCGAGGGGGCCAATCCAGATACTTAACAGACAGCCCATGGAAGGTAGATCTCGGTAAGTGTGTTTATTAGTTTCTATACAGTGTTTGGTTTTTTTTTGGGTTTTTTTTTTTTTTTTTAAGCTTTTAGCACTAAAAATGAACTGCCTCAACTTTGCGGCTAGAACTTAGCACACCCAATTATCCACCCATCTTCATGTGTTTGGCTTAAGATATGATGTATTGGGTGCAGGTGTCAAGGTTTCGGTAGCAGGAGGTGCTGCTGGGGTGGCCTCTCTGAGAAAGGACCCTTATAGGGTTGCCCTAGGCTGGACTCAGCCACTTACAGCTGGCTACAACAGACCCACCGCTGGCCAAAGCTGAGCCCATCAGTGACACTGGTGGTGTCTCTGTGGTAACATCTTTAAGAAAGGGTAAAAAATGCTGTGCAGCAGCTGAGAGAAGAGTGAGAAAATGTGAGAGGAACAGCCCTGGACACAACCCAGGTCAGATGAGGAGGATGGGGAGGAGGTGCTCCAGGTGCCAGAGCAGAGATCCCCCGGCAGCCCATGGACAGACCATGGTGAAGCAGGTTGTCCACCTGCAGCACATGGAGGACCATGGTAGAGCAGATACTCTGACTTCAGCCTCTGGAAAGCCCATGCTGGAGCAGGCTCCTGGCAGATGTGGTCTTTGGGGGAACCCTCCTGCAGCAATCTGCTCCTGAAGGATTGTACCCCATGGGAAGGGCCCATGCTGCAGCAGTTTGTGAAGGACTATCCCCGTGGGAGGGACCCCATGCTGGAGCAAGGAAAAAGTGTTGGGAGGAAGGAGTGGTAGAGAGGAACTGTTATGCACTGACTGCAACCCCCATTCCCCCTGTGACCACGGGGAGGGGAGGAAGGAGTTGGGAATGAAAGAGCGAAGTTGAGCCTGGGACGAAGGTAGGGGAAAAGATGTTTTTAGTTTTGTCTTTCTTTCTCACTATCCTACTCCATTTTTAATGGGCAACACATTAAACTGATTTTCCCCATGCTGAGTCTGTTTTGCCAGTGATGGTAATTGCTTACCAATCTCCCTCTTTTTATCTTGACCCATGAGCTTTTCCATCTTATTTTCTCCCCCTGACCTGTCGACATGGGGGAGTGAGAGAGCTGTGTGGTGGGCAACTGGCAGCAGCCAAGGTTAAACCCACCACAGACAAGTAGAGAATGATGTAATGTTTACCTCATTTTCCTGTATGGTTGTGCTGTGGCTGTTAGCTATCTGACATCTGCTTTAGAAATGCTCGGCGGCAGTTACAAGTTGCTGTGTTTGCATTCTCCCTAACAGTTTTATTCTGAGGTGTTAGAGGAGAATTAATGTGCAGCTTTACTCTGGCATTGTAATACTGCTGTTGCGTTTCTGCTAAGCTACTTGTTCCACCAACAAGAACTGATGTATTTTGCCAACGGACTCAAAAGTTGAGGTTTTTTGGTTTTTCTTTTCCTTTTTTCAGTGATGGTGGCCTTCGTTTTGGAGAAATGGAACGGGATTGCCAGATTGCTCATGGAGCAGCCCAGTTCTTGAGAGAAAGATTGTTTGAAGCTTCAGACCCATACCAAGTCCATGTCTGTAACCTCTGTGGAATCATGGCGATTGCAAACACAAGGACTCACACCTATGAGTGCCGGGGCTGCCGTAATAAAACTCAGGTACGTGTGGTTTTCATCAGCCAGTGTTTCTCTTTGTGGGTAAGAGGAAATGCCACTCGGGTGAACAGGAAGATAGGGAAGTAAATATTTAAAGAAGCACCAAAACAATTGCTATTTTAGTTTCATAACTGTTTTAAGTGTTTATAGTGCCCTAGTTAATTTGGATGTTTCTTTATTAATTTTACAGTCTTGGCTTGTCACTTGGCAGGAAATGCTGCTCAAGTATTTTGCAGTGCAGAGCTTTCATACACTTTACAAGTAAATGCTTGAGAGCATATTTTTAGAAGTTAAAACCAGAATCACAGGAATTTAGAGCCATCGCCCTTGTGACTGTCCCTGTGAAGTTTATGCTTTCAGAGCTGGGTCCCCATGGGAGATCTTTTGTGTTGGACTTTTTTTTTTTTTTAAATAAAAAGGCTCTATAGTGTTTTCTTGGTTACAGAACTATGTCAAAGGAGAGTGGCAGCAGAGATAAAAATAGTTGCCTTAAACAGGCATGTTCTTGTGCTAGGAACTGACTGCTGCAACTCTAACAATGCCGTTGGGGTTACTGAAGACATATGTGGTGGAAATCTTAACTGCATTTACTGGACACGAGGCACACTTTGCTATGCGCGTGTTCCCTTGTCAAATGGCTCTTGTTTAAGATCAGATCCCTTGGCTGCAGGTTTTATCATTAATGTTGTGTCCTGGGTAGCTGCTGTGTAGCCTCTACAGACAGTCTCAGCTTCCCTCTTGCTTTGTTACTGTCTGTGAGCAATTCTTGTTAAAGGCTTTCATGCATAACTTCAGATTCACTTTTGAGCCAAAAACAAGTTATTTGTGTAGAAGGTGGTGGGAGCTGATGCCTTAGGAGTGCTTATCACAAGCCTTTTGAAATCTCTTTCCAGATATCTTTGGTTCGGATGCCCTATGCCTGCAAACTCCTCTTCCAAGAACTGATGTCTATGAGTATTGCACCTCGTATGATGAGTGTTTAGCCTTTAAAAGGGCTTTTTAAAAGAAAATCGTGAGACAGAAGCACTCGGGTCTTGTTTCATTTTGTGTAGGTTGCATTTAAAATAGTTTTACTCATCTGCTATGTGTGCTGTTCAGAAGTACGTTTATTATCTGTAAATAGAATTAAAATTTGTAATCAAACTTGTGAATCTCTTTATTTGTGTATCTGAAAGTGTGCAAGCAAATCGGTAATCAAAGAGTAAGGGAGTTAAGAGATTAGTGAGCTAGAAAAAGCCGGAAGTTGCTGCTTTCCAAAATGCTAATTTAAAACTGTGCGTAAGTAAAAGTCCTCACATCACAGCTCTGCACCATCATCTGTGGAAAAACAAAAACATGTTACACTCTGTACTGTTCCAAGGGGTAATATCACAACGTGGGCAGTAGCACAGTGTGTGCATTTCCTGATGTCTGTGCTGAGACCTGACAACCCAGTCCTGACCCTCTTTCCTTCTTTCCTTCCCTACTGCGGAACTACAGCAGGAGGGGGATGGTAATAGATGGCATTTTTCTGTGCTGAGATCATCTGGATGGTGGGACAACACACTCCCTAACTGTGTAGTGTGTAGCTATGGAGGAGCCTGTTATATCTGCCAGTTCCATTAATGTTATCAATTTACTTTAAGTAATTGTGGACTGCCAGCTTATTGCTTAGCAACAGCATGCTTGCTTGAGAGCTTTCTACAGCTGAAAAGAAACAGCTGTAAGATGTGGTGTGCGTAGAAGAAAGAAACCATGAGGCAATACACAGGGTACTACAACCTCGCAGTAGAGTTACTGTGAGAGGGGGAGAGAAGATCTTCTATTCTGGGGTGTAAGTGTGCTGCTGCTCATGGCACAACTCAGTAAAAACTCAGTTTCGTTCACATCCATAAATAAGATGTTTGAAAAGGAAGAGATTAGAGACTAGCTAAAAACCTTCAGCAAGGTTCCTGCACATGATACTGGGATTTATTTTATGCTCTTATTTCAATGCCAGGTGCTGTTAATATTCTCCTAAAGGAAGTCTTTCAGCTATTCAGGGATATAAAGATACAGAAAGTAAGACTATGAAGTTTGGATAAAGCTACTGGGATTAAAGGTAAGGATTATGTCCAAAAGTGGGTTTGGGCAGTACAGTATTCTCTAGCTGGGTGCTTGGTTCCCAGTGCCTCTGCCTCTAGCATGGTTACAGTTGCTGTTCCAGCTCTCTGGATTGATTCGAAGCGCGTGTGGCCGTGGTACTAAGCCATCCATCCTCTTTGTAGCAGAGGATGCAAGAATGAGGGCGGTTGGTTTGCCATCAGCTTTGCATACAGCCTGGCAAAGAGGACCTGGCTTTTAAAACTGGCTGAGAGCTGGAGGGTAAAGGCTTCAGGTCTTGCCTAAAGGCCTGCAGTGGCATATCTGTCCCCTCCCCAGTGTGACACTCCAGCGTGCAGAGAGAATGGGCAAGGACTAGGATGTTTCCAGGATGGGGAATAACGAGGTGCAGGGACTTGGCAGGAATTTAAGTGCTTGAAGTTCCCTGTCTGTTTTGGGGCTGGTTGAGCCCATACTGCTGCTAGGAGAGATGGGCAGGTTTGGAAGCATCCAGAGAACACGGAAAGGATGATATGAATTTAGGGCTGGAAAACTACTGGAAGTTGCTTTGTAGAAAACCCAAAAGGTGTTTTTAATTTGCTGTCTTTTAAATTTGCTGTATCCAGTACTTTACAGCACTTGGGAGGTTATTTAATAATCTCTTGAGAATTCCAGCAGCTGAGATTTGCTGGGAATGTTTTGCCAAACCCCGTAAAAGCTGTGTGTTAACTGATCTTTCTAGTATGCTTGCTTTTTTTTTTTTCCCCCCTTAGAAAGCATTAAACAGAGGTGGTCCTTCTGTATCAAATAACTGAGTACACTATTGGGGGAAAATGCTGCTGGGTGTTCAGCCACACTACCTACCTTTGGTCAGGGCTATTTCATGCAGAGTTTCCACAACGTGGATTTTTGCAGAAGCTGTTGCCTCTCCTTTGGCATTTGATGCATGACACTCATATTCTCCAGCATCCTCTTTGCTCAGAGGAGATATCTAGGGGAAGAAACACCCCCCACCCCTCAGTAAGTATCTTGTGCACAGGTAGAGGTGATTCTGTTTTAAGGTATCTTATGTAACTTGTTAATTGCTTGAGACATAATGAGATTAACAGAGTGTATGAAGTAGCAGTTAATCCTTAGGGACCACGTGGACTGCATGATTTCTTCTGCCGACTCTGAACAGTCTGGTTCAGATTGTGATGGCTCTCTCCAGTGAGGGAGAAAAGCACCCGCTCCTGTAGATCAGCCTAACTTTCTTCACCTCTGCTAGGCCAGATTAAGTGTGTTACAATGTTCCCTCCTTGTGTTTTATCATTTACTTAGTTTAGACATGTGTAGGGGCACTGTGTGCTTGGGGAGGGAAGCAGAAGAAAAACCCTTCCTTACAACATGCTGCATCCAGTCAGTCAGTTCAGCAAAATCATTGGCTCAAACCTTTCCTTCTCCTTGTTTCCACCTCTGCTTCAGCAAGTGGTGTGGGAACCAACACCCTGAGATGTGCTTCCCTGCTGCCAGCTTTTCTGCAGCTAGGAGCCATCATACTTGGAATTCCCTTACTGGGATGCACAGTCGCTCCCTCTCCTGTGTGGTGATCACTGATGAGCCTGCAGGTGCTCCTGCAGCTCAGGAACTGTGTTGAGTGAGAGCTGATGGCTTCTGTGCTGGGCTATTCTCAGGCAGGTGATCTGCTTCACTGAGGAAAGGACAGTTCTGGATCTATATGGACTCCTCAGCTGTAGGTTGGTCTTTAGGGGTGCCTTGCCTTGGTACTGGTTCCTTCCTAGACACAGAGAAGGTCTCCTTTCCACTAATGGCAGCAGGAAAGTAATGACATAATGAGGTATTTTATTAAAGTCTCACATTCTCTGATCATAGAATGTGTGCTTCTACTGTATGCTAGACAGAGGTGAAAAACTGCAAGGGGTAAGACAGCAGCCACCCTTCCTCTTTGTGTCCAGTTCACACAGATTTCTCTCTTCTACATGGCCTGTCTGTTGTCGTGTGTCTTCTGTACTGCTCTTTGTTCATGAGTTGTTTGCAAACTGCACTGTACTGTTCGTGCAGCTCTGTGCCTACACAAAGTACTTACAAGCACCCAGCCAGTTACTTCGTGTTTCTCGGGGCCCCCTCGGGTTTGGATAGCCAAGTTTTCCCGATCACCTGGCAGAAGCTCCATCCTCTGGACACCATACTGTCCCCGAATTATCTAAACACAAGGGTAGAAAGGTGTGAGAACGTTGGGGCTTATTTATGCTGGAACTGTTAGGACCATACCTGCACACAGACAGGAGATCAACATTATTTTTACATGGATGCATTTTATGCAGTAGCAGTGTTTTTTTTCTAGTGCCAATGTTCTGTCTTCTCCTCTGTGGACTACAGCCCCACTGCCCCAAGGCCTCAGGGTCTGCACTGGGTCTGTGCTCCCCTTGCCTTGGCAGGAATGCACAGAGCAGCACAGCTTTCTGGTGTGGATGGTGCCGGGCAGTGGGGTGTACAAACATGTCCTGTGGTGTCCTGGTCTCACAGAACCTGTGTGACTGTTCCCAAAGGTGTATTTAGCCCATCAAATTATGCCTGTGCTGAATAAGGAGGATTTGGCTGCCTGCAGCTGCTGGTACCCATACATCAATCCAGGTCAGCAGGCTGGAGCAGCTGCCTTCTGGCTTGGGACTGGGGGGACATCAGGAGCTGACTGTTGTCCTTGTTTGGACAACAATCCCTGCAATTTCCCTGATAATCAGGCTTTTTAGCATGCCAGTAGCAGAGAACCTGCATGTTGCTCCTGGAATGGGCTCTCCCTGCATGACCTATCCTTTTCCCAAGAGGCCAGCAGCAGCCCTCTGGGTTTCTGCTGCGGCAAACCAGGCAGTCCCTCCTGGTGGGCACAGCACTGATGAAAAAGCAGCAGCGCAGCCCTTCCCCAGTGCTGCGTGTCCGGGCCCAGAGCACAGCATGGGATAAGTGGTGCTCAGCCCTTGTTACCACCAGGTCAAGCAGTCTCTCGGCCACCATGAAAAGCAGAGCAGCCCCGACAGTCAGTGTAAACACAGCATCTGCTTGTAAACAAGCAAAAAATGCTGCCTGGGTCAACATGCCTATATTGTACGCTCGCCTGACAGTTTGCTCTGGGACCCTTATGAACAGAGTCTGCTGTCTCAGAACAGCGCAATCTCTGGGCCAATCTAGTTTTTTTTCTCTGTAGTATTCTTAATCTAGTATTGTTTCAGCTTAATTTTAAGACCCATCCCAAGCATCCACAAACCTGTGGCATCTGAAGAGGCTACAGGGGCCATGCGGCGGCTCTCAGCCCTACAGCTAGGATCTTCTCTGCCCTAAGCCAGGTGTTACCAGCACGCTGCCAAAATCAGCACGCTACCAGAGATAACTGCCCCATGTGGTTCCCGTGCCTGACGTGGGTGACCTGTGTCCAGCCACCTCAGAGTCACTGCCGCCAGCAGCGTGACAGCAGGTCAAGGGATACTCCCTGTGTGCTCTGAAAACCAGGCACTACCAAGAGAAACACCTCGGGACCAACATGAGTTTAGAAAAAGATTAAGCAAAGCCAGATGTTTGGGGCTGGACAGAACTGCACAGATGGGAGAACTCATCAAAGATGTGCGTTTCTAAGGGGAGATCTGCTCTGGCCTTTATGCTTACCAAGCAGTTTCAGCTGCCTCAGGTTTGCTGTGTCCCAGGAGCTTCTAGCGGGGCCTTACCTTGTTCCAGATGAGGACAGGGGTTGGGATGCCCATGACTTCACAGCTCAGGTAGATCTGTGCTCCTGTGACATTCCAGATGTCCTTAGGAGGGGTCACAATGGATGGCCCTGCAAAAAGGGAGAAATGCTTTTAAGTACTGGGTGACTGCAAGCTTGTCCCCTTGCCAGCCTTTTAAGTGGTGCCAGTCACTTCTGATGGGTTCTGAGGATAAGGTGAAGGGGAACCCTGCTTGGAGCAAAGCTTGCTGCACTGATCCCACATCACAGCACTTCCCTCTCCAAAGCTACACACGCATCCAACCTTAAACTGTTCAGGCTGATGGACACTTGCCCCAGAAGGAAACTCAGGTGTTGAGCAGCTCGGGTGATCAGTCCATTTACTTGCAAAACTCAGGTTATAGGTACGATAGTGTTTGCATTCTGTTCTCTTAGGGACTGAGCAGGACATCATGAACTGCTGCCTTTGCTCATTGTGTGGCCACCAAGTGCATCGTTGATGTTCAGCCAGCATGGAGGAAAGGACCCACTAGTGGATGGGTCCCACTCGCTCTCCCATGCCACAGGAGAGCTTGGCCAGCATCCTTCTTCCCAGCACGATTTTATTCTGCAGCAAAGCCTGTGGCAGCTAGCTAGCAGAACTCAATGTCACACTGCTCCTGTTTTACTCATGTGCAATATCCAGCCAAAGGAGGCTGGCTGGAGGGTGGCAGAGCTCTCCTTGAAGGGGGTGGTCCAGGAAGGGACCAGGTGAATGCAGAGCTCCGATTTCCCCAAAGAGCTCCAGTCCTTGGTTAACAGGGAGTTGTTTCCAAAGCCAGATGGGAACAGAGCTGTTTTGCAGATCTGGCTGGAGATGTTTACCCCTCGGGCTGGGAAATGTTGGAGACGTAACCCGTATCCCAGGAATGGAAGAATGACCTTTTCTGTTCAGTCCCTCTTTAGTGGGGCTGTTTTGCAAAATGCAGCTATTAATTCACCACAATAGGAAGTGCAGACCAAAGGAGCACATAGTGTTTATTTCCACTTATTGATATCTTGAAGAACATAGCAGATTTTCCTCTTCTGCTCTGAAGATGCAGGCAGTAACAGGAAACTGAAGCTCCCATTAGGCTCCACCAGAAGACGGCATTTCCTCTGTGAACAAGTACTCCAGAGCCAGCCTGACTGAAGCCCCTGGGGTATGCCAGCTCACAGACCATGGCTCATTCCCAGCCCCATAAAAGAGGGGCAGATTTGGGTCCTGGATGCTCCTTCTTGGGTCCTGAACACGCACTGACCTGAGCCCTGCACATGCACTTTGCCTGGCAGCCCTCTTGCAGGCAGTGGGGAGCAGGTTTCGAGTGCATCCCACTGTGCCAACATCTTCCAGGAGAAAGCTGGTGTCTTTTTTCCTCCTTGGGATCTGGGGGCAGATTCACACTGGTATCACCAGCCAGAGGATGTCAGCAATCCTTCTGTCTTAGCACAAGGGATGCCGAGGTAGCTCCCCGCTCCTGAGCAGCTGGTGGGATCCTAGAGAAGCATTTGCTCTTCTCTTCTTAGACTTCTCTCTCCAGGAATGACTGTACACGGCCTGATGGTGGGAAGCTGCTAAGAGACATGGGGTGTCCAAATTCTCTGTTAAGAGGTATCCCAGTCCTGTTTTTAACAGAAGGCAGCTGTGTAGAAGCAGGGAATTTTTATGTATGGCCCCAGGCGATGGTTAAAACCACACCTAATGATCAGCAGGGCTGGTTTCCTGGCAGACAACACAACCCAGGTGCTCCTCATCTGCACAGAACTGATCCTCTCTGCTGAGAAAAGCATTTCAGCGGCATTTCATTACCTCACTCTGTTCTTGGTTGTGTGGCTGCCTGGATGGATTCTTGTGTGCTCGCCAGGAGAGGGGTGTGTTGGAGTCACAGCACCCTTTCCAGTACGGAAGAGTGCTGGAGCTATCCTTGTTCCAGGTGGCCCAGAGCAGGTCTGTACCTCCAGGCACTGCCCAGCTCTGCATGCTCAGCAACACCCTGCTGGAGGTTGTTCCTCCAAGTACCACTGTAGCGTAGTACAGGGGGTTGACCTGTGGGGCTGGCACCCCCAGCGCACCCCTGTCCCAAGCACTGCCTGACTCCCGCTGTTCTTTTTCTTGGTGTCCCTTGAACAATAGGGCGCTTGGCTGCTCCAGTGGGACCCTGATGCCCCCAGGCTTAGTTCATCCCATGCTCTGCAAGGACCTCCATCTGACGCGCGCCCAGCATAGCCTGCTGCCACCACTGCCTTCTACTCTGGCCATGTGAAACCCTCCATGTGCATGATGTCCTTCCTAGGGCAGAGCTGTCCCCGAGAGGCAGGGCTGCGTTTGCCCTGTTGACACCATACTCTTTCTTACCGGATGCTAGGGTTCTCCATGAGGCAAGAGAAACACAGCTGCCCCAAAATGACCACCGCAGAAAAGGAGAGATCCTGATTCTTACATTAAAAGCCAGGTGGATTTTAAGGCAGCATTATACTCTTCCAGGATTTGGCTCAATTCTTCCCCGGTTGGGAACTGGCAGGATTTAACACAGCACTAAATCCACTGCCCATAGTGTCTCAGTCTCGGCTGCCATTGAGCTTTCTCCTGTACCAAGGGCCCACACACCCTGGACGTTTGCTTGTCCTGCCAGGAGCAGGTCACACCAGGATTTTTCTGCAGAAACTGCTGGCAGGGGAAAAGTGAGAGGGAATTTCTACCCACCTCCTGAGCAAGCAGAAATTGTTTATCTTCCCTGGAAAGGGGAATTGCCTGCACAGCTTCACAGCAAAGCTCCGGCTGGCTTGGCAGAGCAGCTACAGCACAGCGAGAGCCTGGCTGTAGTGAAGCAACCCAGAGCTCGGGATGTACATCCTGATCTAAACAGGAGGAATGTGAGAGCTGGAAGGAACTGGGAGCATTCACAGGCCTCCGCCTCCATCCGGCACAGCCCTGAGGCTGGGAGGGAATACACATCCCGAAAGATGTAAGTGTCATGGGAAGAGTCAGCGCGGTCTCTCGGGATATGTGACTTAAGCCCAGACCGCCGAAACTCTAGAGCTGGGCTTCTTCCTCCACTAAAAATAAATGAGAAAGGCCAAGAAGTCAGCAGATTTGAGGTCGAATCACAGCAGTAGCTAGACTCCCACCACAGCCAGCTGACACCCGTGTGCGTGACAGCCACTCTGCTTTACTGCCTGCGCTGGTCCCACTCACACTCTCTCCCACGGTCCCCCGAAGCAGCCAGAGATGGGCTGGGGACACGGCGACCCAGCAAAACAGGAGAGGTAGGGGATGCCTGAGCCTTGCAGGGACTTCAGAGGATGTGAGGATCTTCTCTCCTACAAGTCACCCCTCTTGCTTTGAGGGTCCCGCAAAGGGAGCGAGGCCACCATGTGCTCAGCAGGACTGGAAACAAGCCCACGTTGTACAGAGCAGATGACTGGTTCCTGTCAGCAAGGAGCCCCCTGGCCCTCGTCCTGCAGACTGCATCTGAGAGGCTTTGCTGCTCCACTTGCAGCACTGTCCATAACAGGGGAGGTTTCTCCATCCACTTCCCTTGGGCTGGGGACTTGCAGGTTGCACCTGCTGATGAAAATGGTTACCAAGACCAGAGCACCCCCACTATCAATGGGGCTGAGTGGTCTCTGCTCCCCACCGGGGACTGAGCCAGAGGCACTGTGGATGTACAGGATGCTCCCTGACGGTACTTGCCCTGACTGCGTAGGAGCTCCTTGGCCAAGAGGACATCACAGGCTGTTGATGGAGATCAGCTGCTCTCGGCAGGCACTTCAGGCATTTCCTCCCTGCTCTGCCCATTGTTCCTCAGACAAATGGCTCTCCCAGGTCTGGGAAGGGGCTTATTTACAGAGCCAGTGAGCTCATTCACCCCGGAGAGGAGCCTGAAAGCACAGGGATTGTTTTTTCTGCAGATCACAGGGAGCTGACAGCCTGTGTTATGTCAAAAGCAGCAGCCACAGAGGAGTTCCCATTGCTGTTATTGCAGTCGCTTTGCTGCCACGGCAGCATGCAGCAGAACCTGTGACTTCCTCGGTGAGGCCATCCAGCATTTGGCATTCAGTCCCGGCACCCCTCCCGCCCTGGGCACCTCTCCCCTGCCCAGCCACAGCAGGCAGAGACCTGGCATCTCCCAGCCCACCCACCTGCCCCTCGCTGGTACCAGGATGGTCTATCACAGCTCAGGTCCTCACTGATCTTCCTTTGGTGTCCACACACACACACAAATAAATCACACCCCAGCAAGCAGAGCAATAACTCTTGCTAAAATCAAGGAGGCTACAGATATGTCACTAAAGGCAGAAATAAGCCCGACATTAAGCACTGTGGGGTATGCCCTGGCGCTTGGGTGTGCGTGGGAAGTCTCGACCGCGAGCACACGAGGCTGTGTATCCCATGCTGAAGCTTGTGTGGTTTCCAGCCAGCCCTCCTGAGCCCTGCATCACCGTGCCACAGCCCCGGCTGAAACACTGGCTGGGAACGCTCCCCGTGAGACAGCGAATGAAGGCAAAAGCTAGACATTGTTCAGCCTCACAAGCGCTTGCAAGTCTGAAAATAGACCCACTGCAGTCTCCTAAATTGCTGGGAAAGTATTTTCCCTTCAAAATGACTTTATATGGAGAAGGGGAAGCCTTCCGTAATAGCATCCACTCATTCTAGCTGGCATGGCCTCAGCTGCTCCCTCCCAGGTCAGTGCTCTGTGAGAGGCAGCATCAGAGAGGAAGGGGAAGCAGCTTCTGGCCTTCCCCATTCCCAAGGCTGCCGGCTACTTTCTGGCAGATGTACAAGCCTCCTTCTTTACCTCTTTTGGAAAACACTTCTCTGCCACCTTTAACCTGGCCTTGAAGAGACTAAGGAGTTACCGAAAGAGGCTCTGAGACATCCAGACCAAAGGAGATGACGGACGCTAAGCCTGTTCGGATGCCTCCCCTCAGACTTCAGCAGCCCAGTGACCCTGGAAAGGCTGCAAATGCAAACACAGCTTTGCCCCAGGTCCCGAAGGCTTGAGACTGAGTCAGCGACAGTGTGAGGCAGGGCCCCGGGCCACCATCTATCTGCCATGGATCTCCTCCTGCTTCGCACCCCACTGGGCTCAGCACAGAGCAGATCGGTGCAGCTGGAAATCCCACCCCTGCTGTTTTACCACAGTTTGGGAACGCTGCCTTCAGAGACCTTGTGCATGACCTTTATATGGATACTTACTGGTCCTCCGTGGGGTTTACATATGGGCTGGGAGGGAGGACGGGGCAGCACTGCGAAGAACAAAACCCCAAGCCCTTTTTCTCTCTCTGCCGCACCCAGCGGCATCCACAACACAATCCCAATCTCAAAGCTGGCGTAACCGGGAGACCAACATGGCTGAGGCCATTCGGAAGCTGAGCTGCAAGCTTGTAACCATGCTTGCCCCTGGAAACAGCCAAATGGGGACAGGCCAAGTCCTCTGAGCGGAGATGACACTGCCTGTGCAAGTGGACTGCTGCAACCCAACCTCTCTCCTGCCTTTTTTTCCCACCTCCCCTTCCTTTTGCCAGTCTCTGAAGTATGCTGTCCCTGGGACCAAACAGGTAGTAGCTTTCTGTAAACATGCTTGCTGCTTCCCAGCCATATCTGGAGGTGTATTGGGGTTTTTTTGTCCCAAACAAGCTCTGTCAAGAAACTTGATAGAGACTGCCAGCTCCTCTCTTCTCTTTGTGTGAGCTTGGCTCAGGTTTACTAAGAAAACCGTCATTATGGCACAAGGAGGACCATGAGCTAAAGCCTGGAAAGAATGTGAAAAGCTTGCAGTGGGTGCCACGGAAACAAGGCATGGCAGCATTTATGCATGGAAAAGCAAGTAGGGCTTTCAAAAGTCTAACCTGATTAGACATGTTATGTGGTAATCTCCTATTTAGTATGAACCTCAATCAACCTCAGCCCAACAAAGGATTAAACACAGCATGCCTTTCCAGCAACAGAAAAAATAAACATGGGGAGGAATTTGCTGATCTGTAATCATTCCTTCCTAGTGATTTTTAATATGCTCTGATGATTGAGAATGAAGATGCAGGTGAAATACGGGATCCTCTTGGGTAGTGGAGGTGTTTGCATAGTCCCTGGCACACTGGTGCTCTTCAGGACTCTGAGCTACCGAGTAATGTATTAAACAGCTTCCCTAATAAGATTTTAGCACAGTAACCATAAAAACTCAAGCTCCAATGAACCAAAACTTTCTCACATAACTAAATGCTTTCAAAGGAGGAATTTATGGCCTACCCTACAACAGTGGAAAAACCCAAAGTTACAGATGAATTTTTAAAATGCCAGCATAAAGCTTCAGTCCCAGAAACTCTGTCTCAAAATCCCAATGCACTGTGTGCTGGAAAAGCAAGCTCCACACAAAATCACATCCCCACACCACGCTCCATCTGAAAGGACCTCGTGGTACAAAACAAAAGGTGCAACCCCACCGTGCACCTTTGCAGCTCTGCTCTGCCACGGACTTTCTGGACACAGCGCAAAAACGCTGGCGAGATCCACCTGTAATATACCTCGCTTCCCTTTGCGGTGGGAGAAAGCAGGTGGCAGGCCACCACTGCAAGACCCCCACTCCCAGCCAATGCAGAAACCCAAACCAGCTTCCCAGGAAAATGAGGGAATTCAGTGCATTTCCAACCACAGATGACATAGCAAAAACTTGTCTCAATCTCTCCTTCTCCAGCAAAGAAGAAAGCACTCATAAAATGTGGATATTCTTTTAAGTCCCTTAAAATCCAGGAAAGGGAGAACGGGAGGAAAGCACTAAAGCAACCTAACCCACTTGTTAACTAAAAAGCACAAATCTGGAAGAGTTTCTTGCAAAATGTGATCAGATATGAACTCTGCTCTCTGGTGTCTAAAAGAGTTGGAAGCCTTTGAATGTATCAGGAGAAGATGAGCCAACGCCAGTGATAACAGCAGTCTGCCATCTCCCACAAAGTTTTCCCCCAAACCCAACCCCCTGTTTCTGATATACTCTGGCAGTGGATTAAAAATCCCAACCAGACCACCCTCAAAACCAAAATATTTCTGGCAAAGCCTCAACAGCTGAATTTGGATGGAATGAGCCAACAGATGTGATTTATGTTCTTCTTTTAAAATTGACCTGTGGGAACTTGGAGCCTCTTCATTTGCAGCACAGATGTACCTTTATAGGACACTGAGGCACTAGCAATGTAAAAACACTGCTGAGGAAAAGTGGCAGGAATCTGGGGGGGGGGTACTTCCCCCTGGGGCCGTCAGTCTCCACAACAGCCTGGCAGCCATGATCCTATATCCATCAGCCTAGTTCCTCTCCTGGTCCTGCTGTGCATAAGCTCTGCAGCCTGCGGGATGGATCCTGTGAGATGCTGAGCCCTCATCACCAAAGGGCAAGCCCCTGCACGTTCCAAATGCTGGGAAAATACTTTCATGGAGCCACAGAGATTTAAGCCACATTCAGATCAATAGAAATACAGCAGGCCGCTTGGCGAGCCAGCATGTCTACCCTTCACCCGGAGAAGCCCTGAGTTTCTACCTCTGGGAGGTGTTTGTAGGTAGGTTCGAGGCAGCACCAGCTCCCTGAAGAGTGAAACACTGTCCTCTGATATGCGCTGAGAGCTGCTTTGTGGTACGCTGTGTCCAGGCAAGAACAAGCACTCGGCTTTCACCAAGACAGAAGCGAGCACAGAAGAAAGGCAAAGCCTTGACTGACAACAGCAAAACAACCTGGAGACTCCTACCCTGCTGGGATAAGCATCAGGGACTTCAAACCATAAGGCCTTTAGGCTGTAATGAGGCAACTTCAGCAGCATCTCCAGCAGTCACAACATGTCTCTCGAAGCAGGTATTTGCTGGTAGCTGATGATAAAAGAGACCTAGGGGTATTTGTCCCTTCTTCCACGGGTTAGGCAACAAGCCCGTGCCTGGTATTTTTCAGCTCAGAGAGCTCATCATGCCAAAAATCCTTCCAGCTTTTTGATGTGGGTTGGATGTATTTCTGCCTGGCTTGAGCTAAGCCACGCAACCCTAATTCTTTATGCCAGTTGGCTTTGCATGGCAGTGGGTGCCATGGTCCTCCTGCCCCAGGTCCTAGCTGGCCGTAAACAGCCTCAGTGTGTGCACTGCAAAATGAATTTCAGCCTAAATTACTGAAGGCACCAACTCCACAAGAGGCTCTTCTGAACATCTGTGCACAGCTGGGTGATGGCAGCAGCTGAGGAGAGCTCCCCGGCTGTTATGGTGACCTCCCCTGTGCCAAGGGGACCACCGGAGGTGGCACCTCTGGCCACCTGTGCCAGCCCTGCCATCAGGCTCCTGCTTTGTGTCTGGGCCTGCCCAGCCTGCAAAAGCTGGCAGCAGGCCTAAGCGTAGCTATGTGTATTCACAGGGAGAGGGCAAAGGGACAATCCATTTAAAGGCAATGCTGGAATGCAGCTGGAAAACTTCACAGCATCCATCTCCCAGCTGCCTGGTCCCCCCAGAGCAAAGGCAGCAGCTTTGTTGTGCCCCGCTGACACAGCACCGACAGCAGCCCTGCAGCCTTAGGGAGCTGGGAATCAAGGAGGGTGCCTTTTTCCAGCCATTCCCAATGGTCCTGCCCACCTGCAACCCACTCCAGGAAAGACTGGCTGGATTTCCGCACCTGCCAAGTGAGGTATAGCAAAGATTATCATCTCAAACTCTCCTCAACTGTGTCTTCTTTTGCCCTTCAGCAGGAAGTTTTGGCTTCAACGGAAATACCTTTTTCTGCATGGCTTCTCTATTTTTGTACGAAGAACACAGGCATGAGATTCAAGAGGTCTGGGAAACACACAGCAGAGAATCCTGAGGACAAGGTCAAGGCGAATTATGTAGGGCCAAGAACTGGCTCCTTCCTTTTGTTATTGAACAACAAACAAATATCCAAGTTGTTCCCAGTCGGTACATAGTCTCTCTCAGTAAGCAAAACTTGTCAAATATCTTTTCACTGAACTTCTGTCCCCTTGGAAAGGTATCTATGGTGGAAAAGGATGTGTGTCTCAAGGACTATTTTGCATGTTAAGCCTTATGTAGCAGCATGCTTTGTCTCCAGGCGGCTTTACTCATGCCCACATGGTGTTGCCTATGACAAATCAGTAGGACTGTCCCTCCCTCCTTCAGACCCTTTGAATACCTGGTACACATGGGACAGAAAAGGAGCCAAGGTGAGGGAGAGGGTATGAAATGCAACCCCAGCTAACCAAGGAATTTTAACTGTCCAAGTCTTTTAATTGGTTGTGGCCTGTCCCTGTGTCTCAAGCACATGTTTCAAGGCAGAAGAAAAGGAGTTAGCTGCGGTGAGACTCATTCCCACCTTGCCTGGGAGGAGAGGTTTGAGCAAACAGTGGCAGGAATCAAGAAAGGGATAAATGGGCAGTGTTTGCCCCAATTGCATCTGCCTGTGTCCTGTCTCCTGCCCTGCTACCCACAGCACACTGTAGTGCTAGGGTGGGTGAGGAGGAGCATCTACCAAGAAACCATTCCCAAACACATTCCCTTCTTCCGCTGGATGCCCCATCTCCAGTTGCCGCCCTTCCTGCCAATGACAGCAAAGGCAAACAGCAGCCACAGCTCTGCATTTCCTCCTCCCGAGGACCAGCTTTCAAATAGGATTTGCAAAACAAGCCCTTCCTCTCCAGCTTTTTTTTTTTTTTTTTTAAAAAAAGAGCACTCAAAGATAGTCAGGACTCACTGCTGGACACATGTTTTTCTGGATCTCTTCTCAGACTTCAAAGGCTGCTCACTCTTGGACTCGAAGGACACGATCCTGATAGTCCAGTGAGTACACAGATACCTCAGAGCTCATCTGCCAGGAGCAGGAAGCCCAAGTGCCCCGTCCCCCAAGGACTTCCTTCTGTGCAAAAGCTGTCACACAAATGACTGATGCAGGCAGGATCCTGCCTGTTTGTGGTCTCCCTGTGCGGGATCCCACCCTAGACAGAGCCTTAAAGAGATCACATCTGTTTGTGGTGGGAAATGGTAAAAGCCAGAACTTCCACTCTTTGACTCCCATAGCGTTTAGATTCTTCTAGTAACCTGGAAAAGTGCTGCCTCCTACCTGGAAAGATACTGAAAGAGGCTCTACCCTGCGGGGCTGATGGGATGGATGTCTTCTCTTGCCATTCTTTCAAAATCCATGTTGAGATTACACCTTCCCTCCCCACCCAACAGTCTTAACTGCCAGGGGGCCCTGAGGGCTACAGAACTACTTCCAGATGTCTGCCATGTGTGTGGGCTGAGTCCTGGCCTCAGCTGCAAGCCACAGGGTGATGTGTATCACCAGAAGAAGCTCCACAGCTCAAGGTTCACACAGCGGAGTGGTATCTCAGAAGAGTCAGTTGTGACACCACTGCTGAGCAGCCCACGTCCCTCCTGCTCCCTTCTCTGAGACACTGGGACAGAGCTCTCCCAGCAGCAGGAGCCAAAAGAAGAGAGGCTTCCCAGAATGACAGAGGAGGGGACGTTTTGCCAGTAGTTCGGCACCACGTGCTCCAGCAAAGTTCTTAAACACAGGTAACAGCCTGCAAAGGTGTCTCGCCGCACATCTGCACACCCAAAGGGACCTCTCCAAGGAAGGGGTGCAGTTTGTGCATGGAGTGGCTGTCCCACGCTGTCACCCTCTTCAGAGGAGCTGCCGCTGTGATGGCCAGAGGATGGAGAAAGTCTCGCGGGAGCTGTTTGAGGCTGACAGGTCAGTGGCCTTCCACCATCCTGCCTAGTGGCTCGTGTTTGCATTGACCTCATCAAACTCTGTCTCCATAGTCTGGGTCAAAGCCCCACCAGCATCCAATCTGGGGTGGACACAGGGAAGTGCAGCCAAGGTTTGGGACGGTAGCTTACAATATGAGTATCGATACCTGTTTTGCCGTGAAGTCCCCAGTGACTTTGGGCAAGAAAGTGAGAACACAGCCCTCTTCTCAAGTACACACCTGAAGCCTGACCTCAGACATTTTTCAAACACATCTGCTCACTTGGCCTGGGCTGGCAGGGTCAAGAAGCAGCATGTGTTTTTAGGACTGCTGTGACTCTCTCCTGAGTCCACTGGGCAGGAAAGGCTCCTTCCAAATGCTAGACAGAGGCCCAGACAGAGGCTGTTCTTGCCTCTTCCCACCTTAGCCAGAGGGCTGAAGGTCTTTCCCTCCAGGAGTTAACAGTGTATAATGTTTCTGGCTAATATATAAGCCTGATGTTTCACACAAGGTTTGTGAAGAGCCACGCAGGGCATTTAATGGGCAACATCAAAGTGCATAACCCAAACCTTACGCAGCCCTTTCATGCTTTCTTTGGGGGTTTCAGAAACATTTTTTTGCAACGCATACTTGGCCCCAGTTATGGGAAGAAAAAAGGAGGAGGTGGAGGTTGTGACCCTGCACATACTGTGTTTATGAAAATACTCCTCCACCAAAACAGCGCTGGCGCTGCAATATTGTCCTTGAGACATTCAGTAGAAGGCTTGTGTGCTATCTCCCACCCCTCCCTCCCTCCCAGCAAAATCCACTCTCAGAAGCCAGGATTTCTAGGAGAGGCTCCACAGCAGAGCAGTTTCTTCCTTGAGCACCGTCCCTAACCAAAAGCTTGGGAAGAACTGAGCTCCTGGTTGGAAGTGCTGCAAGTGCAAACTGCTCTGTGCAGCTCGCAGGAAAGGCCCTGCTTGTTTTCGTTTCAAACCAAAGCAAGCCAGTGAACGCTGGCTCTGAATTTCTGTGGCTTTCACATCCATTTAATCATTTCCTTTTCTCACTGTTGGCAATCTTCCTCTGCCAAACCCTCCCCTGGACGGCTCAACCCTTTTGTCCCCTGTCAGCATCCCAAATTGCAAGCCGCAGGCAAAGTATGCAAAGCCGGGCAGTGGAGTTCCAGCACAGCTGGAAGCCGAGAGAGAGTGAGTGGCCAGAGTTTCTCTGCGTTTCTGGGGCTGGTCTGAAGTCCCACTCCAAGTTTAGGCAGCATCACCCGCCGGGGACGCTCAGCTCCATTTAAGGTGGTTTTGAAACCCTCTTGGCTTTACAAACACGCATCCCGATGGGACAAATCAGTACGAGGAGCGCTTGGGACCCGCTTTTCCACCGTGGAGTCGGTCGGCGCAGCCGGACGCCTCCCTTGCCCTCCCGCTCCAGCGCCCGCCGCCCGCCCTGCTCCCTCCCCGCGCATCCTCCGCCGCCGCCCCGCGCATCCCCCGCCGCCGCCCCGCACCTTGCTCGCAGGCTCCCTTGCTGCGCTGGCTGATGGCGGGCTCGCCGCGGCTCTGGGCCCGCAGGCTGGCGGCGCGGAGCTGGCAGCCGCTGCCGTAGGTGAGCCCGTCGCTGCCGCACACCGGGTACCGGCTCTTGCAGAGGCAGACACCGGGCGGACCGGCGGCGGTCACCGCCGAGAGGGGTCCCGGGGCCGGGCCGCCCTTGGCTTTGCGGCGCTGGCGGCTCTTCACGCACTCGAGGCCGGGGGCGCAGCGTCCCCCCGCCGCCCCACCGCCGCCGCACGCCTCGCCCTCCCCGCGGCCGCACT
>KZ505737.1:819862-833743 GCA_002844005.1 Limosa lapponica baueri
AGGCTGGATGGGGCTTTGAGCAACCTGGTCTAGTGGGAGGTGTCCCTGCCCACGGCAGGGGGCTTGGAACTCAATGATCTTTAAGGTCCCTTCCAACTCTAACCATTCTATGATTCTGTCATCAGGATGGTCCTGCATGCATTTAAGCATTGGAATGGGCTGCCCAGGGAAGTGGTTGAGGCACCATCCCTGGAGGTGTTCAAAAGACGGGTTGACATGGTGCTGGGGGACATGGTTTAGTGATGGTTTTTTTGTCCGAGTTATGTTGATGGTTAGACTAGATGATCTTGAAGGTCCCTTCCAACCTAGATGATTCTGTGATTCTATGCATCGTTCCAGTGAGAAAGTGCGTGAGGTGGGGCTGGCTGGGTGGCCTTTCTTGGGGGGCAGAAGCTTCCAGGGTCTTTGAAGGCAGGGGAAGATTTGGCAGAGGGTAGGAGGGATTAATGTGAGAATGGAAGCAGACAGCTTTTAGATGTTGATATGTTCCTAAACCGGGCATTTCAGTTGCTGCTTGACTTCACCCAGCCAAGTAGCCCCTCTGAATTTGCATGGACTGTTACTCAGGATACGGGGAGCAGCAGAGTGGGTCTCTGAGCTTATAGAAAGCTGTAAAGGATGAACACTGGCGGGTCACCCTCCGAGGTGAATAATGAAGTCATTACGGGTGCCTTTTCCACGTGGAAAGCCCCGGCATCCTTCTGCCTGCTTTCTGGTTTCCTCTCTCCGCCCACCCCGAGCAGCAGCCGCCGGAGGGAGCCGGGAGTTCCCCAAAGCCCGGCAGCTCCACGGGTCCCAGTTTGTGCCAGCTCCGGACCTTCCGACGGCGGGGATCCCGGGAACCGGCCGCGCCCGCTCCTCCTCCCGCTGCCGCCGCATCCGCCGAGTTTCGGTTTCCATTTCCCCGCCGGGGCGGGGTGTTCCCGCTGCTGTCCCCGGCGCTGTCCCTGTCCCTGCCTTCCAGCTGTCGGGCGGCCGGCGAGCGGGGATGGCGGCGGGACGGCGGCGGCGGCGGCGGAGCCGGGGGAGCAACACCCGGCAGCGGCCGCGGGGCACGGGAGGTACCGACCGGCGGGAGCGGAGGGGTCGGGGAGGGCGGCGGGGGCAGCCAGAGCCCTGCCGGGGCTGGGAGCTTCTCGGCCGAGGGGGGCCCCGCCGCCGGAGCCATGGAGATGATACCGCTAAAATTGCAGTAATCTGCTGTGCTGCCCTTCAGGGAGAGGTGCTTAATTATGCCCCACTGCGAGCAATCGTGGGAGGCTGGAAGGAGGGGGACCGTGCTGGGGAAGAGACGTGGATTCTCCTCTCCGGTTACGTGTTGTGATTAAGCTGGGGAGGTGTGAGAAGGGTGGACAGTGAGTCTGCCAACAGAGCAGAGGTGTTAGGTAAATCAGGGAAGGCTTGTGCTGATCACCACCTTTCACGTTCGGGCATCCTGTCTCTCGGACACTTGTGCTGCAGTCGGGTCACCCGGGAGCACCTGTGTAGATCCAGTGCCTCAGGGTCAAGAAAGCACCTGCAGCCCTTTAGCTGCAGGCAAGAAGGGACTTCCTTCTGCTGTAAATAGGCAGTGTGTGAATTTTCCACTACTGCTTCTCCAGTGTCTTGTAAGACATCTGATTTCAAGGCATCCCATTTCCAAGGCTGTGACAAATCTGGGGTGGTCAGATACCTCATGAGGTGCCTTATCTCCCCTGGGCACGCTCCACAGCTGTGCAAAAGTAATAGACTGAGCTTCTGCCGACATTTCACTGATAGTCTTGGCAACTGGTGGCACAGCAGCCTAAGAGAGGGAGAAATGCCTTCTAGTGATAGCCAGGAGAGTTGTCTGGCATGAAACCAAACAGTGGGTAGGACACTGAAACCCCAAGGAGCCTGAGAAAATAAGTCAGGCATGCTTGTCTCACTTCTTCCTGAGGAGCAGAAGCTCTTGGTGAAAGCAGTAGCTCACAGAGGTCTTGGGGAGAGGGCCAAGATAGTTAAGATGCCTGCTGCCTTAATGTGACTGTCATGCCTGTCTGTATTCATTCTGCAGAGCACAAGCAGTCACAGAGGAATGAGAAGATGCGATGTTCAAACCATGATGCAACACATACGCTCATTCTCTCTGCTAATGGGAAGCTTTCTGAACACTGGGCTACAGCTTCAGCCAACTGCCCTAAGATAAGGTAAGAAGCTTTCACGATCTGGAAGTATGGATAGTAGCCATCAGAGAAGGCAGCCCGCTTTTCCTAAAGGTAACATCCAAGAGACTAAGGCATGTTCCTATTGTAGAGAGGGAACTGGAACACATTCCTTCCTAAAGGAATTCCTTCATTCCTACCCAAAACTTTATCTTCTTTTGTTACCCAGCAAGAAGTGCACTGATTTTGAGGATTAATACCAAGATCTGAGCTGCTTGGGATGCACATGACACAGGTTTCTCTCAAACTTAGTAAGGATTGGTAGCACATACCAGAGTAATGCAGATGACTTGCAAACCACGCGTGGCTTGGGAAAGCTGCAGGTGAAAGACCCAAGCACATCTGAACCTTGCCACCTTCTGATTAAGTGGTGAAGGTAACCATCATTTGAAAATGGCACCAGCAGTTTGCTGTGGGATGTTCTGTTGACTGGCCCAGGGCTGAGCCTGATTCTCTTCCAGCTTCTTGTGGTGCAAACCACAATCAAATCAGTTAGCCCAGCTGCAGTAGGTTAGCATAAGAGCAGGGTGAATCAACTTACAGGTGGCCTATATTTTTCCACATAATTCCTGCTAAACATGCTAGGACTTGATGAGCAGAGGATCTTCTTCATTTACTTTGTGTCACAGCACAACATCTATCTATTTTGATCTGTTTTGTTTTGTTTTCCTTATTTTTGTAGGCTGGTGAAAGAACTAGGAAACCAAAATATTGTTCAAATGGCATGTGGGGACAAGCACGCCATGGCACTCTCCAGAGGTAGCCTCTTTCAAGCACACTTCTCCTCCAAACGGGAGTCACATTATGGCAGTCTTGCTCTCAGAAGGGAGTGGTTGAACGCCTTCCAGTAGCTGGTGACACCATCAGAGAGCAATGAGCGATGGGTGGGGGACACAAAGTGCGCTGGCTCAGTGCTGCCCTTTCCTCCCAGCTCCCAGGGACCTGCAGCTCTGTCTCTCTCTAGTTCCTTAGCTCTACCCCTCCTCAAAGGCATGTTGTGGTGAGCAGACATGGCCGCCCCACTCTGCAGTCACCAGACCTGATCATTCTTAAGTTGGAGCACTTCTCTGGTTGGGAACTTCTTGCAAGTATGGCTTTAGAAGTGGGAATGCCCTGCCTTTATTCTTGTTGTGCTGAGTCACACAGGCAGCATGGGACTGCCTCAAAGGGTTCAGAAGCAAGCAGGAAGATTTAGTTGCTGCTGATGGTCTCACCTTGTAGCTAGAGCCCTGAAAACAGCACTGATTTTCACTCCCACTCCCAAAGTCCAGAGACTCAAGGGAAACAGTGAGGCTGAGCTGTATTCTTCTGTTCTGTGCGTGAAGGAGGTGAGCTCTTCACCTGGGGCCAGAACACCCGTGGTCAACTTGGAGTGGGGAACCAAACCACGTTCATCCTCCAACCACAGCTGGTGAAAAGCATAAAGGGCATCCCACTCGCTCAAATTGCTGCTGGAGGAGCTCACAGCGCCGCCGTGTCACTCTCTGGAGCTGTGTACTCCTGGGGAAAGAACGATTTTGGACAGCTGGGACTTGGAGACACAAAAGGTAAGGAAGGACAGCAGTAGGAAGGTGTTTCCTGGTCAGTGAACTTACTGCAGACACAGGAGTGGCTCCTCAGGACTGTCAAGCCCCATTGGAGCAGCAGTGGCCAGTAAAGTCTTTTGAATAAAGTATATCTGGATAAGTGATCTGTTTCCTGACCAGGAAAGGCATGCAGGGACAAGGGATTTAAGGGTTGTATTTCTACAGAGAACTTCTGGTTGTTTTATGTGGCCAACTGGATAGCATGGGCTCTTAAAAGGTCTCAGAGGTCTCTTTCCCTCCTCCCATGCTCTCTCCAGGCAGTCTTCCATGAAGGAAATTAATTATATACCTCTTTGGTTTCTTTAATTCTCTGTAAACACAAGGTGAGAGAAGAATTAAAATCACTCATTGTCTTCAAACCTAGAAGGCTAGAGCAGACTTGCTTTAGCTAGCCAGCACCTCAAGTTGGTGGGACCTGAGTGAGTTCACACCCTCAAGAGCCAGATATTTTGAAGCCAAGTACCTTTTGGCAAGCAGATGTGAAAGCACTGAGTTTTGTTTCCTGACCAGGAAACAAACATTGAATGTAGATGAAAATACTAGGAAAAAGACAGAACATTATGAGAAAGAGTATGTTGTAGTGGAGGATAGAAAACAACTCAAAACCAAGTTGTAAATACATGAATTGCTGTAAAAGCTGAAAAGCACTAAACCCCCCTATTTTCCAAATCTTTCTTTGTGTGAGACTCCCAGTACTCTCACTTCAGCAGTGCTATCTCCTTTCCAGACAGGGGCTGCCCATCATACGTTGGAGCGTTAGAGCACTGGAAGACCGTATTTATCTCGTGTGGGGCAGATCATACTGCAGCTCTCTCCAAGGTGAGTCTGAAATGGAAGGTCTGAGCATCTGAGACCTCACCCTGGGAGAAAAGATACACTGCTAGAAGTCAGCACGCAGAAATTGGGGTGGCAACACCTGCTTCCCTTCAAGCCTGAAGACAATTCCCAAGGGATGCTAACTAAGCTATTGGGAAAACTGGCCTTTTCTCAGATTACATCACCTGTGTGCAGACTTTTGCAGAGAGATGATGAATGGGAATCCTGGGGCAAAGAGGTCCAGCTCAACTCTCAGTGGTTTTGAAAATACTATCTTTTTTTGTAGCATATTAGGGAATTCAGAAAATGTGAATGATAGCTAATGCACTAGGGTTTACTCATACATGTAAAGCTCTTAAGCAACAGACAATTATTCTCAGGAGTTAAATGATTTGGACATTAGACAATGTAAGATGAGGCTTGATGAGAAGTGAACTCGACCTGTGTTTGAATCAGGAATGTTTGGAATCAAGTCCCATATAACATATTGTGTCTTGCTGGCTCTCACTCCTGGTGGTGACCATTTGAATGCTGTTAATAGCGCAGTGATCCTGTTGTTTGCTTCTTCATCTTCAAGGAGGGGCTGGTGTGCACCTTTGGAGCAGGAGGGGCTGGCCAGCTTGGTCACAACTCCACCCGGAATGAACTCACGCCTCGCGTGGTGGCCGAGCTGTGGGGAGCAAGAGTTTCGGAGATTGCCTGCGGCAGGTGGGAAAGTACCAATAACATGCCTTCTAAAGTCAAGGTCTTAGGGGAATCACCAAAGAACAGGAGGGAGGGGAGTCACCAAGATGTTCAAATCCCTGTATCCCAGTTGGCCAGCACTGTCAGAATATCGCCCACTCGTCAAGTGTAAGCCACCCTCCTGCCACAACCCCAGTGAAAGCAGAACCCTCAGCCTGTGCCAGCAGAGGGAGAAGGCTCTCCCAGAGAAGCCAGAAAGCCCTTGTTTTTTTTCTCTTTTAAGAAATGAAGGGTGTACTGGGTTCCAAAGGGCAAAAGACTGTCGAAAGCCTGTACTGGGAAAGTCAGCAATTTCCCGTCCACTTTGACAAACTGGTGGGTCCTTAAAAAGAACCAAAGAGTCGTGATAATTACCCAGTTTCGTGCTGCATCTCTGGGACTGGGCCAGAAAAGGTCTTCTGTCAGCTTTCCTGGGCTTTGTGTCAGGCTCAGCAGCATAGAAATTGCCCTTTAAAAAATGGAAGAGTGTGAAGCTAGCAAGGCTTAGCACTTTATTTTTGCATGTGGAACCAGGGTAAATCACAAACATTAGAGGACAGTATAGGAAATTTGAGTCCGCATGTTTCTTTATTGCTGGATGTTTAAGCAAGGAAGGGGCCTAAGACTTCGGTTAAAGGGATTCTTTAGCTGGACTGTCAGGACTTTTAAAGATGAGCGTCAGCTATTCACTCTGAAAACGCATCTGTAAACTTTGTTTTTATTTGATAATACCACTAGCCCAGAGGTATTAGCTCACTATGACCATTTTTCTTTTTCTGAACAGACAGCACACCCTCGTCTACGTCCCCTCCTTGGACAAAGTCTATTCGTTTGGTGCTGGTGAAAAAGGACAGCTGGGAGATCGGCCTAATCAGTTGATACCACTTCCCATGAATTCACCAGTGAATACTGGAAAATCCCCTCAGGGTAATGACCATTGCACAATGTACAATGACATTGTCCAATCTCTATTTGTTTCTTCTAGTGAGTTGTTTGCTTTCATGATTTCATGTTTGCACTGAGAGGCTAACATTATATCTCATGCTTGCTTGGTCATCCCAACAGATTCTACAATGGATAATTCCATTTGCTGCTTGATTTATCATCATGGGTAATGGCCACACAGGATCAACTTTTAGACAGACAGCTACTATCTGAGGGTTTTTCTTACAGTTCCACATCTGTGCACTGAACTCTCGGAACATAATAACTGTCTCTTCAAATGTTCCCTTGAAAATCTTTTTACTCTTTCACAGAAAACAACACGTCACAGAAGGTGATTGAAGTTATTGCAGGAGGAAAACAAAGTATTGTCCTTTGCAAGAACAAGGTATGTGCGTATTTGATCATGGCTTTTAATTTTACCATTTTCCACATTACTGCTGGAAACATTTGAATTTCCCATCCTGCTTTAGGCCTCCAAGTTTATATATGTCTCTTGCATTTATTTCCATGCTTACCCAGAAACTAACTTGCATTGCAATTACGTATCTGTTCTGTGGTTAATGCAGCTGAATCATGCTGGATGACCACTAATTTGTTCATAGTTAGGCTGAAATCTTTTAATGATTGGCTTGAAAAAAGAGAATCCTGTCTGCTAGACCTGTAATCTTGTCAATGTTTTCATATATTTTCACGCATTTCACACAGAATTCCTATTTGAGTGGTATTGCCACTCTGAAGGATGAAGATGTGGATGCATGGATTTCCAATTGCAGTTTTCAACACTGGGAGAATGTAAAAAAGTAAGTCAGAAACCTGATGGATTCCCCCACTTCCCTCCTCTCTCCCCCGCCAGTACATGACTTTCTCTAAAAATTATTATTCTTTGGAGACTATTTCAATGTTCAAGAATTTAGCTGAGACAGAATCTTTTACTGGCACTTCTTACTTAGTTTTTGCCCAGGAAAAAGATTTTTTGATAAGCCCTCCGATAATCCTTTTGCAGGAAGAGAGCAGACGTACTGCCTGGCTTCGGAAGCCTGTCCTCTTCTTGCACTGAGTGGCTGTTAAGCTGATGAAGAGCTCACAAGTTAGATCAGTGAAAGATTCGGTCTGCAGACCGAGGCCTTGTGCAAAAATCGTAATTCAGAGTATCGAAACTGGAATGTTTTGTGTGCGTCAGCATTTAAAAACTAGCGATCCCTTCTTTAGTTACCCATTTTCAAAAGCAGTAAGTATATACTGCTGTGGGGAGTCTTACGCTTATGGCTGAGAATTATGGTGATCTAGTCTTTTTCCAGATCTTACGTGGGAGGTTATTTTCTTTGGGAAAGTCTGACTCCAGCTGCCAATTTTGAGCATTTAAAAATCTTGGCTAATTTGGATCTAAACGTTTCCCTGATGACTTTTAGTACAGTTTGGATCATATGGAAAATGGTTGTTGAGGTGGTGAAGGAGAGAGGGTTCTTTCCAGATCTCAATAGGAAGGGTCTGACAGCAAATAGCTTGATAAAATAGCTGCTTTGGTAAGAATGGAGCCAGGAATACAGGTAGTGAGAAAGTCTAATGTCCCTTCAGATGCTGGGAACATGTTGTTCTTTCAGAATTAAAAACCTGAAGTTGCTCCTCATGTTGAAGGAGGATTGACTTTGGTTTGTTTTTTACTATCAGGAATATCAGACTGATCTTTTCATCTGAGGCTTGCATCAACGGAAGCTTCCTGGAGAAAAGGTAGAGTGTGCTGATTTAGATGTAACAGAATATATTGACTGCATGTAAACTGACCAGAAAGTCACGTATGTAAAGCAGATTAGTCGTATCTGAATTTGCAAGAAGCAAGTCTGTATTTCTCAAAGTCCAAGCTAAAATAAAGTTTTTTTTTTTAACCCCCCAGTCCTATTGAAATGCGCTAGACACTCACATTCTAGCAGATTATCCCATAGTGACATTTGACAGATGATGATAATCTCTTTAGGCAATATTACAGCTCCCAAAAGGTCGAAGGATCCATAATAGCTCCTCCCAGCACTTAAGTTGCAAGTCATTTTAGGGTGAAGTACAGGAAGCCTACCCTTAACAGTGCACAGCTACACAAGATTGGAAGGACAGAATATTCATCAGGTCACACCACAGTGAGAATATCTTCTTATAACAGATGAAATTATACCCACTGGGGTCACAGCTGAATTTTCCAAGTATTTTCTGATGTTAGGATGCTTCACTATTCAGTTAGTAACAAAAATCAGCTTCCCAGCTTCTCACATCGTTTGGTGTTCTTTTTTTTTTTTTTTTAAACTTTGTGATAGAGACAAACATTTCAAAACTTCCAAAGAATTTTCGGGTATAGACTTGTCAGAAGTGCAACGTTTTTATAAGAAGATCAGCAAGAAGCCAAACGTCTTCGAGGAGGTAAGGATTCGAAGTAAGGATTCTCACTACACAGATACTACGCAGATTCTCACAAACCGCAGATACTCTGGGTTTATGCATGAAACTTGGGAATTTCATCCCAACCTAATTCATAGATGATTTTGGCAAAATGTAATTGCATTTTTAACCCTTGTCTCTTTTTTTTTTTTCCCCCTCTGAAGGTGCAAAACGGGATCGAGATGTTACTACCATCATTGTCTTCCTCTCCCATCTCACCTGAAAATTTCAGAGTCTACCTGATCTTGCCTTTCCTTCTGCAGGGAGAGGATGGCAGCTCTTTCTGTTCTCTCAGGCTGCTAGCAGAAGCCATCATGAGGCTCCAGACAAAGGACCTGCAAACTCTTGGTAGGGTTTCATGATGACACAACTGACTGATTTAATTGGCTGCAGAGCAAGACTTAGTATCACTGATGTAATTTGTAACAGAGTTCATTCAGTCTGAAAGAAAAGCTTTCAGTAGAAGTAGAAACATGGGGACTACGCAGAAAGACACAAGAAAAAAAATAAATCCTGAGTCTGAGGTTTACTAGTTTTTGTAGTGCAAAATTAAGCATTTTTTGGTTTAGTTTATTTGATAAAAAGAGAAAATGCAGCTTCATTTATTTGCAGTTACCTGTGATGGATACTTCACTAGCTGTTTCCTTTACAGAATGCCTGTGGTCAAATCTAGAAACATCCTTTTTCCAGAAGCTGGTTGTTCTATATCAGAAGGTTTCCCAGAAAAACCTGTCTCAATTCATCACCGAAGTCAGAGAGCACCGAAGAAACATTTCTGTCCTGCACCCCCATGAAACTGTGACTCTGCAAATACTGCAGACTCTTTACCAGGTGAGAAAGTGTTTGGATCGTGACTAGACAGGACGTATCAGTTCGAGTTAAGAGTATTTTAATCCTTTTTACTTGTTGAATTCTCTGGTTTTCCTTCTTACAAGGGAACACGGGGCTTTGTCATTTGACGTTGCTTCAGGAATCTTATTGGCTCTACACCAGCACAGCTTTGAAGGAATCCTGTTGTGCCTGGCTGACCCTCTATAGAAAACTAAAAGCTGAAGCATGTTCTAGCCCCTGGCAGGGGGAGGGATGCTTTCAGGGGCACGAGGAATGCAGGCATTGATGCGTACAGAGCTGTGGATGTGGTGTCCGTTACATAGCACTGCCATTCCCCTTTCTGCTGGCGAGATCCCTCACCCCAGGAGCTGCTCGCAGCGTTTAGAAGAGGACCCCTCTGCTTGGCACGTGGTGGCTGCCGCAGTAACCCTGCGTGACGCTTTAAGAGCCTGTTACCAGATAAAAAAATTTTCTGGGACAACAGAATTAGAGCTGCAGACGCACAAGGGGAAGAAAGGGGGCAATAACTGTATTCTTCTTGACAACCATCCTTTCTCCCGCTGGGATATTCAAGGTTTAGGAAAGTCAAAAGCTCAAGCGTGCACCTAGTATGAATCAGAGAAAGCTGTTAAATTCTGTTCAGAATTGAATATCCTTTTGGCTGAGAATGCAGATTTAGGCCTCAAAGTTTAGACTCTTGAATCTGTATTTATCCAGATAAATAAACTCGAAAGTGCAGCAGGCCTACTCCTCCGAAGTGGTTACGTCGTTTGGAACTTTACATGTTCACCGTCTCCCCGAAAATCGTATCTTTGCCAGGCAACAAGTACAAACATGAATAGGGAACTTCAGATTCTCCTGCAACATGAGAGACACTCAAAGTGAAACATACTTTTCCTGATAGAGTCCTGTTAAGGGGTCTTCACTGTACAGGAAAATTGCTTTCCTGCTATTTATACCTGGCTTTCCGAGACTTCTCACTGTTGGGTGCTGTGCTACTTGTAGTGTTTCTGTCTCTCCACTTCTGTGCGGGGCCTCCAAGCTCCTTCTGCAGAGCCTTGCTACTCCTGCGTCCTGTCCTGCCACACAGACGCGCAGCTCACTGGGTCTGATGACACCCCTTTTCATATCGCGTGTATCAACGCAGGTGAACTCCAGGACTGGTTTCAGAGTACAAGAAAACAAGTTCTGTGTGACTCAAGTGAAAGAGATTATCGCATGGTGTTTGTTCGTTACTCCAGGACAAGTAAGTAGAAAACGTTACCAGCATTGCAAAACACTTTTTTCCCTGTTTTATTTAAATAAGTCCATATATATGGAAGTCAACTCTAGACTCTTGCCCAGTACATCTCAAAGACTGCATTTTCCCTACTCCTCCGGCTGTTCTAAATTATACGAACCATTTACCATCCCAGTATTTTTAGCAGCTACAATAGTGACTTTCCCGAGATGACCCCTGGTTCTCGGGCTCAGAGCTGTCCTCCAGCATCTTAGGCAGCTCTATTTGCTTTGAACCGGTGACCAGCGTGAAACAGCCATGAGGGATGGTTGCTGTGCTTCTTGTTACTCTGGATTTTGTTATGTTAAATTAACAGAAATACTGTGAGGTCTCTTAAACTTTTGTGTAGAAACCCTATTGAGCATATCAATTTACTTACATCTAAAAACAAAGCTGTGGTAATAAAAAATGATCTGGGAAATGGTCCATTTCCGGATGACATGAGGGAATGAAAATTAGCTAACAAATGCAATTGGTGTCACAGCAAACAGCATGAAATGGGAACATGGATAGTAGGGGCTTCCTTAGGCAAAAAATGCATTTTTCTGGCAACTCGGCTGGAACTCTCAGGGAAACCGCCTAATTCTTTCATAACCTTTCACTTGCTAACGTACCAATTTTGTACCAATTAACCAGAGCGGAGGAGGAGGTTTGAGAAGCAGTATAGAATCAAAAGCCAAATAGGACATTACCTGAAGCTGCTGCCTTATCATACCGGAGGTGTAACGCTTTGAATTGGATTATTTTGTATACCAGTTTGTACTTTTGGTGTTGCAGATAATAAACCAAACGCTTTTTAACAACAGTGTACGATACTCTGGGTATCCAGGGCATTTTTACCACGTGTTTTAATTTAGCTGAATTACGGAAGATGCTATTAAAATCCCTCTTTCCCTATTCTATTCTTGGGGGGCTGTAACACCAGTGTCTGCCTGCACAGACAGTTCAGGCACCTGTCAGGGCTTCCCGCTCACAGAAGTGTTCAGAAGCTGCTTTTAAAACGCGTGCCTCCGCTGGTGTAGTGTTCATGTAGAGCACGAGGGCATGTTTCAGAGATACGGGAGTTTGCCAGCGTACAGGCTGGCAGTTCTGTCTGCACATGTATCCCCAGACTCTGATTTTGCAAGAGAAAATCACCGCGTCTTTTTCTTTCTTCTCATTTCAGTTATTTCAGCTGGCCATATGGAAGCTGACCAAATATCCGTGCATCTTTGACATGCAAGACAAGATCACGATTCTTTCTATGGAATGCAAAGCCCTGTCCAGCCCCTTCAATAATGTAAGTGTGGCCTTTCCTAAATTGTTAAAAAAAAGAAAAAGAGAGAGAAACACACTGCTAACACACTGCTACTTCACTCTTCAGGTACCCTTACCACTGACAGGCTACGAACAGTGGCTTTTAATAGTCAATAGACAGCGCCTTCTGCAAGACATATGGACCTATTTAAATTCCGCACAAACCTCGCATTTCAGAAAGATCATAAAGGTAAGATACCAAATTGTATTATTTGTTAGCTCTGAATACATTGCTGCAGCGTTCTTTGGTTTTTAGTGTTAATCAAGTATTGGTAGAAGGATTTTGGTATTCCCTCAGCATACAACAAAACAACTACTCATCAAATTATTATAAAACACGTTCTATGGGGGATGTAGAGTAAATCTGGAGGACAGCGTCTTACATTCTTATTCCAGGTAGCCATCAAACTTTGTTGGCATAAGTTAAATGCAAGTGGCAGTGCTATTTACTGTGAGGTTGCTTTGGGGTAACGCAATAGGATTGCTCAGTAAACTGGTAATTGGCAAAGTCCATGACTATTATTGCTAGACTGACTTTAAAGACGCTGGGCTAGTTTGCTGTATGTGAAAAACCTGGTGGCTGGGGAGCCAGCATTCTAGGCCAGCAAGTGACATAGCCACAGAAGCCATTTCTGTCATGAAGATGCTGCCTGAAGGGAAAGGAAGGATAGTGCCAGCGAGAGAGATGAAAAGCTGATTATAATGTTGCTGTCTCTGTGTGGAGACGTAATTCTGGACATACAGACATGAGTATCATCCAAGTAAATGTCTTCATTTAACTTGTTTAGTTATTAAACATCAGCCTAATTTATTTTGTGTTCTTCTGACAGTGAGACATCAATTCAGCACAAATACACAAACCCAAAGCTCACAATTCAGAGAGACTCATATTGCTGCATGTTATCATTGCTTATTATTTAAGATCAGTTATTCCAGTCAGGGTACAGTTCTTCCTCGTAAAAACAATCACCACCTAGAAGATTTTTCTTAGTGCCACTACAAACACACACCACTCTTGAAGGGATACACTAGAAGGACTTAGTTCTTCTTGTTGTTCCTCCTCTTTATCTGCCTTAGCAGTAATTAAGTAATAGGCTGCTGCAGAGGACTTTATACGGTTCCAGATACCACTAGAAAAAATGACAAGAGTCAGTAGTGCCAGAAGGGAACTCCTCAAAACAACTGCGTACCTGATGAGGTTAAATAAACTGTGTTGCTTTAGAGAAGCCCAGGAGTTAGCAAACGCATCGCACTAGTTGTGCCTAAAAAGCTTAATCCCCATCCAGGTCCACAGATGGAAGAACACATAAACAGGTATTGTAACAGGAAGGAGGAGACTGTAGAAACATAAGCTGTTTGTGCTGGTGCAGCCCTGGGGGAAGGTTTCATCTACGCTGGCAGAGTAAAACAAGCCTGCTAGCGACAGGAGGGGAACCAGTACAGTCAGCGTGGGCAGGGAGGGGAGCATGCCTCCGCCGGCCATGGCTCCCAGTTTACCGCTGTGGCTGGTAGGTCCTCAGGGCTGCTCTGAACCCTCGGCTGGGGGCTTCTTCTGAGTCGTCCTGGCAGCCTCTGGGATCATGTTCGGGATGCCGTCGATGATGGGGTAGGCAATGCCCAGCTCCTCGTTAATGAGCTCGTTGGTAGCTTCGTCATACCTGGCCAGGCAAAGAATTAAAAAACAAAACAAAACAAAACAAACCCAAACAAAACAAAACAAAAGGAGTGAATAACCCGGGTTTGCCCTTTGGCAGCCCCTCAGGAAGGAGGGGGGTGGGGGAGAGAGGCGGCAGCAGCA